>CM017564.1:2570523-3103023 GCA_007844125.1 Sinonovacula constricta
GTCAGTGACTTGGATGTTCAGTCGGCAAAATGATCAAATGCGTGCTTAAGTTCAAATACAGTTTTCTGATTCCTCTGAAAAACAAACACAATTGTGCATGTGATGATCTTTTAGAAACCTTAGTTGTCATTTCTTGCTTTAATTGACTATAGCTGGCTTATTAAATAGCTGCGCTAACAATACACTAATTAGACTGCTGCACTTTGTGTCAAGGTATAAGCACGTAGAATCTCAAACTAATTAATTAGTTCACATTAGTGTAATAAAGCAAAGGCACACGATGTATTTAAATTACAATTAGTTTAAATTCACGATGTCTAATGGAAACTAAACAACCTGGTATCAGGGCAAATATCTACGTGCAAACGACCTAAGTTAGTAATCCATACTTAAATGTAAAATACATTTTTTTTTTTTTTTTTTATTATTTTCAATTATATTTTCTGTTTATGTCAGTTCATTTTGTGGACACACATACATTTGGAATGTTACTACTGCCTTTATATGTTCCTGTAGGTGTTGACGTAAACTAAAATCTGTTATCTGAAGCAAATAGTATATAATTTTCCAACAATACATACCACTTTGGCCAATTCCTCAGTCGTTTGTTTTAATGTTTGACTTTCATCTGTCAGCTTTTCAAGCTATGTTAAAGAAGAAGCCATTACATAAAAAAGCATGTACATGTGTGTGACAAACAGGTTTTAAGAAAATGATTAGTCAAATATTAAACCTATTGGCATAATAAGTAAGTTACTTTATTATTCAACGTTTTACAAAAGATGCATCGTGTAAGTGATCAGCCACATATCCTTTGTGGTATAGACTTGTTGTACTTTGTCCCCCCTATTTGAAGACTTTCTGTAGGCATCATTGTAATGGCCAGTCTGCGTTCAAATTTTCAACACTTGCTGTCATTATAGACGTCAGCACAAACCAAAGAAATCAACGAAAAGCATGTTAATGCATTTATAGAAAAAAAATCGCCCTACCTTTGCTCCAAATTTATATTCAGCACCTGAAAAAAAAGAAAATGCAATTCAAATCACAATAATGAAAAATGTGTTAAAATAATAAAATACATACGTTCATTTAGTTTTGTCTTAAGGATGATTTTTTACACTCTTCGTTCATAGTTTTTAGTTAGTAAATTCAAATTAACACGTACGTGTTATATATTTTAAATCTGAATGTTAATATTCGACATAAAGTGACAACAACTACGTCATTGAATCTCTTTATTTAATCATTATTTACTTTAGGTACACAACTCTAGAAAACGATGAACAATTACAATATTGAGAAAATATGTAAGTACTGCAGTGTGTAGTTATATTTGACGTTACTTACGTGTTCGCAATAAGTGCAGTTGGCGCCTGCTTTGATTTTATTCAGGCTTTTTCTAAATACAAAATTAAGAAAGACGTTTATAATCCCATTAATTCATAACAGTAACTTAATAACAATGCTTTAGAAGATACACTTACTTTGTTTCAAGGGTGTAATGTCCTGTCCAGATGACAATTTTGCCAATTTATTCTCCATATAAATAATATCCTGTATATATATAAATATCATTGTTATTTGTGATATAATTTTCTCCTTATTCTAACAACAGGGTCATTGTGATCATTAACAACATTTTAAAAACACACATGCTTTTAAACGAAAACCACTTGACATATATGTGTTTCGATTCATTTGTTTTTTATGAGAAAATGTACTAACAAACTTATGCTACACTTGATTTCGAGTAAACATGCCATTTTGCTTTCCGTCCAGTTATACATAGTAGCATTTGCAGTAGTTTACTTGTAATGTATAACTCCGAACTATATTAAATGTTCATAAAAATACATAAGACCTTGGCTTATGGAATAAAGCTCTGTATTGGAGAGTCTTGACATTTAAAGGTAGTCCTTCCCCATACGAAGCTAATTCGCGCGCATCTGAGGTCAAGTAATACAAGTAAACAGTTTACAATTTTAAGCAGAAACATGGCCACACTTACTAATAATGACGTTAAAACAAATCTAAGTTTAAATATGTTTAATACCTGAAGTTGATTTTTCGCCTGATCACATTTGTGTTCATACACTAGTCTAGCGCCAGGAAGCCATCCCTGAATCAGTCTCACGACCATAGAGTGTAGAAGTCTAACATCACCTGTTCTTAACTGATTGTGATGGAAAACATGAGTATGAAAACAATATAGATACAATGTCCAGGACTATCGTACAGCGTACGAATACCATTATATTGATATCGGATTTGAAAATAAGGTGATCCAAACAAGCGAGTTTTATATAAGTGCTATTGCTTTAAGCGATACAGAAACTAAAGAAAATCTATGGCAGAATTACATCCACTGGAAATACCTTTGCAAGATCGCCAAATTGTGCATGCACATGATTTGAAAGCCTACCTGTTTAATGCTTTCAATTGCTTTAGTAACTTCGTCCGTGCTTTTAAATGACTTGATGTGTTCTAGGAAGTCAATAATTACATCGATGTTGTTTTCCATCTCTTGCTGGCTTATGCTCATTGTAGCTGGGTGCATTGTCCTGTTTCTCACCTTTTTTAGCTGTTAAAAGGTGCTTATTATTGGTATGTTTTCGGAATAACAACACAGATTTTGAGGTCTTAGGAAAATATGTTTCAACAAAACGGAGCAGAAATAAATGCATGCAGCCAGCATAACAAGAAAAAAAGATTATCGTGTTATTATTGAGTTTCATTTAACTACCATTAAAATAAACACGCATATGTATCAATTCAGATTCAGCTTCCTTGTTATACATAGCCATATATAGTATATGCATTAATCTGCATGTGTGTTTATGCGTGCGATTGTGTGTGTCTAGCAAATTCATATTAAATGCCACAATGCCTTTTAGAATATAACTTGTGATACTTACTTCATCGATTTTTCTTTCGTCAAAGATCTGCATCAATGGCTTGCAGCGCTTAACAATGGTACAGAGGGCCGTGATATCGCACTCTTGAAAATCGTGTATGTCACATCTCATCCAATCTTTGAGAAACAGACGGACATATTCAAATGGCGACTTAAGCCAATGCTGGGGGTCGGTGCCTTTTAACATTTGATAAAAATTGACGGAATCTGAAGTGTGTCCTTTGATAATGTTTAAAAGATTCTGGCAGGCGACTACCGTCCCAGGACACACGTGTTTGAAATGGGCCAGCCTGCCATTGCCTAGTATGATGTCGTCAGCTGTTGCTTCTGCGCAAAGTTGTCTTCCGAAATCCGCCATAGATTGGAGCTGCAGGCTTTTCATTTTGTCTTTGACAATTGGCATGAATACGGGTTGAAGGTATTTCAAGGCTTGTGTGCTTTTATACCAATTCGTATCCCTTGTATCCATTAGGATCTGAAAGTACGTTTTACACTTATACACGATCAAGGATCTATATGTACACCATTATACAGCTAACTACATAGTTTCTTAGTGAACGATTTCAAAAAGATCCACATACCTTTAGGAAACTGGGTACTACTGCCAATATTCGCTTCGAAATATCACTTGCTTGTAATTTGATATTATAATGATATCTAATGCTTCCGCTTTCAGACTCTACTGAGGAGACTAGTTCGCACTTCCTAAAGACGCATATTGTACTAAAATGTGTACGTTCTGTACATTAATTAAGATGTATCATTCATGCTCTATAAATTGTTACTACATGGCTTTAGGGATGCACGAACTGCATCATTTATAAACTGTATAACTCATATTATTTATTAACTGTTTTCCTTGTGTTGTAGAAAAATGTGTATTTTGGGTGTTGACTATTTAAATTTGACTTTTAATGAATAATGAAGTAATATACGTGCTTTCGTTTTGATATCTTTATCACTTTGAGCTGTTGGTTGCCTTAATAATTCGCTCTATGTCAATCGATTAAATCCTTCCTGAAGAACTGTCATTTTAAATCTTAACTATTTAACAAATAAATTGTCTAACTTACTCATGGCTTACATGATTAACAAAACGTCACATTTGTAATCATCTCTTTATTTACGTTTCATCGACAAAATCTTCCACTTGTAATTTGTGTGTGTATAAAAGTGTCGTGCTTTTTTGGTAGTAGTAGTATTTTTAACACGCACACGAAATGTAATTCACTAGTTTATGTTAAAACAATTATTTCGGTCTAGCTGTCGTACTCAACTTAATACATTCTCACATAATGCAAAATGTGGACTTTTCTAAAATCTTACAATTCAAGAAAAAAATCCCGTCAGTACTGGTAGGTTTACTGCAAAAGACACGATCATTTATACACTTCACGTTAAATTTAAGTCATATGAATTACTAGAAAGAACAGCATGCATCGATAATCAAACAGCATAACAGATTCGAAGTTGCGTTAAGAGAGTTAAATTGTCATGTTGATGACGGGGATGATTTAGGTGTCAACATGTTTGACCATGTAAACTATTATTCGTGTCAGAAACTCTGCAACATTGTGGTATTTCTGTTTTACAGTCTCGTTTAATAAAGAACAAAAAAAAAAAACAATTATAATAAGTCACGTTTACTATATATGTTCACCAAGGAAATATACTTTAAAAATATACGAGAGATGATCCAGAATTACTCGGAATTCTATAAATTTTCCCAATTTTTTAAAGACAAATATATGTATTTCATATCGTTATAATAATCTAAATCTCTACTTACAGTGTCCGTAATATTTTTCTTTTTGTATAATTTAACCACGTGTAAGACGCTTTTAAAAAACCATAGTAACGGCGGGGCGGCGCAGCGTAAAAAAGTTAACCGTTTATATTTATTTTAATGAATATAGTCCATGAATAAATTAACGAAAACACCTCAAATTACGCCAAAATGTACAATTACGTTTAGATGAAGTCATGTTACATTTTTACGTCGTTAACGCCTTGGATTCAAAAGAAAACATATTTTAACCGTCAATAGCACCAACGCTCCTAACATCAGAAATGTCGTCATTAGATCGTCAAGAAATTCGTGCTGTTATAAAATTGTGTCAGGAATTAAGAAAAACACCTGCGGAAACATTCAACATGTTGAAGGAAACTTCGCACTAGGATGAAATAAGTCAAACAACGGTTTATGCATGTCATAAACGATTTTCTGAGGGTCGAACAAAACTAGAAGACAACGAAGGCAGGGGACGAAATTGGAAAATGCGCACGTCACTAACGTCATCTGTTGAGGAGGCTCTACAGGCAGACAGGCGAGCCACCGTGCGTGTGCTCCCTGACAGATTTGGCGCTAGCTACGGGACAGTGTATCGAATTCTGAACTATACATGAAGAAGGTAAAATACATTTTTAATCTAGTTTAAATAAATTTATCAAATCATAGCCGTACTTTAAATAAAATTATTAACAAACACGGTTGGTTGTACTTGATGAGATTTTATATTAAAATATAATACTAATTATTATTTGTTTATAGATTAGTTTTCACTGAAAAACATAATTTAAGTTTTTATAATAAAACTTTTATTGTTTTTTTTTTTTTTTTTTTTTTTTGCTCATCGATAAGGTTTACGCGCGATGGATCCCGCTAGTCTTGAAACAAGAGAAGCGTGACAGGCGAGTTCTTGACTCTCGTGCCTCCATTCGGCGCGCGGAACGAGAGGGTGACATGTTCCTGCAGAGGATCATTACTACAGACGAGACGTGGCTCTACAACTATGATCTCGAGTCCAAGGAGCAGTCAGCGGTATGGATGCGAAGCGGTTCGCCACCCCCTGTAAAGGCCCGGTTAACAAAGAACTGCGGCAATACGATGTTCATCATGTTTGCGGTCATCTGGGGCACGATCCTCATGCATGCGGTTCCCTAGGGAGCTACGGGGAATGCTGGGTACTACAGTAAGGTAATAAAGTTTAAAAGTTTAGTCTTTTATCTATAAATAATTTATTTTTATATTTAGTATAATTAATTATGTACTGAGACTGCGTATGATACAAAAGCCCCATAATTCAAATAATTTAAATTTACTGAAGTGCTTAATTGTTCATCACATTTAACATAAAATGCTCTTAGTATAACAATGTGTACATTAAAATATTTATAAATCGCCCTTGATTTAATTTAATGGGATATATATTTTATTTTAATATCAATGTAAAAGTTTAATACACAATTTGAAACTATGTTAAGCCTGTATTTCATTTTAAACTAGGTACTGCGATGTGATCTGGTGGACGATCTGAAAAAAAGCGCCCAGGGATTCCCATGGAGCATTTCCTGCTGCACATGGACAACGCCTCCTCCCATACAGCAGCGGCCACGCAGCTAGAGATCGGGGTCTTAGGTTTCGGATCAGTGCAGCAACCACCGTATTACCCAGACCTGGCCCCATTTGATTTCGCGGTCTTCCCATCAATTAAGCGGCAACTGAAAGGCCAACAATTCGATTCGTTGACTGAACTGCGCAGGACAACAAAAGCTATTGTAAAGCAATATGACTGTTCGTGGTATGAAGACATTTTCAGGCAGTGGGTTCATAGGCATCGTCGTTGCATAGGATTCGTACAACGGAGCGTACTTCGAGAAACTTTAAACGTCCCGAAGTTTTAACGTCGACGACGTCGTGATTTTAAGATTAGCGTACGCTGTAGGCGCGTTGGTGTATTTATATTTTCTGTTTATGTGCAGGTCACATTTTGTTTCACCGTTTGATATTATATTTTTTGTAAAGCAAAATGATTCTTCTTTTTAATAGTATATGTTTCATTTATATTAAATAAAATGTGTTGACACCGTAAACCAATTCCGGGTTATTTTGGATCATCCCTCGTATATGCCGTTTCCGTTTTCTTTCATTCGGCTTTGTAAGATAATCGGTGAAGCCCGGTGGTGGGGTCGCAGAGCCTTTCAAAAATGTGACACACACAAGGTATTTTACACTTACCACCGTGGTTATGTTCGGGTGTGACTACTAACGTAATGTAAACTTTCCACATTGTTGCCTCCGATTAACAACATGAACATATATCTTAAAATAACAACCGGAAGTAGTTTACTAACTTTTTGGATAAAATCGAAATTCAATATCTATATATTATGAATGTGTTCATGTAAATCATTGACTCTACTAAAGCAATGTTACTAAAGAAACCAATATCAATATAAGCTATCAGAATATTTACTATTAAACCTTACCTGCTCCGGGTCGGTTAAAATTGTCAAACTTATCGAGGGAAATAGTTTATAAAAAATAATAAACACGTCATCTAAAATAAGAAAAATATCAACATAATATAATGATAATTACACAATTTGGAACATGTTTCGAATCGCTTGTTTTTTTTTTCTGTAAACATACGTTGCCTGTATGTATGTATGTGGTTATTATTTCACTTTGAACTTTTGTGTGTGTTTATAAATGGTAGTGAAAGTGACTTTACCTGCTGGTCTTCATCAGCTTTCTCTCCTTATGAAACAAAAAGTCGATATTACAGTAATATTTTAGAACAATTGATTGTACTAATCGTCAATGTACAGTTAAGTCATTGTAAATGCTAATCAAGGTCTAAAATAGTAAAATGGCATACTTTATTGCAGTAATACTAAAAAAACATTTTATGTTTTATCGATGTCTATCCACATGCACTCTTTTCGTTTCAATCGACTGATAATGACAACGATAACATTTATAGGTAATACATGTAATGTTCACGACACTTATTCTAGGTAGTGTTTAAATGTATCGCAAATCGACTGACAACACGGGTCCAGTACACTGCGAACAAAGAGATGCGTGTACGTTAAGACTGGCAATATTTAGAATACACTTTTAACGTACGTTTTAGAATTTTTAATGCCTTTTCCTTTTATGATAAGATCCACATGAATCCGGTGCATGCATACCGAATACAAGTGTCTCCGATATTTAACTGTTCACGTACATGTAACGTGCATTGAACAAAAACGCGATTGTATCTGAATTGACATACATATAGTTAACAGAATGGCGACAATTTTACTGATGTCTAATATCTGAATCATCAGCATTTGCATTCAGTAATTTAATATCAAGATAACTATCTCTATTGAATCTTCAATAAAGAAGAGAGTACGTAAGACATATCCAATTACCCACTTGATATGCTTTGTTGCACTTTACCTGTTGTCGTTGATGAGTCATGAGCATTTTGTTCATCATCTGAGTCCTTTCTTATCGCAGTAGCAGCCTAAAATAAAAACAAACTGTATCTGTTTAAACATAACATGCTTCTTCCTTAAAGCGTCAAGCTTTTACTGCACTTTATCGTAATAATTACTGTACCGGTCCTAAAATTAATATCGCTGTCATAATGTGGAACACCAATAGTAAGCGTACAACTGATAATATGGATTCTTATATTAAAGTTAATTATTGTTTTAAGAGATAAAATAGAGGCGTTAAAGGAAACATGTTTATAAGTTGTAAACTGAAGGGTTAATATACACTTAAACCATGGGAACGATTGCTTATAATTAAATCAGAACAAAATGTTGTTAAGTTAACATGATTCAACGTAATGCTTTACCGTGTCTTGTTCCATCCTTTGAAAAATGAAGGATCGTTTTCTATAAATTCTAGAAGAGCATACAGAGGTTCAATACAGTCTCAGGAACTGGTGTCACGTCTCAATGTACATACGCTGACACTGGTTCTGCACGTTCAGCTGAAA
The DNA here is from genome assembly GCA_007844125.1 of Sinonovacula constricta. Taxonomy (NCBI): domain Eukaryota; kingdom Metazoa; phylum Mollusca; class Bivalvia; order Cardiida; family Solecurtidae; genus Sinonovacula; species Sinonovacula constricta. The sequence goes on from CM017564.1 coordinate 2,579,224, forward strand.
TGTCGTAAAGTAATGACTTAAGGTTGTTTAGCTGACACTGTAAACTAACAGTAAAATCGATAGTTCTAATACATGTTCTACCTGCACTATTATTACTACTACTACTAGTACAAAAATACTACTACTGCTACTACTACAACTACAACTACTACTACTACTACTTCTACTACTATTACTACTACTACTACTACTACTACTAATACTACTACTACTACTACTACTACTACTACTACTACTACTACTAGTACTACTAGTACTACTACTACTACTACTACTACTACTACTACTACTACTACTACTACTACTACTACTACTTCTGTGAAGTAAATAGTATTAATCAATAACTAACATCACTTGACCAGTTTCGGGACCCATCGATCCAGAATATATATGTAATTTCTAAGGAATTTTCATCACTGAGTTTAGTAAGAAACTTGCTTGTAAACAGGTGTACTTTACTGTATTACTTATAACTTAGTGGTAAAATCAGTTTTAGACTATGATTACATTGAACACTATCACAAAGACAAGATTTGAGATTATTAGGTATACAAGTTAGCCTTAACAAATTATCATGAATCTTAATTAAGAGGTTAAATGAATATTTATTTTTTAAATTGCCATATCTTTTTTCGAGGTCATATTCTTATAAAACATAGTCTACTGTTGACTACTAGCTGTTATTTCGCGTGATAATAAATGCATTATATATTTTTACTTCTCATGTTAATTAACATACCACATTTTTTTTACAATAGTGTGTTATACTGCGTTTGAAAATGTCTCCTTAAAAATGGAAAACAATTAGTTTCTTCATAATTAAATGCTTGACTGTCTTTTCAGATCTAAACTTACTTTTTTTTTGCAATTGTCAAGTCTAATTCTTACAAAGAGATGAATAAAAAACATGACCAAGTTATGTGATAAAACAGCCCTTTTCTTCTGGTGTCTTATATTGTATCTGTCAAGTTAATGGTACTGTCGATTTACCATTATTATATATGGGCCAAGCCAGAGAACACATCTGTTATTCTTCAATTAGCCTACAATTGGATTTAAGGAAATGCTACCTCTTCATTCAACTTTTAAGTAGAACATATGTTAGACAGAAGTTCGGTTCGCTGGGGAAAACAGATACACGCTAACAGGAAGATTTAGATTAGCACATTAATGTAGATTAAATTTCCTTGTGGGGTTATAATCAAATATGTTTCTGAAGGTAATATTACATAGTACAGATACTTTTAAGGCATTTTAAAACTCTATAAACATATCAGTGACTTTGCTACTTGATTATTTTAAGGGATGGGAAAACATCAATATGTAATGTATGACTGATAAACACATGATGTATGTAATTATAATTTGTACTAAGTATTCTGATTTTTTTCTTCTTAAATGCATGCTCTATGAAAAACGAGCAGTTAATTACTCTAAGGTTAATCTGAATATTCTAAGAAGATAAGGTCAAGTCATACTGTGATTGTATTGACACAAGTAAAAAGAAGATTCTTTAGAAAATTATCTGATAGATGCTTGACAAAATTAAATTTTGCACTTAAGGTGAAAATAGTCCTTCTCAAAAAATGATAGCATTGTTATTAATATACAATAAGGATATATAAGACAAAGATGTACGAGCATTGCAGCATAAAAAAGTAAAAGACACAGGACCAAGGTATTCACATGCACCACAAATGTAAAAGTGAGAACAAATCGGTGACGAGTCATTGAACAATACGAGCAAACCCGACAGTTACCGCATTGGGCCAAACGGGGTGCCTAAACCGGGTTTACATAGTTCTAATCTCGCACTTCCTGATAGGTTTCTTAAATGCAAGTAACGAAAGAAAACTGATCTATTTGAATACATGTCCAAGCTCTGACGTTTTGTTTGACCAGTTATGACGAAAGTAGTGACGTCATTGAACAATTATATGTACGGACGGGTATACCTTATGTTCCATATTGTTCAACACCTGAGATTAGTAACTGAAACAGTATCTGGTATCGCCTGGTGTCACATATCGGTCGGGGATGCATTTATCATACTTTAATTTATAAAATATACAGTCTGCCAAAGCAAATCACAGTGACCACAGTGGCCACACAATATGTTTCCAGGACTTAAGGTTATGTGATGGCTTCCGTAAATGACGTGATTTTAAATATACAGCCCAAATTTTGTCTATTCATGTGAGGTGGAGCATTCCGAGGACATATAGGCGTTTTTTTTTAAATTCCATTGATGGATAGGAAGTCAGTTTTGCTTGTGATATAATTGCCAATTACTTGGCGATAGACGAGGAAATGGTGTCACAACTGACTTGAAAATCACAAAGAAATACAATATTAACATTAAAATTGACATTCAGCCAAGATGTTTTCTGACAGAATGAATCCTTGCATTCTTAGAGCAGAGAACAGTTCCAGGCAGCACTCATTGTTGACAAATAGATGATGTGGACATGTGACAAAGTGTTTGAATAGTTAAGAAAACTTAAGCATAACAATTCATTAGCATCAAATAAATCGTCAAGTCTGTCTGATTTCTTGTTGCAGTTTGAGCTTACTAAACGTAAACGTTTCATTTCCTAATTCAAAGGATAAGACAGTGAAAGGGGGTAAATGTAACTACATCGTTTCAAAACAATGACATACTTGTTGCGTTAATAGATTCGGTTTTGCCAATCTACTAGGATATATTGCGGCGATATTCCCTAAAGCATGCAAATGAGTTTAAAAATACAAACTTAATAATGACCGAACAATTATTGAGTGTAAAAGTGCACTGTGCTAGCTCACAATTAAAGGTTTTGAATATTTATGAAATCTAATTCTCACGATTATTCTAAATCTTAGCTTAATGGTAGCCTTCACCAATGGACGAGTCAATAACTGTTTTTTCCATGTTATGGAAATAAAAGAAGTCATACAACATTCAATCTTCATCAAAATTCATCAATTCATGTAAAACGAAAACATGACACACTAAGATGGGTTGCTTCTAAACTTTTGAAACAGTACTGTTTGAATAAATATGAATTTTAAATTAAATAAATTCTAGATAATTTCTTTCCCTTTTAAACTATGAAGTTGTACAAAAAATAAACGATAAACTACTCAAAATATATAAAAACCAGTTCACACGTGCAAAGGTACCATACTATAAAATGAACCCATTGACATATCTAATCATTTACCCAATTCAATATCTGTTGTGTTCCTAGTGTCGTACATAACTTGACAGCTGCCTTTAACGCCAAATAGGGCTTATGGTGGTACCTCTAGCTTACACTTACGTTGCAATTATTCAGTCTCTTCAGTTCAGTGAAATGACATGTAACTATTAAAGCAGACAGATGAATTACATCAATATTTATATACTCTGTGTAACTTCCAATACGATACGTGTAACAAAGGCATGTCACATTGTTTGTAAAATGACGTAGACGGGCAGGTTTAAACCCGCTTTTAAAAGAGATCGACACACTTTAACGAATTAATATAATGAAATGATTACATTTACACATATATACTTCATTTAAGACCAAACAACGCCTCACACAAAAGTTAAAGTAAGCGAGATGTTTTCATAAACAGGAAGACCGAAACGCGCCAGGCACCTGTATCTCACCGAGATGTATCTATTTACGTTAGTACAAATGTTCATACACATAATTAAGCAGTTATCCATATCAGGAAATCCACACCGTATTAGCGGAGTAGTGATATAATGCCCTTGAAAGACACTCAATACACGAACATATTTAACAGTGTGTCATGAAAACAAATATCAACATTTTGATTAACGCGTGTCCGATAAATATGGTACAATTGGATAAATTGTGTTCATTCATAGCCATACAATCGTATAGGCGATTGAACCCACAAACTCAATTTAAAGCATATACATGGACTTATTGTGTATTTCCAACCTGGAGATGGACAGAGTAACCGAGAGTGAAATAAGACGGAGAATTGAAGATTCCATGCTAAAACACTTTTCTGTCAATGAAAAGCAAAACTAATGGATACATACTATTCTACTCAAACTCGGTAGTCTTAACTATTGCCCAGATTATATTGTGTGCGTGAATGATGACCATGCGTCTGTTTATGTGTGCACTTAGTAATTATTTTATATTATAACATGTATTTTGTTGCAACTTTGCTCTTCAACCATTGTTGTCATTTTTAAACAGTTCCTTTAAAGCAGTTACCTAAATTTTAAAAGCATTGGTTTTAATTTATGTAATATCAATGTTTGGTTGTTGGTGTTTTCGGGTTTTCTTGTTGTTGTTTTTTAATTTCGGTTTATGTGTATGATTTGTGGCAATATCTTTACTTACGCCACGGCAAATAGAACGATTAAAACGCTGTTTGTCGTTATTTCATTGGTATAAACCTGCAAAATTCGAAACATCTTGTGCATGCATGTTTTTTCTTCTTATATTTGGAATGTAATTTCTGCTAATTATTTAATTTAATTCAGAAAACTGAATAATTTTACAGTTAAGGTGAAAGTCCGGATACAAGCGGATTGCCTTTGTGAAAAAGCTGACGTGTTAGACTTTAACATATATTTGTTTATAGACGTGTTACTTAATAGAAATGTAGTGCTAGATATAAACAGTTCCATCAGTGCAAAGAAGGCACATAATTAAGGCTTTTCATTTAACGTTAAATTATTTCGACGATTTTCTTGAAACAGACAATCCTTTCCTTTTTCAACCTGGTTTGCGGAGCGTTTAACGTCGCAGGTCTTGAAGGTTTTTTTTTTCTTACACAGGAATAGTGTGAATAGAACTATCCCGTCAACGTAAGACAACTAACAGCGGGCTTCTGTATCGGGAATTAAACCGGGCAAAATAATATTGTAACACTTATTATAATAAAACAATAAGTTATATTAAAAGCCTCGTCAAACCTAAACTTTCCAAAGAAAAGAAGTGGTTTGTTATAAATCAGTCCTAGTGATTACGTAAAGTAAGAACAATTTAATAGTGTCATACCATAAAATGCAGTTACATCATCGGTAAGCGTTAAAATATGAAATTAAAAAGGAAACCATCGAATTTTAGGAACCAATCTTAACAAACAAAACAAACGGTACAATTGTTAAGAGATACTATATAATTTAATATTGATGCTTTGTTATAAAAGCTTTAGATTTATCCGTCATTAGATCCCATCAGATCCCAAGTTCATACACAGACTTCAAATTGTGGTTTTAATGTAGTCTCAACAATCTTTCGGGCCAAAGTGTAATTTGAAAGCAATGCATGTCAATTGCTGTAAAATAATCGACTGCAAGCAATGCATTACACCGAGGGATTACTGGGCTGTAACCAACGGCAATACATTTGTAAAGTGATTAGAAAAGTGTTGTAAAGTGATCAGAAAAGTTATTGAGACCCCTGATTTTCATACTGCTATTACATTTTGAAGCAATAAAAACATTGCTATAAACTAGTTTTGAAAACTCGTTCCTTAATTTGTGAAATTGAAAGCCTTGCTGGAACAAGTCAGAAGTAATAAACTTGTTCTTGGCATTAAAGTATTTTTCTTGTGTACATTCTAGTGCAAACCTTGTTAGCTGGGACATGTAAATACACATCTGGAACCGACAGTGTTGTCACACGATACCATTTACGTACGTTACAATTACGTTCGATGTTCGAGTCAAACATGATCTGTATTGTACTAACCCAGGTATATTTCGACGCCAAATGATGCTATTTTATTTGCTTAAAAAATATTCGCCAAGGACTCGGAATAAGTTTTCCCCATAATTAACATTTAACTATATTGAAATCAGGAACTAATAATTTTATGGTAGTATCTCTTTAAAGTAAATCGTATTGTATGCCAAATTTGAAATAAGATATTGCAATCGCATCAAGGCGGAAGAAAAGTGGATTAAAATTACTTTATTTTCCTTACCTGTCATAGTTTTCTATTTATTTTCCGTCGAGCACTAAGTTGCGTTTAAGCTTCTTTAAATTGTGACGAATTTGAGTAAAATGTACGCGTTTACAAGTTATAAGGAAGACATATAGCACTTAATGTATTACCGAGGTTTACAAATAAATGTTTATTTAAATTTTGACAAACTGGCATTAATTTCCTATAATGCGAGTGTAAATAATCATAACCACTTTGCTAGTTTTCATGATTTGTTTACCATTTCCGTTGGATTAAATACATTTATATGGTGGCTTTGGTTAGAAGGGGATAATAACATGAACATGAAGCCCGTATCAATGTAGTATGAAACAAATCTTAATTTGATGGTGCACAGTTTGTTCCCATGGGTATACTATTTTTTTGTCTAGAAATACACTTTTTATTAAATGACGAGAAAAAAGAAAGTACAGCGTGGAGAAATCAACAGTATTAATTGCAGAGTATCGTATTGTAAGTACGAACCTTGGCCCATACTTCTGAATATTTGCTATAGAACAACGGTGTTAAATGTTCATACAATTTTCCACAATGTTTGACAAAGTGCTTACGAACGGCAGTAAGGGAAAGAAGTAAGTAGCTTGATATGTGAGTGGTGGTGCTACTGCTGGCATTAGCCATGAATCCTGATTTGTATAGTGTTTTATGAAGCGTGTGAATTCAATGCAGTGAAACGTTTCTTCATATGAGTTGAGCTTCATATTGAGTTTCTGTAACATAAAATAATACGACCAATAAATAAACAGAACGATACACAGGTTTGTACTAAAGTTGAATAGTTCAAGAAACCAGCTTAGCATTACTAAATCATTTCAACAATGCTTTTGAATTCATTAAATAAGGAAGTTATTTTAAACAATTATTTGACCGCGGTTTTTATTACTTAAAATAAAACATCAGCATAAACGCACTTATGCAGCATGGGAAAACATGATTTTATGGATCTTTTTCTAGATAAGAAAAGAAATAAAAGGTTTCAGCAACATGTGTATCATTTTACAAAATATATCAGACTAGGTATTATTTAGTGATTCACTGTTCGAATGTTGTCTCTAATGCCCTTAATAAGTCAAACAACTTGGGCAGATTACCTGTCCCTTAGGTGAGATTGCTCAAAAGGTATAACTTTGGATTTTGTTTTCCTCAACATGCTATTTGCATATAAAATAAAACCTGGAAAGCCGGTAATGATGACTCTTTCACATATTGAGAGTTCATGAAATTTAAATTACATAACTTACACATATTGTATAAATTTCAGGACATTTAAGAGTGTGCGAGCATTGGGAGCATTTCCCTAAAAACTACTACTGCGGACGGCACCGGAGATCTTTACTGCTTTTGTCATTTAACAATAAACACTTGGACCGTGCTTGAGTTATGATGTATATATATATACATCGTGTAATGTGTTCATTTGGTATATATATATATATATATATATATATATATATATATATATATATATATATATATATATATATATATATATATATATATATATATATATATATCTCAAATCTAAGAAAACCACATTACTATTTAGATCATATTACATTATCTTCTGGATAAGCCGCTTTGTCGTCGATACCTATTTTTACATTATATGTAGATTGAAAAATCAACTTAAGATTGTTTTGCGAATAAAACTGTCTAACAATATAGGACGTGTTCAAAATCACCTGCATTTAGAATGAAGAGCGAGTTTATGCATACATGTTGCCTGAGTCCCAAAGAGCAGTGCTTAATGTGTTCATTTGGTATAGGCAGCCTGGCGGATAACATTATTAAGTGTGCCACAATCTTACGGCAAATCGTCGTATCCTTACAGTTCTATGTGTACCAAAATCACACATTGACATGTTTTACCTTATACGGAGCTTCTGTTTTCCTTTTATCCTCGAGATAACAATTCACACCTTGATTCAATCTAAAACAAATGTTATGCTTAAACATCTATCGTTCAGTACACATTGTTACCTATTTGAAATATACTTAACATGAACAAAAGGTGTATGTCTTAACTCATACAGTCATGCCTCGTGTCATAATGTGCACACAGTGTCTCACCTCGCTCCAGTATTTACACCAATGCTGAGCTTGACTTGTTATTTAAAGCTAGCCTTTACATCAAAATGCCAACACCCGGAATAAAATGCAAGGCTTAAGTTTACCATTGTAGATACAACCTATACGCCGCATTGAAATATGCTGTTTTTATTTATCCTCTGCTGCAGACTTGCTTTAAGTTGCCAACATCTCATTGACCAACCATGCGCGGAAATGTTTTATCTCTATTTTGCCAATTTGTAATGGTTTAGTCATTTTCAATCTAAAACAGACTGTGCAATACCTTTTACGTTCAGAGACATGGCAGGCTGCCTATCTCCCCGCCAACCATACAGGTATAGTTTTTCAACGCAACAGGATGCAGTGGATATCAAGTTTAATTTTATTCGTAATACAGTTTGTGCGTATACAATAGTCTACAAATCAGATGGATATCAAGTTTAATTTTATTCGTAATACAGTTTGTGCGCATACAAAAGTCTTCATATCAGCGTTTACGAATTAATGCAAATTAAACTGGTGGTTGTCACATCATCTAGCAGCTAGGTATGATTGCCACGACGCCTCGCCCCTTGACCGTTTTTTTTTCAATAATACAAAAATATTTGTTATTGTGTCTAGAAACACTACCGACAATGTACTAAAAATAAACTTGTTTCGTGTGTATGAAAACTAAGGGTGTCCATGGTAACAGTCATGCAACTTTGATAGGAAGAAAGTGCTAGTAACTTATCCGCAACATGGTGATTGAAGTATAAAACGGGTACACGATTAAAGGTTAGTAAATTGATATTATAGTCCATTGTTAATTGTGCAAATTAACACCATGGAACTTTTATAAATTTTATGAGAATCTAAACATTTACTTGTTTTGTTCAGAAAGTTGATTAGATTTGTTTATTCAAAAGTCTAACTCATGTTGATCCAAGATTATTCAATTGTATAAACCATTGAAGATATAGAGGGTTTTAAAATGTCTCCTCTTAGAAATGGAAAGCACTACTTTATTCTATTTTAAAATGCTTACATGTCTGTTCATGTCTAAAAAAGGTGTTGTTGCTTTATTTCTTTCGATTCTGATCATATCTTGCATTGTAATTAGGTGGAATAAAGCAACGCGATCGATAAGAATAATATATAAATAGTGATGTGATAAAACACATTTTTCTGGTTTCCAGTTTTTGATTTTAAGAGTTAAAGGAACTTTTAACTTACCATAATTCTAAATGGGCAGAGCAATATAACACAGATATTGTTCTTAATTTAACCTTTTACGGATTTAAGTAAATGCAATTGCTTCATGAAGCTTGGGGTAACACTTACTTTGGAAAGAAATCTGGTTATTTTCTTTTTCCTTTGGGAGGTAGGGGTTAAGTGGTGGTGGAGTGTGGGAGAGAGGGCGTCTAATGCATTCTAACGTATGCTTTACAAGTGATTCAAGTCACTGTTCAATTTTAAGACACATTTGCCCATATTATGTAATTATAATTTGTATTAAATTTACTGGATTTATACTTCTCAAATGTATGTTCTAAATGAAAAATATCGGCAGTTAATTAATCTAACCTGAAAATACCTAACAAATTGCATTAAGTCATTCTGTTGATGCATAAATACAAGTAAAAGAAGATTAACCAGCAATTGATCTGATCTATGCTTCAATTTATAGATATTCATAAGTACTTATTAGGATAGTTGATACATAACTATTTAATGTCCTTTAATTGGGAGGCTAACCACACCTAGACTAATGAGCATTGGCCTCTGTTATTCAAACGTACAAGAAGTTTGGTTTGGAGGAAATATATAAGTTAATGTACAGAGATTTGTGTCAAGACCCACATTATACATATATATGTATAACATTTATTTATGATTTTTAAAATTACACTTACTCTTAAAAGATAATGTTTGGATAAGGCGGCTGAACTGTATATGCTTCAAGTAAAACCCGTCTATACAAGCATTTAACCGTGTTAATATATTTAAACAAATGCTATTCGTAAGGGCTGAACACCACTTTACTTAACACTATTCAATACACACGAGTCTGATTTCAGTTACAGATTTACATAATGTTCACCTATTAAAATATACTGCATCTCAATAAAATCTTATAGGAAGCATTTTGTTTTGAGGACTGTTGATTCTTGTATATTAGTCTTTATAAAAGACGGTTTGTACACTACTATCATAATGTACTTTTTCTTAAATAGGACTCCAATGGAGAGGCAATACATCGGAAAAGCAATGTTACATTCCGAATTTCACACGAGGAACAACAAGATGATCGAATATCAGATGGATTACTGCTGTTAAGAGTGTAGTTTCTATAATTACAGGTAAAATACAAACACCTGTAAACCCACTCATTTTGTACTGTTTATACACTGCACGTATGTGTCTAAATGGAGCTGTAAACATTCATGACAAGAGAACAGTATGTAGCCGCGAACAGTTTACATTTATTTCAATGATGACTTCGCATGTTTATTATCTTTAAAACGCATACGAATGCAACACAACATTTGCTAATGGTCACACCGATAATACTTTGGAGGGGTAGGGTGAGGGGGAAAGAGGTATGACAAAACAGCAAATAATAACAAATAGTCACAAATAGTCGAATGACTAAACAGCGTATAGTCGATTACAGGCTGATATTTAAGCATAGACTCCATGTTATCGTATATTGTACATGTTCTTTTGCACTAGAAAAGGGTCATTTCGTTGGTTTGAGACCGAAATCTAAACACAAATGTGCATAAAGAACGCAAAAACGGTGACAAATAGTCAGGACTAGTCAAATGAATAAACAGCATACAGTCGATTTCAGGCTGTTATATAGGCACAGGCTTCATGTTTTCATTTATCATACATATATTTATTATCAATAAAAAAATGTTCTTTTCCATTAGAAAATGTCATTTCGTTGGTTTGGACCGATATCTAAACAGAAATGTACATAAATAACGCAAAAAACGGTGACAAATAGACACGAATAATCAAAAGACTAAGCATCGTATAGTCAAATTTCAGTAGGTTCATTGATCAAACTATACCTTTTGGATCTGCTTTAAGAATGTACTTACCGTGTTACGGTATTTGCTTGCTAAACATTTACATGACCTCAACGAAAATGTTATGAAGTTAATAAAAAAAGTGCCGTAACCGCCACAAATAGTCGATCGAGCTGGCCCATGGCCGCTCAAAAATAGTCACTTTTTGAACCTGGTCTTATATTTAAAATCCTGTTATATAGGCAAAGGCTCCATAGTTTCATTAATTGTAAATATTCTTTTGTATAAGCAAATTGATTTCCTTGGTTAGAGACCGAAATCTACACAGAAATGTGCATAAATAACGCAAAAACGGTGACAATTAGTCACGAAAAGTCAAATTACAAAATAGCGTTAAGTCGAATTTCAGTATGTTAATAGGCTAAACTATATCATTTAGGTCAAACATTTAATTTTAAATTGTTATTTTATTTTTTTTTATTTTATATTGAACATATTTGATGTATTTTTACAAACTTGGTTTGTTTATACCAGCTTTTAAACACACATGAAAGTATTACCGAAAAGTGGTTCAACGAGTACAAGTATCTGCAATACAGACTCTTCAGTACTCAAGGCAAAACAGTGAAATTAATTGACTCAGTTTTGTTATGAGCAAACTTTGTTTCATAAAAGCTTTACATATTTTCTTATTGTAAAACGCATTAACCATGAATTTATCCTACGATTTTCTGGATTATTCCACGTAACATAAATCAAGACAATTTTCTATAAACAAAACGTTTATTGAACATGTACTGTTGACCAATCACACAAAGAAAACACAGCGTCTGAGACAATACGAGTTATTCAGGTATGTATAGTATGCTACAATTATTATAAATGGTCGCTGTGATGCATTCTTAAAAAAAAATAATATAATAATAATTAAAATGATAAATATGTTAATGAGGACGACTAGAGGAGGCACCGGAGAAAATACATAATTTGACACCACAGACATCCCCAAAAGTGGAAGAAAGGCAAATTTATTTAGAAGGGGTTACAGAAAAAATAAATTCAGTTATCTTAAAGTATTGAATACACTGACATTGTTGGTAATAAACGCTGGTAATAAATCAGACATGTTGAATCAAATGTAAAAAATCGGGAGTGGTGAAAATTGAACATATGTTTATGTGCGTGTGTGCGCGCGTGTGTGTTTGTGTTTGTGAGTGTGCGTGTGTGTTTGTGTGTATGTGCGTGCGTGCAAGTGTGTGTGTGTGTGTGTGTGTGTGTGTGTGTGTGTGTGTGTGTGTGTGTGTGTGCGACAACTGTGTGAATACACACCTACCAACCGGGGACACCCACCAAACCGTGGATGTCCCCGGATGTACTGTTGCTGAAATCTGTGCATACAGTCATTTAAAGATAACATATGTGAAATTCGCGGATATCGCTGCATGTCCCCAGATAACCACATCGGTATGGACCACAAAATACACACCTGATTTGGACATGGTATTACACAGGCGTCCCTTTTTATCTTTAGTTTTTCTTAAAGACATACACTTCTAAAAGACATACACACTTTTACCACCACGTACCCATTTATGCGCTATATATTAAACAATCACACACAGAAGCAGCATCTGTGTAGCACTATTAGTCCACTGATCAAGCAGTGTTGTAATAGAGTAATAGTAATTGCTGTTGTTGATAGCTTTATAAATACTTCATTACTGTTTAAATTAGGAATGTCAACGGTTAACAGGATAAGCGGATAACAATTTGCTCTCCAGTTAACCGCATTAATTGCATATAACTTTGAAAAGAAATATTATCAATTGTAAGTCTGCACTAAATTCAAGTGCTATACAAACAATTGTTGACAGCATTAATGAAATAAATATGTCATAAAATCAAAATTGGATCAACTCAATAAATAAATCAGTTAACTGAGACTAGACAAGATAGGAACTATGACATACACCATATTATCTTTAATTGCACAGGAACAAAATATGGCAATATTTCACGCCTTCTTAAATTCGATAAACCAAAAGCAAACCAAAACTTGTTTAAAAAGCAACAGGAACTTATTTCAAAGGGAAGTTTATATGTGTCTTTGATAATGATGAAACCGAAACTTCAATTTAACTTGGAGAAGGAAGAGGGAAGTATGTACTTTCCGTAAAGATGAAGAGTGCGCTTTTGTTTCATTCATGACAAGAGATTGTATAACGAGGAAACAAATAGGAACCTTTTCAACTTGAGAGGATCTGCATACATGTTCATAGAATACTAACAATGTTCAAGTAAAACTGATTGTGCCCAAATCCGTAGCTTATAAGTACTCAGGCTCCATTTAAAGGTGAAATCCGACAATGTTTCTATTGCAAATACATGTCACGACAATAAACCTCTACGTTTAGGCATTTTAGAATGAAACGTATGAAATTGATTAAGTTAAGACGATTTAGTAAAATATCCGTAGGTTTAAGTATAGTATTAATAGGCAATACAACGTACATGTAAGTCATGAAATATTTCATATGAGTTTCCATCATTGTCTTATTTATTTAAAGACGATATGTGGTATCCTGCTAAATATCCTCTCTGATCTATTTTTATGCCATATTTGAAAAACCAAAACAGGTTTTAAGTAAACGTTGCTCATACGTTTTCGTTACTATAAAATTATACAATATATACTTTACAAATGTATTTCAAAAAAATATAATGTCGTCCAAACCACATGCGTTTAGTAGATTGATGATTTTCTTTTTTTTGGTGGTAGATATTTCTGCCATTGAAAGGCAGCGGGATTACATTAAATGTTGTTCCTAGCCATAGTTGTGTCCAGTGTTGTGAATAGCATTCCATTGTGTGCATCGTCTGTTTGCCTTATTAAATGTTTCAATTCATATGTTACCATACACCTACTTCTGGATTGAGGTATATATATATCTAGAGACAGCTAGCTTAGACGACGTAGGTCTTTCTGCGCACGTAGACAGGTTTATCCAAAATTAAGGTAGACCTGTCAACGTGCTCAGAGATGGAATTGTGCACGTGATGTCCTTTGTAAAAGTCGTTACTTTATATTTTAACTTATTTTAAAGGTAACTCGCCGCTGAGACGACGAGCGCATTTACATTTATATACATAAAGGTACAAAATTACGATATCAAGTGCAAACTTATTCTGGTCTATCCATGACATTAAACAAAATATCAGTATATGCATGGTTGATATTGAACTGGGTCTTACGGCGCACATCAACACCGCCAACAGTTAAATGGTACGTTTGGACAAAAAACTTTTATACCCCAAATGAAAAATTGCTTTATTTGAAGTTTATTATTTTTCTTTAAAAATAGTTTTGAGTAAAATTCTTGCATTTGGGTCATATCTATAATAATTAAACTGAACATTATATCAATAAAAACTTAAAACAAACCAGATGTTTATGTTAGTGTAATTATTGTTAAATTACACAATATTTGCTTTTGGAGACTTCTATAAACTAGATAAAAATTAAAGCATAGACACAGAATCACGAAGATATGATAAGTCGTCAATGCATATGCAGTTGTGTGACAACAAAGGACACGTTTACTCTTTCTGGTTTATATATAGTTATTCCATTAATTATATATACATAAGTCTTTGCAATCCAGCACAGACACTGATAAAAAAGCACACCTTCATAGTACTTCGTTCTTTAACTTTAACCTTAACTAAAATATTGTTTTTTCATATAATCTTGTGTACCCCAAAAATAAATATTCATATTCACACCACATCTTCTTCTCTCAAACCTATTTTTTTTCTGGAATTGACAATTTGAATACCATATTGTCTTTTGCATTGTTCCACATATTACTCTAGTTTTGTACCTGGGTTGAAATAAAAGTATTATCTGTCTGTCAATTAGGTCCAAAACTGACAATAGTGAATGATAACACTCATCGCCTATTCAGCAAACATATAATAACTTAATCTTACATGACAAACTGACAGAACAAACATGGTTAGATGTTGTTAAAGTATGTTTTTTTTTCTTGTATTTTTGTAAACACTGAAAATAAAAGAATGTTACGATTTCAGGATAAACATATATACACTTTGTAAACAGGGTTGTAATTTGTATTTCTTGACGAAGGTCGTAGATTTATGGAGAATAAGAACATTATCCCGCAAACTTGAGATACGGTAAGAGCAGCTCTTCTTATTTTCAAAAAGAAATAATATCTATGCGAGGAGATTACTTAAATTATGAACATTTAACTAGACTGAATAAAATACAACCGAAAACATTATGGCTTGTGTTTTTTTTTTTTTGTTTTTTTTTTTAATTTTCGCATTGTAGCTTATTGGGAAGCATTGAGATGTTTTGCTGTTACTTGCTGCTTCAGATATGTATATCATTGAGTCAATATATCCTGCCAGAAGAAACTTAAAACTATCCCCACCCCCACCATTCCCCTTCCTGACACACATGGTCCCGGAAGTACAGAGGACGTTACCAGGTCCAGCAGTGTATTGCAAGCATGACCTTATGGCAGATGACATATATCACAACTCAAATTATTTGTCTGGTTTTATCTTAGTGACGCCTTTGAAGCACTTTCGTTGATTCTCTTGTTTTCGAAACTATTAGTTATATTTCAATGTTACCTTTATTAATGTTGATGACGTACTTTGATCTATTGACTCACATTAAACTTAACTATACAGTATTTAGTCAGATAATTATCGGTGAATGTTCGTGGTTAATTTTGTGTTATGCTATTTAAGGGGATTTTTTTTAAAAATGACCGTCATTATGCGTACTACAATGATATATATATAAATAAAGTAAATGAACTATTTGTGGCTGTGGAGAGCGTTTTTTGTGTTCATTCTGTTAATTATTTTGGATGTGAAACTGTTGGAAAAATCACCAGGTATGTTATTTATAGCGTAAAATGTTGATGCATTTTTTTATTAAGATAGCATATTTTGATTTAATAACACTACCTAAATTTAACTATACGCTATTTAGTCACTTGACGTTTTTGAATATTAGCTCATGTTTAAATATTGACTATTTGTGAGCGGCCATGGCCAGCTCGGTCTACTATTTGTGCATGTTAAAGCACTTTTTTATTAACTTCATAACATTTTTGTTGAGGTCATGTAAATGTTTAGCAAGAAAATACAGTAACATTGTAAGTACATTCTTTTAACTGATTAAAAAGGTATAGTTTGGCCAATGAACCTACTGAAATTTGACCATACGCTATTTAGTCATTTGACTATTTGCCACTGTTTTCGGTTATTTATGCACATTTCTGATTAGATTTTGGTTTCAAACCAACGAAATGACCATTTCCTAAATATATATATATTTATATTTATATATGATAAATGAAAACATGAAGCCTATGCCTATATAACAGCCTGAAATCGACTATACGCTGTTAAGTCATTTGACTATTTGTGACTATTTGTCACCGTTTTTGCGTTCTTTAAGCACATTTCAGTTGAGATTTCGGTCTTAAACCAGCGAAATAACTTTCCTAATGTAAAAATAACATTTACAATAAATAAATAATGGACCCTTTGCCTATATAGCCGCATTTTAGCTCAGGTTCAAACAGTGACTATTTGTTAGCGGCCACGGGCCAGCTCGGTCGACTATTTGTGGCTGTTAAAGCATTGTTTGGGATTAAATTCATAACATTTTCGTTAAGGTCATGTAAATGTTAAGCAAGTAAATACGGTAAAATTGTAAGTACATTCTTTTAACTGATCCAAAAGGCATAGTTTGACCAATGAACCGTCTGAAATTTGACTATACGCTATTTAGTCATTTGACTATTCGTGACTATTTGTCACCGTTTCTTGTGCTATTTATGCACATTTCTGATTAGATTTCAAACCAACAAAATGACCTCTTTACTAGTGCAAAAGAACATTTACAATCAATGAAAATATTGAACATATGCCCATATAAAAGCCTGTAATCGACTATACGCTGTTTAGTCATTCGACTAATGTAATGTCATATAAGTCAAATCAAGATAGTTCAATTTCAGCACAACATAATTTATAATAATAATTTCACTTTGAAAAAGCATTTAAACCTAAGAAAAGTACATTAAAGGTTAAAATATCCAAATTTAAAAATAGTTTTTATTTTATTATATGGATCTTGTTTTTCTTTTCTTTAACACACACAACAACAATTCGAACATTGATTCACATTAAAACGGTTGTTATAATATAACAAACTAGTGATCCATACATATGCTATGCATATTTTACTATAATTACAACAACAAGTATCTGTATGTCCCATTTAACACGTCTCAACTCGTCTTCGTTTCCGTTCCGACTGGACTATGTCACAATGTGCAGGCAGGGCATGTCACACCACGTTTCAGTAATTGCTGCATTATGCGTGTCCCCAGAAAGGTCATCAACCTTGACCATTACTTGTTATTTATAACCTTCACATCTAGGTAGGAGAGCATTGTTACTTGTGTCGGTAGTTTTTTACAACACTTGACTAATTCAATCATGGATTCAGTAAGATGTGTACAGCAGTGCTGAAGCATTATTTAAAAGAACCTGTAATAGAGCAAAGAATGCATTCGCCTTTCAAAAGTGTGAATAAACAAAATATTGCGTCCTACAAACGATAATATGATCATATGATATCG
Source organism: Sinonovacula constricta (assembly GCA_007844125.1). Classification (NCBI taxonomy): domain Eukaryota; kingdom Metazoa; phylum Mollusca; class Bivalvia; order Cardiida; family Solecurtidae; genus Sinonovacula; species Sinonovacula constricta. Next base: position 2,596,973 of record CM017564.1, read on the forward strand.
CGTAAACATGTTACTTGTCTCTTGGTCTGGTCTGTTATTTTGAGCATCGATGACATCATTCGACGTGCATATTTACTACTATTGTGATTGTATCATGTTTACTGAAGTTGCTTTTTGCCAGATTGAAAGTTTTCTGTGCATACTTCACTCAGCAGTTTTAAATGCATACGTACAGAAGATAATGACTACTTTGCACTTATGTTCACTTTAAACAGACTTACTTTGTGTTGTCTTCTCCTCATTTAAAGAGCATTTTGTTCACGATCATGATGCATATAGGGCCAATTTGTAATTGATTGGGGCGTCCTTTTCAAAGGTAGACGCACAATGGTGTACAATCCATTTAAAGCAAAGAAGAATTGTATTCGACGGTTTACACAACAATTTAATTTAACACATAACCAAATAAGGCATTGTGACATTAAAAGTCCTGCAAATAATATTTATTTATGACCTATATCTATATGAACAGTCAAGCATAAATCACCACCCGTCATCGCAAACAGGTAATTCATATTCGAGGCACTCTGCAGAGATAGATAGTTTTAATGTAAGACAACCTCGTGACTACTATATCTTTGGATCAAGTTATAGAGACATCCGATTAATCCATTCTTATGTCGATAACTATTTTAAGGAGACACCACTTTCGAGTTTTTATACACGTGGAAATATTGCACACTCAGAGTGACTTTTTCGCGATTAGTTCTGTCAAACAATTAGTATTCAAACTGATAGTGAGTAAAAATAAATAATGAGGAGTGGGATTTGCCGGCATTGTATGGCGACATTTCTATCATTTTAGCACAGGGGCACTTATGAGGTTCCCAGGGACTGAACCCGTCCGGTCCATTATACTGACACCGACGAGTCAGCGTAATGCTGTCCCCTTTGCCCCGAACTTTAGGAGGGAAGCCACGACCACCAACTTTAAAGTCTTTGATTTGACCCGGCCGGGGTTTCAACCTTCGTCCTCCTGTTCCGCAAGTCGACGCTCTACCGCTTGAGCTATTGCCGACGGTCGAATAAATAATGAGTTTATTCAAAACGTAATCCGAAATTCATCAAAGCAGTGGTTTGATATTGTTATATGCGTTGGACAGCGGCAAGCTGTTCGACTCTACTTTAATTTGCTAAGACGTTTGACTGTAACTATGCGGACATTTTTACAACCGACATTTATTCTTTGTGAACGTTTACAATAGAACATGATGCAGCGGATATCATGGTTATTTTTAGTACCAGGTAATGAAATATAAAATGCACTCGTCTGCATACTAGCGTTTAGTGATGGGCGCAAATTAACCTTGTGGCTGCCACATGTGTGCTTTGATAGGTCAACTTCAACGCTACAGACAGCATGTTTTGAATGTTATAGCATACACCAAAACGCATGTCAAGTAAAAAAAAATAACGGGCCATACTTTAAGCTGCTAAGTTGATAAAATGGAGGAAACAGGCCAGTGAACGTTGTTTGTTTATAAGCGTTACAAGTTGCAATAAAAACAGACGAGCAAGACACATGTAGAACCAGTGCTGCCTATGTTATTTTTATTCGAGAGGGTAATGATATTATTCTTTCCTTTCCGGACAATCCAGATTACCCATGTTAACAACGCCTAATAATAGTTAACATTCCGGCGATGGAGGCTTGAGATTCAAGTACATGTTCGATGCTCATGCGGACTGTTGTTTTATCCTCTAATATATATATTTTTTCTAGGTCCAATTGACAAGAATGTTTAATTCTCATTGCATATCCTGTTATATGCAATAGATTAAAGATTAGCAATTGGCTATTATTTAAATATGTTGGAAAATATGCATTGCAGTGCAGGTAGACCGTTTGTTTAGGTTATGGGAGGGTCATCTTGTAAGGCAGCCGCTTAACTAATTCGTCAACATCGTACATTCATGAACCATGCGTACTCTTCACGGATAATATTTTAAGAGTCATGTTGACTGCTTCTGTCTCTGCTTTAGGTCGGTCTATACTATATTTGAATGATTGTTTTATATAAACACATATACAGAGTCTGATGTCAGTTACACCATTATAAAAATGTACACACATATTAACATTAACTGCACCGCAACGAAAACCTACCGACAAAAATGAGTGAGTGTTCATAATTTTGTATTAGTCGATATACATCGCGTTCTGTCAAATAATATCATAATTGTATGTTTTCTTACATAGGTGTGCATTCGAGAGCCAATAATTTGCAAAAACAATGATTTATTTTGAATTTCACGGTAGGTACTACAATCGACCATTTCTGCTTTTAACAGTGTCTTGTCTATAATTACAAGTGCAGTACCTCCACCTGCAGGCTTCATTAAACTCCATGCGTATTTATAATTTTTTAGAACATGAATACAATTGTATGTTATATAAAATTCTCTGTCTTTCATTTTCATTATCTGTAAACAGGTTTCCAGTTGCATGTGGTCTGAACAATATATTTGTAAACTGATGCACAAATGGAGCTGTAAATGTGCATGCCATTGACAAGAGATCAGGAAGTTATCATATTACTATTTGCTGCAAGGCCTGGTGTACCTGTTTAGATTGTTGTTAAAAGTTTACGAATGCAAAAAACAGCACATATATAAATACATTACGGATAATTTACTAAGCGTAACTTTATCTGGTTTACCTGTTTAATATTTGGTTAGAAGGCCGGTATTTACGGTCGAATTAATCAAGTTTCACAATTATGTCTGAAGTCGCACATGCTTTCCGAACTGTTTAAAGACAACAATTTTGACTGCTCTGGATGGTATAAGTGTTTACCTTTTCAAGACGTTTAACATTATAACATTCGTGTTAAGATTTATTGCTTGGAATAAGTAGATTTTACTGTAATATTCAGTCACTTTTATAAAGGATACGATCGGACGTATGACGTAGACTGGTGGAATTCGACAGTTTCGGACGAAATAATGTCCATTAAACATCTTCGTTAATCATTGTATCCTAAACAAAATTGTATTGTGTGTTTATCGATGACTTACACCTCTCCGACAAGTGAACCATAACGCCACATTCGTCATTATAAACATACATTTCCTACCAGAGCCAAGCTGCATAATTTTAAAGTAAGAAAACAACGTAACCACTAGTGTAACAGCACACCCACGTCAACCACTGTGACATCGATGTTTATATGTTTAGTTGGAATCCCATAATATGTAGATGTAAAAACGAATAACCATGTTAAGTGTTAATTTATGAGTTACACTGCCTAAAAATGAGATACGGTGATACTGTTGAAATCTTAGACTAAAGTATTGCCTTTTTAGTAATTATACACACATACCTCAAATAGAGGTGAGATATTGTTACATGTAGAATATAACGGCAACATGTCGGATATCACCTTTAAGTCCCAATGTAGGTATACATAAAGCGTTTAGGTTCGGTTATCAGGAAGTCAGCTGTTCTGTCATCAGCAGCTTTCGTCCCTGAGCGTGTCTTATATCATGTTTTAGGTACGTGCATATAGATAAGATAGCTGAACTCGTATCAATGGTATTTAAATGGTTATCTTTTAAACATAAAAAAATCAAATACGAGCAACATGCTTCACGTTTATGTGATAATGTACTTTTCAGGACCACCCTCCCCCTCCCTGACCCCACAGCCTAACAGGGATGATGTGCATTTATATTTCAAAGTCCGATGAGCTAGAGTGTTAAATATAAACATGCCGGTATGCCCTGAGTTAATGGTTATAATTAACCGACTTTCCACTTTCTCTAAAAATTACACAATCTATAGAACGACTATGATACATAGAAATAGCGAAATATATCGTTTGATCCACGTTCCGTGATTAAACACAGAGAGAGCATACTGAAGAATTAAAGCCAAAGTGTCTTCTATAACATCCTTACAAAACGTACAAACTTACGGTAGTTCCTCAGCGGGTCGGCCAAGTTTCATTATAATGTGACTGTGTATGGTATGTGCGGCATAATGTCAGATGTTAGCCTGGTTGTACGGTGAAGCTATGCATCTGCTTTAATTAAACAGCGACTCAAGTTACCGGATGAAATATAAGTGGTGTGATAAACCATCACCTGACTGAAAACCAACGCGTAGGCTAAAGAAATACATGTCGACGACACTTATCCTTTAGAGTTGAATAAATATTGAATAATGTTTATGTGTATGATTGTCCACATCTCTTTCAAATGTTTCTGACACATGTTTTCATTAACTTTGTATTGTGAGTTGGTCAATGTGGTTCTTCGGATAAAGCGAGCGGAATTATTACAATACGAATACATGCAACGGAAAACAATTTGTAATCATGGTGTATACTCAAATAAAGGAAAGCGTACCTATTTACAGCCCTCAAGATGTTTTTAGAAACATATATTTAACCACTGGGATTGGTTGACACCTTTCGTTAGCTACCCAAATACTCGAATAGCACGATTACGCGTGCACAATCACGAAATGAACAAGCGCTTATCAAGCTCATTGTGTATAAAGATAACTAAAACACAAACATGTTGTTTTTCATTTATATATATTTGTTTTTTTATTATCCGTTCGTGTATCTGCAGAAGTGGAATCTGAGTAGTTCCATGATACGACTTCATGATCAACAACTCGAAGTTTTATAGTAATAGCGTAAATACTTCATAGAATGCACCGTTAACATGTATATTCGTCAATAATGAGAAGTGCTATCAAACTTAAATGACACCATTATTATTAATTTATAAATTTATTTTTTTAAATCGTCAAATATAAAGTGTATAAGACATAATGTAATTCATGTATGAATGTGTAGATTTAAAAGGCCTCCTAGTCATTTTATAATGAAGGTTTATATAATCCCAGTTTGCGGAGATTGTAGTTTGCCTGCTAAAAAAAGAAGTAAGAGAAACATATTAAATAGCGATTTTATCGACTTACTTCTCTAAATACAATAATTTTATTTGTATAACAATATTCCATACCAGTTTTAAAATACCAACACCAATTTGCTTGCAAATGTGCGTTAAGCGCTAAAGTATTTGTGCAATTAAGTTTGTTATTGGATTCCTCTGAAGAGGAATCAAGCAGCGGTAGTAGCAGCATTTGTTGTAGTAGTAGTAGGTGAATAAGTAGTAGTAGTAGTAGTAGTAGTAGTAGTAGTAGTAGTAGTAAAGTAGTAGTAGTTGTAGTAGTAGTAGTAGAAGTAGTAGTGTTAGTAGTAGTGGCGTCAGTAGTAGAAGAAGTAGTAGTGGTAGTAGTAGTAGTAGTAGTAGTAGTAGTAGTAGTAGTAGTAGTAGTAGTAGTAGTAGTAGTAGTAGTAGTAGTAGCGGTAGTAGTAGTGGCATCAATAGTAGTACTAGTTGCAGAGCAGCAGCAGTAATTTATCAACATTCAATAACATACGTGCTTATGAAGTCTTATTTAAGAAAACCGGGAATAGAAAATATCATCATCTGCCTACAAAAGGTAGATAGCCAAACGTAAAATACAAATTGTAATTAAACTATTCCTTAGAAGACGACCATTAACTAAAACAAATTTCAATTAAATCTATAACATGTTCAAGTTTCTTTCATCGCCTTCCTTTTTTATATTCGTAGAGAAGTTGTTTAAATTAGTTGTACTAAAATGAGTGGTTTACACACATATGCACACACACGCACGCTCGCATACACACACAGATACACACACAAACACACACACACATAAGGTAGAGTCTCGGATTTAGAACTCCTTTGTCTGTTTAGCCTCTCAATGAATGTGCTTTGAGTACCGTTCGGTATGAGACTATATGTGGAAAGGTCTTCCAGCTTACCTGTCTGGGGCTTCCTCCAGCAAAAAAGCTTGACGCAATTCGTCACTGCGATGTATTTCCAAAAATAAATCTCAGAAAATGCTATACATTGTTGACTTTGGGATATATCAATCATTTCAGTAAAGGACAGTCACTAAGGACATTTTACCGAGCAATTTCTTTAAAGTGACTAGTGAACAGGTACCATTAACAATTGTGGTGTTAACAATTTGAACTCTTCAGTACTATTCGCATATTTCAGGTATAGTTCAAAATATGGAAAAGGCCAAAATGTCCAAGAGTTTAAATACACTCTAAACGAAGGTCTATGGTAAAAATATGTCACATGACAATGGCTGCTAAAATAAAGGTAAGTATGCCTGGGTTGCCGAAATGTTTGAACCTTAAATATACAATTGCTTTTTTCTTATTGCTATCGACAATTGGACAATGTATTGGACTCTGTTTAGTGTTTATACGATTATACAGCTTCAGTGCAATGGAAATTTATTCAACGAGACATATATATCGACAATGATATATTCATCCCCAAATATACCTAACCAAGATGGTGCCTCAGCGCGGAAGACGAAACAATTCAGACGTTACGACGTAAAGGTCCCACGGAACAGCTTCATAATTTCACATCGGCTTTGTTCGAAATATTATACAAATGTTAGTAATAAAACAAACACATAATGACAAAAATGCGGAAAATTCAAACGATCATGTTATATTAAAAGACCAAATTTAAAAGAAAATATGTCTGAGTAGCCAGTTTTTTCTAGTCAAGTCATCTCAGCAGCATCTCAGTCAATTCTTCCAAACGGCGCTTCCAAGCACTTTGATTACTGATTTAGTGTGTATACCTGAATTAAGCTTGTCTAGTTTTCAACTTTCACATGAAACATTTCAAGCATAGACAATGGCGTGGAAAATGGTTCTAAACAAACAGAAGAAATCAGCAATACCTGATGTGCGTCGCATACAGTTGCCACGCGACTGTACAAATACACACACAAACAAAAACATGTTTTCTTACATACACATTGAAAAACTTTATTTTAGCATTATATCGCTGTACAGGTCTCAGTCTAAGGCACAGTGAACAGTTTCAGTCGTCATTTAATCGACATAATATCGCCGCATAAAACCGATTAACTAAGGCTGCATTTTGTCCCGTTACACTTATGTTTAATTTCCCTGATTATATGCTTTAAGCATTTACTTTTAAAGCATGCAATTCCTCTAAATAAAGCGATGATACTTTACGATGTCGTCCATTTTCTATAAGCGGAATTGGGGATCTGTCGCGTATTGCCAGATTGTTCGACTTTCTTTGTGACATGAAACCTCAAAATAACTTTTACAAATAATTAAAACGCGTCGCGAAAGAATAAATATTAAGAAAACAGTGCAAACACACATACATTATTTAGTAATCAGATGCTACTCGATTATAAGGTCGCCGTTATAATCAGCTACTTACATCTAATTATATGATAATGTGTAAGTATCCATTATTAGCAGATGCTAAAGTACGCCTCTTTCCTTTTTTCCGATTTGTGAAAAATGCGATCTTTATAATTATTACACCTTTGATGTTGTCTAGTATTGTTTCTTTAATATCAATTGTTTTATAGTTTAGCAGTTAGAATTAAAAGATGTGGTATAGTCTATATATAATGTTCATAATCAAGCTATATGCCGTGAGATGTTCTCGTACAAAATGTTAAATCAAGCGTTCATTGTTGTGTTTCGTGATAAGATTACGATAATAATGCAATAAATGGTATATTGCTTATTCAAAAATGACGTATGTGTATGTTTATCTGGAATGCTGGTATTATTTACTTGAATGGGATGGACAAGGGAAATAAGTAAGAAAATAGTCGTACCTAGCCCTTAGGCAGTTAACTTTCTTATTGTTAATGAGCTGGAAATAGTACGGCAGAGTCTGTCGTGTAGTAAACTGTATATTCGTACGACTATGTTACATCTATTGCAATCTTTCACGCCTGGATGCCTACGGTCTTTATATCAGCAACACAGGACATGCATGTTTATATGTACTCAGTCAGCCAGTATTTTCTAAAATTAAAAGGAATGGTTTTATTTAAGTTAACGTCCTACGTTGTCTTTTCATTTACTTCCACACATGCCGTTGATACGATTCAGAGTGTGTTTTTATCTCATCTGCTGCGTTACCTTTACCACAAGTGTTCGCTTACAACTGTAAAATATTTCAAGATGTCTATATCACATCGACTCTTCATTTATCTTCTATTTATACCTGCATCCCAATCGGTTGTAGACATAAATAACATTCCTGTACAACCACATCAGTTAACTTAAATGATAGGATACTGATTGTGTATAATGTCGCAAATTAAATACAGGTGCATTCCTTAATGTTTTATTATATTAAAACTAGTCGTTGCTTTTTATACATCTAGTTAAATGCATTAACGTAATATATATTGTCCAGATACACGACATATACCATGGCCTAAATCTAAGAAATCAAATGAGGGAGGTGCGTGTGTGTTCGTGCCCGTGACCCCATCCATATAGGCAAGTGTGAAGCGTTTATTTGTTCCGCTACACTATCTCTCGCTGTCGTTCGTGATATATCATACTATCTTGTATACACGTCAATGACGTTAACTATAAACCCCAGGGCTAATATGATACGTTTGTTAAACACATTGTTTTCCAGTACAAGAAGTCGGAAACAGAATTTGGTAAGCTGCAGTTTCTTGACCTAGTTAAAATATAATTTTAAACTCCTGCTATGTTTACGTCGTATCATTGTGTACTGTCTCGATATCGTATTTAACTCAGGCGTTACCTTGCATTTCATTCCATGAACGTTAATTATATTTCTTTACTATAAAACATCGAACATACCAGAAACAACATATTCAGGTGAATTTAAATGTGTGGCATGAGTGTTATTAGTATTACTAATGCTATTTATGCTACGCCTAAGCATATGCCTGTGCCATGAACACATTTAAATCAGTACACTTAACATCAGCCCGTGTGATATTGTTACTACAAAAAGCAACGTACATGCGTACTTGTGTTTGTGTGTCATTTATTCGTAGTATAATTAAACGAGTAACACAAGGACCTTAAATTGCCGCTAATAAGTATTATGATAGGAGTAAGAAGAATGATGCAGCTACTTCTGCTGCCAATGACAATGATGGTAATTTGATGATGGTGTTGATGATAATGGTAATATGATTATGATGATGCTGATGCTAATGTTGATGGTGCTGGTGATGATGATTATGATGATAATGATGGTGATGATGGAGATGGTGATGATGGATATGGTGATGATTATGATGATGGTGATGATAATGATGACGATGAATATGACGATGGTGATTAGGTAGATGATGATGGTGATGATGAAGATGATGATGATTATGATTATGATGATGAGGATAATGATGATGATGATGATGATGATGGTGATGATGATGATGATGATGATGATGATGATGATGATGATGATGATGATGATGATGATGATGATAAGTCTTTTATCATGACGATGATGTTGCTGTTGTTGTTGTTGTTGTTGATAATATATGGATGACAAACCGTGCCAAAGCGAGAACTGGTTGAACACGCTAACATTTTACATGTGTGTGTGTACTTTTCCAATTGTTTGCAATACTTAGCACCGACAATAGTATGGCCATATTGATGATATGCAGCACAATTAAAATACAGGTATACAATGCCATACACAACGTGTCTTGTTATTTGTTTTGTGGATATATCAGCTTAAAACAATGTATATAAATGGTTAATGTCTCCAGGGAGCTGAGCAGAAGACTTTGCATTGAGTCAACATTTATTTTCATTTGGCAAACCAGATATGTTTTATGTCTATTTACTGTCCATTCCTTGTATCACTAACCATCTTGTCATTGCTTATATATGTCATAATATTTCGTATTTTGCTGTGAACAAATATCGAATGTAATTAGCGTTATCCTTATGTAAGTGTAGTTACTCTCTATAGACAATTATGTTGTACCAATGCTGCAGTTAATTTTGTTTATAAAGAGAAAATGAGTTTCCAAATGGCCACTTGCACTTCACACTTCAATACATTGTGTCGTCTATATCGTCTTATACAAAGTCCAACGTGTATCCATATGTTTACACGTCACCATTCACTGTACGTTTTGTTAAAGATAACGTTGCCATTGAGTGAAACAACTTTATTCTCAAATGGCATACTTGAAATGTGTAAAGAGATTCAAATATGCCCATTTGCCTTGATCGTTTTGTGACGGTATTGTACTTAGCGGTACCTGGTTACATGTATAATCTACCATTAACGCCAATGTATTATATCCTGACCTTAAAAATCCCACTACTACCATTTTCTTACGTAACAGATGCTGTACATGTGTGAGCAAAAGTCGCATGCACTTATTTACAATAAATAAGTGTAACACTAAAGATCAATATATCAATCTATATTCTTTAAAAGTGATATTATGTTTGCTCTAAAATATTTAACAATTAATTTGTGTCAGCACATCTAGTTCTTTAATGCTGCATCTATTTAATTTTCACTCTTATCTGTTTACAAGTTACAACACTTTAATAAATCTCTTCAATAATCACGCATGAAGTGTCCGTTTATAGAAAAAAACGCGTTTTTATTATAAATAGGAACCTAAACAAATCAATTGCTGTTCAATTTTCCGACGAAAGATCAAAAACAAACTTGTTTAAATGTATGTATATGTTTTGAAGTAGAAACCATATAAAGGTTGAACGTACTAGTCCAGTGATATACAGAGCAGATACAATAGCATTCACGACATTGCTATTCACGACATTGCTATTCACGACAGTGTATTTTATATACACGTTGTATTTCGTGGTAACATTCCATCGCCACGCTTTATGTCAGACACAGACCGTGATTAATGGACGGTCCAACACAAATCGGGGAAACATGCTTTAAGTGTAACAGACCATCCATTTATTGCAAACACAAAGCCCTTAGTACCGGATGAGTTTTTTTATGAAATAGAACACGGACAGCAATAGCTTGAATTACAAATTGACACCATCTTTTTAAGCGCACCCATTGATGTTTTGTTGACACCAGACATTAGAGACATGTTAAAACCTAAGCTTGTAAACTCATACGTTTAGGACGTCATTTATAGTGGGGCAATCGAGTATTTGGTGCATGGTAAAGTAAGACGGGACATAAAATGTGTATACATGTGTGGGCCGTGTCTTTTGCAAGCCAGCCCGATTTTACTGGCACATAAACCAATGCTAGCTGGTTGGAGCGGCGATTTGACAGGCCCTCGCTCCGACATAAAACAAGAAAATAGATTGCATTCACAATATTGTTTCAGTTACCTATTCATTGAGGTTAAATACAATTTTCCTTATTACGTTTTTAAAAGTGACATTTTGGGTTAGATTGAGTATATGATTATGGTTATAAACAAGTACCGGACCAACTGCATAGGTTCTTCATACTTGTGTTTGGTCCGTTCTGGTTTACGACGATTATCAGGGAGAATTAGCCAATTAAAGTTGATATCGCCGATACTTTGTGTCAGAAAACAATGTGATAATTAGCAAACACGTTACGATATGTACAACCCGTCTTCATGAATGTATTATGCGTGCGATAAAATGAATATTGCTTCCAATAAGTTTAAATGCGTGACATTTTTTTTGCATTGCCTTGAAGATGGTAGCCGACAGTTTGGACCAGATTTGTTTCTCTTTAACAACCATTAAAATTATTGTTATCTGTAACAATTCTGCGACATAGTGTTGATTTTTGTAACATGTAAAACATATAAAAAAGTGGAGTATAACACAACACTTGTCTTTAAGGCAGGATTTATTATCTAGGACACGCTGGAGATTGAGCAATTTATAAACTAACAAAAGCACGTGACCACTTATTTTGAGTTTACGCTATATTGTTACTCAGGCTATTCGTACTGACGTCGATATCTATTGCAGGGATCAACATCATGCGTATTTATAGACATAGAAACAATTACATTTAGAGCGGCTTATTTATAGTATCTTCACCTATTATATTATGCAAACATTTTCCTAACCAAAGGCAATATATTGTTATATGTAATTGATAGGTAAACTGTTGTATGTCACCTGTACGTTCCTAAAAGTTTCTAAATAAGATATGCGTTTGAATTATCCTTTGCAGCAAGATTGTTAATCTTCTTATTTCTACCTGTTTACATGTTTAGTTCAACGATACAATCTATGTGTAACTCAATATCTGTACGTTCTCTATGTACACTTTAGGTATTTGCTCTCTTTTAACCCAACCTTGATGCTTCCTCATGCGTGCCCTATTACTGTTCTGTCAACACAGTTTTGTGTACGGGTTACACAATAAAACACAACGGTCGACTATATGTCTTATTTATGTCTTTGATCACATGACTGCCACTATTGGAATGTTTCGTGTAAACCGAATGTCAAATCCGACTTAATGCATTGGTTGAAATACAAACTCGCGGAGTTTGTCGCATATTAACGAATGAATGCTTACGGAAGCGGACGAACAAGCTCCATTCAAACGACTTTCGTCTTTTTTTTGCGAAGGTTGTTTGAACAGACTTTGTGCAAACGTTGTCCTTTATGTAAATCGATTTCTTTTTGTGAGGCGGTGTCCTATAACATATTAAATATTTAATACTAACGTCAAGTGACATTTATGAACAAATACCATCATCGATAATGTAATAGAGAGTACGGGACTGTGAAGGTAATATAGTGAGTAAAAGGGTCGATGTGAGTTGGATATACTGACCTGTGTTAGTTACCGGTTAGTAAATTGTCGCTTATTTTAGGTTTTTCTAAAGACTTAAGTTTTAGGTTTACAAACTCACTGCTCAACAAACGCGGAACTCAAGAGTTATATTATTTTAGTACTAAAATATGGTCCAAACATCGGATGAACTAGGCAGAATGCTTGTTTGCATGCAGTTCTGAAAAAAGATTATCGTAACTAGTTTACGTGGGGTCAAAAGCTGGGTCAATAGGTCAAATAAAAACAGTTTCTCGAAGATATAATCATTGCCAAACTTGGATAAAATGTTTAACGACATGAAATCTAGCAGGAGTTCCGTATTAGGTCAAGTAAGATTAATTTGAGATCACCAGGACAAAACCATGTTAATACCACATTTATGACACAATCTTCAGTTAAACTGGTCTGAATGTTTTTTATGCATGTCATCATTACAGTATTTTTAACTTGGCCACTTTTGACAAAATAGATCAATAAGTCAAATCATAAAAGAAAGTAAACTGTGGACACACGCTATATCACATGTGTGTTCCTTTATCAGTTTGGTAAGAGTGTTTTCTGTTATTCATTTAAAACATGTGTCTGCATTAAATATGTATTGACTTCGTAAGTAACATGAAATGAAATATACGGTCATTAGGGCAAACCATTAAATATCTGTGCGTTTCTCACGCAAAGTCAATAAATCATGACCACTTTAGTTCTTTTTCTCTTACCTCTCACCGATCATGCCGGTGCCTCACTAGATGCTGCCGCATTGAAAAGAATGCGATTAAACTTGTGTACGTCGATATCAGTTTCAATTTAAAGAAACACTACATGCCATAATTGTAATGAAATCGACATCTTTTTTTTTAAATTTAATGTAATAACTGTATTGATGAATTAAGTGTACTGTTATTTTTTAATATGAAAACTATATTAAATCATTAAGGTGTCATTAAAATTGGATTGTTAAGCCTTGTGACAAGTTTTCGTTTTCTGTATCAGGTGCTACTGTCATCTAAAAGGTACGTTTTGTCTGGAGAGTCGTATGTCAAGGATTGCGCTGAAGCGCGACGTGCTTTATGTAATACATCGGCAATATGGAAAACAAATATTGTTGATGTTATTATGCCGTATTACAAACTTACACTTTTGTAAAATTGGTGATTTTTTTCCTAGTAGTTATAACGTGTAAAATAAGCCCCACCACCCGGTTCGAACAAATAGATTGTTATCATGTTATAACTGTCAATTCGTATCCGGAAAATATTCTTGTAGAAATATCCTAGTTGTTCCGAATTATGTGTTAAGGAAGTCATAACCTCTGTTTCGATTCACACGATATATATGCATACTTTTGACGTTAAACGCCTATTGGCCTATTCCCAACAAGGGAAGCAACGACACACACTTTGAAAATAACCATAACATACTTGTGTCCCTTCTGGTTTTAATGGTATGATATGAATTCCATTAATTATTACGATATATATTAAGATATATCATCGCATATAGGAAACAGTTTATGGATTATATGGCTCCGCCGTATTGCTTTTGTTGCATATAAATTATATTTACATGTGAAGCACGTCACTGCCTTTGAACTAAAAGGAAAATTATCCGCAGACTTTCAGGTTTCAATGAAAGTGAAGCATATAATTATAATAGTTTTGAGTTTTATTAGTCAGCATGTGAACAGTTAGTCTTCTGTTTTAAGTAGGCTTGTATATTCGTAAATATACTATATTATTATTATTATTATTAGTAGTAGTAGTAGTAGTAGTAGTAGTAGTAGTAGTACTAGTAGTAGTAGTAGTAGTAGTATTTGTAGTATTATTATTTGTATTATTATTATTATTATTATTATTATTATTATTATTATTATTATTATTATTATTATTGCAATCGATTTAATTCATGTCATTTTTTTAGGTATTATGGATGAGGTATCAGGACGTGGAGCATCATCCCTTGCTAAATCCTCAAAACAGTGTGCTCAGTGTGCTGAATCAGGCAAAATTGTTAGTGCCGTAGTTTACTGCAAGTCTTGCACTGACTACATGTGCACAATTTGTGTTGAACAGCACAAGGCAATCAGAGCTTTGAGAGATCACATATTTTTTGAAAACGAAAGCAATGCAGAGCAGAAGCCAATCGATGTGGATAATTGTCCCGTGCACTCCTATAGACGGATAGAAGTTTATTGTTCTGATGACGACACATTTGGATGCGCGTTGTGTTTGTTGGACCACAAGTCCTGCAAAAATGTTGCCCTCCTTTCTGAAATATTTAGTGAAGAAGAGTCTTCCAAAGAGTTTTTGGACGTCCAGAAGGCAGCCGGCAAATGTGAGTCTTTGGAAGACGAGTACAAACATATTATCGAAAGCTTCCGGTTAATGAATAACGAATGTTACTCTAAAACCAAAGAAGATTTTCAGGTATTCCGAGACGAGATCCTCAGTACCATAGATATAATCGGGACGAAAGTATTTGCGGAGGCTGACACATTGAAGGAAGATAACGAAAGACAGCTAGATGTCATGGCAGATAAAATCACAGCATATTCAGAAGAGTTAAAAAAAAGCATATTGTATGGATTTACGACAACAAGAATAACAACGGGCCCGAACACATTTTCATAGCTTTGAGGATAAATGGGAGGCGTATACTTGAGACTGTTCAGCGCCTGGAAGCACTTCATCAAGAAATTGACATTTGATTATCATTTCGATCCTACCATAAGAGACAATCTTATTGAGAAGACCAAACTTAATGTGCAGACTAAAAGTAATGTCCGTGTCGTAACTTTACTCTCTCCAGCAATTGCGTGCACGTCAGTTTCTAAAATTAAAACCACATCACATGATTCACATGATTTCAACGAAAAAATATTTTTAAACACTGATACCAGTACAAAAAAAGCTCCGTATTGTAAGTCCCCAGATTTAAGTGTTTACAAGTTATGACACGCGTTTTAAGATGATGAAACCAACCGCTAAAATTGAGTAGCCAGTCTTGAAGTTAGCTTATGTAAGGAGATATATCCGCTGACAACAGTATAATACGCTTAACTAAGTAACTTTTGTGGATTAACCGTAATGTGTAATACACAAACGCCACGATCCTATAAATTGTATTTTCATTAAAAATCATACGTACGTAAGATTCACAAGAACAAAATATCACTCTTAACTAAATCATTCAAAGTACACACATACCCCAATAACATTTGACAATATTTCGAAAACCTTTAGACAAACAGTCCTACGAGTCCGGATATAGACGCCCTACAGTTTTAATAATGCATTTCCTCTACATGAGTTATTAACAAATCAGACAAAACCATCTGGCTCAGTTTGAACAAACTCGTATGAAAGAAATAAATTATACTGTAATTAATAACATTCAGGTAGGAGCGTTTACTCCATTATTATAACCATGTAACGTATGGTTTCTATTATTGTCTGGTATCTAAAACGAGAATCAATATGGTAATGTACCTCCTTTTACAATGTCAGTCAAAAAGATATATACAAAATGGTCATCGTACATGGATATCTAGCACAAAACGTTCGGCTCTGTTAAAACAAACTGTCGCATTCGGGCTAGGTATGACTATCTACTCATCAAATCGAAATTGAGGTAAAAGTCTGTGTGCACAATCTTTGACAATCAAATATCAGTTTTCCTACCCACGATGTTTATATAGAACAAACACAGACCACACTTGACCGCATTTGTGTCGCTGGTCGTGCGGCCGTAAACGTAAACGCAAACTTTGTCTATTGTATTCCTTGAAATATATTTATAACCACATTGGTTGATTCGTTACAATCCCTAAAATGAAATTAATCTTACCAATAGCAAAGCATTTTATAGAAAAAAAATGCACCTGAGATAACTGTTAAATATTTGCTAATTAGTTCTATGTTGAATGCCAACAGATGTAGGAGATCGAATATATTGTAGTGTAAATACTAATTGCATTGCATTTAAGCTCAACTTGTGTATGTCATTTAAAAGAACATGGTAACACACCTAAGTGTATTAGTCTTTAGAAAAAAAAAAACACGTCCTATATACAAATATCACCGACCGCTATGGACGAGCACAGAGGAGCCTGCTTGATGAAGTTAATCTTTATTAACTATGTACTACATATATATTGCACAATTCCTACTGTCTTTAAATGGAGCACTTGATTTATTATACATGTTATAGTGTTATGTTAAATAAGTAACATGTGGACTTAACTATCGTAAGGACAATCTCATTATATGACGTTGATAAGTTATCATGTAGCGGTGCCTCTGATTTGATGTTATGGATGCTGATCTCATTAAACATGTTTACGTCCTTAATATCCGTGCTCTGAAGAAGCATACACAATGTCACCTTTACTGTGATATCACGACTGGAAATGTAACATATTACTTTCACCAGACATATATAATCCGGATTTACTAATTATAATAACTACTATAGTACATGTCATTAAACTACAATCTGTACAGTTTTCAGATTTAATTGGCGTGATGTTACCATAATATTTAACTTTAACATCCAAACTTACAGTAACAAAGGGAGCCTTCATTAAGGCATACTACATATTGGCCATATATTTAGAAAAAAACTCATCAGCTGCATCTGTATATGCCGACGTTATTAATAATATTGAATTGTTATATAGATATACAGTTCGCAAAATATGCATTGATCGAGCAAATGTTGTTCATATGTTGTCATTTATTTAACTGAATGCTTCTGTGATTGTTTGTCTTATAAGATATTTACAGGTGTACGACTTCTATAAAGTGGGATTCATGAACAAATACAAAAAGGATTGAGGAAGTACAGGTGTCCGCGATCTTGGCTGGATAGATTGATGTGTGTTAATAACGGGTGAGCAAATGATCTCGTTTTTATCTGTTATTATGACCTTGTGTTTAATCTTCTGCAACTCACTGATTTACAAGCACGAAATTACGCATTTCACATTTGTGTACTTTATCTGAACAAGTAATAATCGGTCTCTGTTCATACATGCAAAGAATACGAATATGAGAGTATAAATGCAAGGGAAAGGACGTGACATGTTATCAGACGGAGATCTACTGTCGTGAAGTGCACTACTTCATAAAACATTAACGGCTAAAATATGTTCCAATGACTTTTAAAGCAGAAGCAGCCAGCTAACATTTATAGTTATGTATTGTTGTCATGTAAAATCAGATGTAGCGTGTAGTTATTTAATATATGTGTCATCGAATTTTCAGAAACTAAAATCAGCAGAATAAGGACAACATGTGTTATAATGTTTATTAAACCTTACGAGACATTATTACGTATTGTGTATCGACAAATTGTAATGTTATCCTGGTCTAAATGTTGAATGCATTTTTTGTTCTTTTCGTCTCAGTATTTTCATTTCTTCCTTCCTCTATTTGTGACGAGAGAAAACAACGGGCAAACAAAGGCAACCATTGTTACTATGTCAAAAGTAACTTCCTTATTGTCATTTAAAGGACGAAATACCCTATTGTACAGAAATGTGGTCATATTAACGAGATCGTAACCGATCTTATAAGGGGTTTTAGACGTCATTGCCTCCCTTTCGATTAAAACAACAACACATGTAGACAAATGACCTGAAAAACGCATTTTGATAGCAGAAAAGGGCAAACAAGGGAAACAACCACGGACATTATTGCAAATTTCCACAACGAACTATCCCTTTCGGTTCCACACATGACATGACATGAGTTCAGTTTAGTATTAAGGTATGGCCTAGTATTTATTTAAGATATGTATGTGCACCCTGCGCATCAAACAGCATATCTCCTCACGTCTTACCTCTTAATGCATTGCGACAAAGTGAACTCCAGAGGTCATTTAACAGAACGAAACTGAATATCAGATAATTGTGTATTTCCTCCATTTAACATAACCCAGTGTTATGTACCCAGCGGAACGAACTGATTTAAGTGAACGCTAAATATGTGTAAGTTGATAGGATCCAGATGCACAATGGAGTCAACCGTGTTCATATGCTACCAATATTTACATAGACAACATTGATTTTCTTCATTTTCTTCTTCTTCTTCTTCTTCTTTCTTCTTCTTCTTCTTCTTCTTCTTCTTCTTTCTTCTTCTTCTTCTTCGGCGTTCTACTCAGGCGTCGTCGTTCGTCTTCTGCAGGCGGCGTCTACGGCTTCTTGCGTGACGTCGTCTTCTTCTTCTTCTTCTTCTTCTTCTTCTTCTTCTTCTCCTTCTTCATCTTCTCCTAGTTGTTCTTCTTCTACATTTTACTTCTCTTTCTTCTTCTTCTTCTTACTATTGATATTATTATTATAATCATTATTATTATTATTATTATTATTATTATTATTATTATTATTATTATTATTATTATTATTATTATTATTATTATTATTATTATTATTATTATTATTATTATTATTATTATTATTATTATTATTATTATTATCATTATTATTATTATTATTATTATTATTATTATTATTATTATTATTATTGTTATTATTATTATTTTCATTATCTTATTTATATTATTTAGCCAGTCTTGAATTGGATATCGATTGCCAACGGATTGTATATGCACATCTTCTTCTGTTATTGATCTTATGGTGTGCCCTTCAGAATTTGTTTAAAGCAAAAACAGAACTTTAAGATAAAAAACAAGTTTTGTTATTAATTCGCACTGAATTATGGGCAATATCGCAACAACGACTTTATAATTATAGTTGAGTGTGATGATGATGCATCTTTTACTGCTTATACTTTTGTTGCTGCTGTTGCTGATGTTAGTCATGATAAGGATAAGACTGGTTATTATTATTATTATTATTATTATTATTATTATTATTATTATTATTATTATTATTTATTATTATTATTATTATTATTATTATTATTATTATTATTATTATTATTATTATTATTATTATTATTATTATTATTATTATTATTATTATTATATTATTATTATTATTATTATTATTATTATTATTATTATTATTATTTATCATTATTATTATTATTATTATTATTATTATTATTATTATTATTATTATTATTATTATTATTATTATTATTATTATTATTATAAATTGTGTAATCGGTCTCAATTTTAGGCACCATGGATGAAGTATCAGGACGTGGAACATCCTCCAGTGCAAAACCCAATAACCAGTGTGCTCAGTGTGCTGAGTCAGGCAAAGTTGTCAGTGCTACAGGTTACTGCCGGACCTGCAGTGACTACCTCTGTACAAATTGTATTGAACAACACAAGACAATCAGAGCTTTGAGAGATCACATACTTCTAGATGGTGAAACCATTACTGAGGAAAAGTCAGTTGAAGTAGAGAAATGCGCCGTGCACTCCGATAGACCGATTGAAGTATATTGTGCTGATGACGACAAATGTGTATGCTTACTGTGTTCGTTGGCCCACAGATCCTGTAAGAATGTTGCCCTCATTTCTGAACTCTCAAGCGGTATAGAGACTTCCGAAGAGTTTCTTGGCGTCCAGAAGGCAGCCGACAGATGTAAGACTTTGGAAGACGTGTACAAACAACGGATAGAACAACACCTGTCAACGAATAAAGAATGTCACACTAAAGCCAAAGAAGAATTCAAACTATTCCGAGAAGAGATCCTCAGTATAGTAGATGAAATTGGGACACAAGTATTTGCTGAGGCTGATAAATTGATGGAAGAGAACGAAAGACAGCTTAATGGCATTGTAGACAAAATTACTGCATATTCGGAAGAAGTAAAACAGAACATTGTGAACATTTATGATAAGAAGAATAACAATGAGCGTGAGTACATGTTCATAGCTTTGAAGAAATACGGTAGGCATGTACACGAGTCTGCTCAGCAACTTGAGAAACTTCACAATGACATAGTAATTAAGACATTTGCTTTCCATTCAGACCCTACCATCAGGAAAAATCTTATTAAGAATAACATGCTAAAAGTGGAGGATAAAATCAATGCCGGACTCGTAACGCCACTCTATCCAGCCATTGCCTGCTCATCAGTTTCTAAAATAAATATCAAATCACAGGAAGACACAAATAACTGTTGGGTCAGTGGTATAATGGAACTTTCAGAAACAGAAATTATCGTCACTGATCGGAAAAATAAAAGTCTGAAATTGCTTGATATGGCGAGTAACACAATCATCAAGAGGCGGGCTCTAACAGCAGACCCTTGGGATATCAGTAGGTTGCCCGAGTCCCGCCTTGCAATCACATTGCCAGATTTGAAGCAGATTCAAATCTTCACGGCAGATCGGAACCTGGAGATCATCCGGAGTATGAATGTATTTGGTCAGTGTAACGGTGTACGCTGTACGGTTGACAGGCTTATAGTTACGTTCTTCAATCCACCGAAGGTGCAGATACTTGATATGACCGGAGAGGTCCTCCATACTATCCAGCATGATGCATCAGGGAAAGCCATGTTTCTGTGTCCATGGTATTTGACCCTTAGTCATGACTATGAGCTAATATACGTGAGTGATCATGACCAACACAACCTTACATGTGTAAACAACGTCGGAGTTGTTCAGTGGGCCTACAAAGACCAAGACCTGATTTCTCCACTTGGCGTGACAACTGGTGATAACGGCTGTCTCTACGTATGCTGCTGGGACAATAACACTATCCACGTGGTGTCTTCTGACGGGAAAAAACTAGCACTCATGCCATCGAGCGAGACAGGAGTCAAGGGTCCCATAGCTTTACATTACAACAGCCAGCAACGGACATTGTACGTGCCAAGTGGTAAAGGTGGCCCCGAGATACAAAACAACATAAGGATACTATCTCTGCAGTAGTCCACGCGTCAATCATAGCAAATAATATTTGAAAGATCGCAGTCAAATTCTTATCTAAATAAAACAATGCTCACTGCTTGAATAATCTAATAACATGCATGTTAATTTAAATAAGATCTTAGTATGCACTGAGTATCCAGCGTCTTGTCATCACATGCAATAACGAGCTAGTAACATGATAAGACTGTATTCAAATACATGATGTGTACATCGCCATATAATGTCAGTTTATAAATATTAGCTGTACTAAAGTATGTACCTGAATAAATTAACGGTAATCGATTATTTGAAAAAGAGAAATAAATAAAAATCTTTGTTCGGTGCCTACTTGTATAATCATATATCGCTCATCGTTGCTGTTATATAGCAAGTGTTGAATTGAATATCGATTATAGTTATATTATGTTTTAAGCAAAAACTTTAGCATAATGCGTGTTTTTTTTTTCTTATTTATTAGCAAAAGACAATGTGGTATATGACCACGACGACTTTATAATTGATAATGCGATGATGATAGGACTGTACCTCCTGCTATTGATGCTTCTACGCGTCGTCGCAACCATATAAACTATTATATTTGAAAACACCTTACGTAGTGGATTACTAATAACAACGCAATTCCAATACTTACCAAAAGCTACTAAAATACATTTAATTTAGTAAATTTATTTTTGTTTAGAGAATGCAAAGTGTATCGATCTATTTGATAAAAATTATATCTTTTATGAGCATTTTCGCAAATTTTTGCTATAACTTGCCGGTGTGTTAAATGAAGCCGATCTAAATATGGGCCTATTTGACTCCTCACATTATTGTATATTTTAGTGTTTAAATAAATAAAATAAAATATGTGTTTTAAAGAATATAACACGTAGGTTTTGTCATTCGCTCATGTGTTTTAAATAATATAAAGCGTAGTTTTTGTCATTTAGTCACACAGGCTGTTGTTGATAATGTGTATATTCTACAGACTCTGCTGCTGCTGATGATGATAACGATTATTGTAGTTATAATAGGTATGACGTTAACGATAAGTACTCCATGATGATAATGATGAACCGGTGATGTCTTTGATGTATTACCCTGAACCAGCAAGTTATATAATGCATTGCTCTGGGTCGGTTATGTATTTATTGCATTGTCCTGAACCGGTATTGGATTTATTACATTGCCCTGAACCGGTAATGTATTTATTGCACTGCCCTGAACCGGTAATGTATTTATTGCATTGCCCTGAACCGGTAATGTATTTATTGCACTGCCCTGAACCGGTAATGTATTAATTGCACTGCCCTGAACCGGTAATGTATTATTTGCACTGCCGTGAACCGGTAATGTATTTATTGCACTGCCCTGAACCGGTAATGTATTTATTGCATTACCCTGAACCGGTTATGTATTTATTGCACTGCTCTGAACCGGTAATTTCTTTATTACATTGCCCTGAACCGGTAATGCATTTATTGCACTGCCGTGAACCGGTAATGTCTTTAATGCACTGCCTTGGATCGGGGATGTCATTAATGCATTGCCCTGAACCGGTAATGTATTTATTGCATTGCCCTGAACCGGTAATGTATTTATTGCACTGCCCTGAACCGGTAATGTATTTATTGCATTGCCCTGAACCGGTAATGTATTTATTGCATTGCCCTGAACCGGTAATGTATTAATTGCATTGCCCTGAACCGGTAATGTATTAATTGCATTGCCCTGAACCGGTAATGTATTGTTTGCACTGCCGTGAACCGGTAATGTATTTATTGCACTGCCCTGAACCGGTAATGTATTTATTGCACTGCCCTGAACCGGTAATGTATTTATTGCATTACCCTGAACCGTTTATGTATTTATTGCACTGCTCTGAACCGGTAATTTCTTTAATGCATTGCCCTGAACCGGTAATGTATTTACTGCACTGCCGTGAACCGGTAATGTCTTTAATGCATTGCCCTGAACCGGTAATGTCTTTAATTCATTGCCCTGAACCGGTAATGTATTTATTGCACTGCCGTGAACCGGTAATGTATTTTTTGCATTGCCCTGAATAGGCGATTTCTTTAATGTATTGCTTTGAACCGGTACAATCTTTGATGCATTGCCCTGAATCGATAATATTGAGTTAATTGATGTATCGTGTAAGCGATTTGCTAGGGACGTGAGTAAAAACATGCTATGACACTTTCTTGAACGCAGTAATTTACACAGTAGCATAATTGGCAATCAATCAATCAATACTCGGTTTTATTTACCGTCGCCCTAACTATTGTTATAGGGCGAGAATTAATATAAAGAAGTTTAAAATAAAATATCACAGTCAATTTTTAGTTAATGGCGTGAGGGTTGCCTAATGTCAGGAAGGTTAATAAGCTTAACACTTAAACAAAACAAAGATGATTGTTGCATGGTAATAGCTTGACAATAGGCTCCTATATAGAGTGTATGGCTGATTATAGTGTCTATGTGATATATGTATGTTTGTGATGTATATGTCGTAAAAAGTATTTTTAAAATTCTACAGTCTGCACTTCCTTTATTGTTAACATTTATTGTTTCAGTCCACCTAATTAACATAGCATAATATAACATGTTCGCCTCATTGTAGCACAATACAATATAGTGCGGAACGGTGCCTCTTCTGGGACGTATAATGGTGCTAGGAACACCTCATAAATATACATACATTTAAAAACCAAGAAAACGTTTATTTAAAATAAAAGGTAAAAGCTTGTGAATTTTTAATAATACAATTATCGTTTTTCTTTTTCTTTAAAAATGTATGGACAGGCTTGCTTGTGTCCCGCAGAGGCACCATATGGCGAAAATACCTATAGCGCAGGAGAGATTTATGGTAACATTTATTTCCCCCAGGTACCTCACCCGTCTAATGAAACCCTAGCGGCGCCCCACGTATGATCTGAGTCTGCAACATAGCAGTTCAGTTTATATAGCCTCTATACTTTAAATTAACATTGAAGTGTTAAACAATTGTATGTATCTATCTTTTTAGCAGTACGAGGTTTTTTTTTTGTAGTTGTTAAGTACATTACTCTTTTAATAAATATATGTTCTGTTAATGTTAGTGTACTTAACAGATTAATCGAACAGCGTTCGTATCAGAATACGGAGATTAAAACTCTTTCCTTTCTCTTTGGTTCGCCATTTGTGTGGAACCATGTGTTGTCGAGATGGATTAAAATCGGCTGTGTATTAGTGCTTGCTATTTGAATTGTGTCCTTGTGGGGGGGGGGGGGGGGGGATGGGTTCGCGGACATTCTATGTTTTCACAGATATAACCGGGTGCCTTCTTGTGGATGGGACCATACGTAACGGTAAAGATGGTTTTCTGTTTACTACATGGCGACCTTCACCTTCTACGATTTGTTTTCCCACGTTGTTCAGGGAAATACAGGCCAGTATTTTAATTTATTCTATTTGAGTGAAATTTCTTCATACCTTGCCTGTTTATTATGTAAATGTAACGTAGGTCTTTAATATGACAATAGGTGCTACCTAATTCGGGGAAAGCGCAATTATTGTTTGAATACATTAAACTTTAGTCATTGATACATGAATAATCAATGAGCACATTTGAAGCCACTCAACAGCTGACCTTTTTCAATGTGGTCATTTTCAAAAGTAATAGTTTACGAGTAAAACGAGCATCTACCAGATTTCGAATATCAGACCTACCCAATACTAAGGGGTCCTACTGAATATTTATGAGTATATGGAAACCACGGTTAAGTGCGTAAACCAATTAGGTGTTAAAAACAACACAATAACACAATGTGATTTCAATGTGTATATATTTGCATTTTTATTGCTTTATAACAAAATTTAAGGTTTATCAGTTGTGATAAGGACTCGTTGCTTTTAGACATCAACTTCCTCATGAAAGTGTATTTGTCCTTTCGTGCCATGTACGCTGTTGCCAACCCCAGCGTCAGGATTTTTTTGTAAACCCGCTGGGTCCAATGGAACACGCATCCCTTTATTATTATCCCCGGTAATACTGTCCGTACCGCCTGCCAGATTGCTGACAACCTGTGCTGCCATTGTTCGCATATGTCACATTGAATAGCATGCTGCCGCGTAGTCACGCAAAGTCCACATTCATTGCAATTCACCGAC
This sequence comes from Sinonovacula constricta, assembly GCA_007844125.1. NCBI lineage: Eukaryota > Metazoa > Mollusca > Bivalvia > Cardiida > Solecurtidae > Sinonovacula > Sinonovacula constricta. The sequence continues at coordinate 2,622,602 of CM017564.1, forward strand.
ATGGTAGGCAGTGAAACCACTTCTGACCCATTACGACTGTTCCTAAGTCTTAAATATGCTTTGTGTTTGTACTTTCTGGTATTTGTTTGTTATTATAAACATAAATTTTATGAAATAATGATGCCGCCTAAAGAAACATACGCACATATTTAAAACAGGAGTATCTAATTACGTCGGCATAATACGGTCACTTTCACACCCTGTATTGTTAGTTCATACATCTAACAAACTCGGTCAGCAATCAATAAACAAACTGTCAGTCACACGCACCATGATTCATTTAGCACCTTTAATTGTATCATCTTAGATTAAACACGAATCCCGGGGGTGGGACGTTTATCCAGAATTCAATTAGCAAATTTAACACGACTTTAGCGTTGGTTGTGCGTAAATGATTGGTATAACTTTTTACGGATAACATAAAAAAAAGATTTTAAAATGATTGCATTACTATATTTACATATTGAATTGATATTTGACGTTGAGGTAGGCTTTAGTGTTAGTGACAATTTTCTGTCATTTTTGCACATATATACATATATACGCTCGTAAAATTAAAATTTGAGTACGAACGTTAATAAAAAGGTTTCCCGTACGTACACTCATTCTCGATGTTATTCAACTAAAATATTATAAATAAATAACATGTACATTAATTCTGATCGGTTAATAAAATTATTACATATTTTATATACATAAACGCTTGTTATATAGTGCAAGGAAGGCATGGGTTTTAAATGAGAACAAAAACTTTATTTTAAATATTTATTATAAAAGGCCATGGTGGTAAAACGACAACAAAGACAATAATAATGTTACATTTAATTATACAGAATTATATGGCATACACACATCCGTCAGCTTTGATAATTCAATTACGAACTACCGGGTGGCGAAACATCTCGGACCTAGGTAGCGAAGCATCAGGTGTGAAACATCTGGGTAGCGAAACATCCGTCAACCCCTACTGAATACCGAAAGACACTTGTTTACCGAAATATACCGAAAGAGACTTTGATTACCGAAATACACTTAATACATCGAAATTAGAGCATAATTTGTTGTTTTATTTAGTAAATATTTTAAAATATTAGTATTTGAATTAAATGCCAAAGATTCGCTGTAATATAAATAAGCTTTTGAGAGTAATAAGACATTTTACAAATACCGTGAGAAGTAAACAAACGTGATAAATACCATTTAATTGATACATGTTTTTCATTACCGAAATACACTTAATTCATCGAAATTATAGCATAATTTGCTGTTTTATTGAGTAAATATGTTGAAATAAATGTATATGAATTAAATGTTTTAAAGATTTATTGTAACAGAAATAAGCTTTTGATAGTTATAAGCCATTTTTATAAATACCGTGAGAAGTACACAAACATGGCAAATACCATTTTTTTGGTAGCATGACTGTGTTAAGTTATTATTTGGTTGTTTTACCTTATTCATTGTTTTATGGTTGTTAAAAAGAACAAAGATTCTTAACATCTACAATTTGTTCATCAGAATACAAAATTATTGTCGGCGACCTGCCGCTAGTCTAAGCGACACTCTGCAGATAAGAAGATTACAAGACATTGTAAATCTTCAATCAGAGGCCAACAGCAATTTTAGCTATTAGCATGTCGAATTTTCAGTTCTGATTAACTAACTGTTTATCAATTTAAAGTAGGAGTGTGATAAATTGTATTGGTAATTAAAGGTGCTGTTGAGTTATGTATATTTTATGTAAATTGCGTGAACAATAAGCATTTTTTTAACGATCATGAGATGATTTTTAAAGCATGGAACTATTGAAAAGATTAACATGCCACCCAGGTTTTAATTGGTGTAAAACAATTTTGATCTTGTGAATATGGATTTGAAAAAAAAAATTAAAAAGAGTTGTATCATTTCATTTTTATTTGCTGAACAGTACAATATTTATGCAGTACAATGTTACAAACTACAGGGTTTTCACAAAGCTAGCTTTGAAAACCTGGATGAACCATGTCCTTGTTGTAGTGTTTGGGATACTTTAGCTTGTTTGAAACATTCACATAATCTTCCCCAAAATGTATCTTAAGTTTGGCGTTGACACTTCTTCTTACATTATAGAACTGGTCACTGGTTAAATGTGAATTTAGGAAAGAACCAAACACCCTCTGTACTCCGTTTTGCTTCAATCTTTGCTATTCTGATAAGTCTTGAAACTATCTCTTCTACAGAACATGCAGTGTTGATGTCATTTCCTCCAACGTTCATGAAGGCATAACTGAAATAAAAAAAACAAAAAAAACACACAAAAAAACACATTAATTTTGACATATTTTATGATGTGTTGCAAGTAAATATCACATACTACCGGTTGATGTATTTTCTCTTCCACATGGGCCCAACGCTGTAGTATTTTAGTATTAGGCAGTTGAACACATACCTAGTCTGTCTTGTAACATTTTCTGGAATTCAGGCTCAAACTTTCTGGTTGTAGACTTTCTTGACACACCGTAGAGTTTACATCTGCCATGGAAGTTATGTAGACATCCCATGTTAAAACGGTTCAGCCATAATATATAACTGTCTCCAAAGACGGCATACATTTTGTTCGAAATGTTGAGAATTACGGACAGGTTTGAATGTTGGTTCATACTTATTCAGAATTATATTTATACATTTTGTTGAGACATGAGTGATACATGTCTGATTGGGAGTGTGATAACAAACAGTATTCACTTTTTACCCCACGAATTACAATTAGACACGATAAGTTTATTACTAATTTATTTTATCACTGATTTAATTAATTGTTTAGCATCCACTGAATGCAATCAAACAATTAAATATAAACAAACAATTAAATATAATGTCTAAGGGGAAACAACTCAGACAACAAGGCAATATGCAACATGACTTCGTACTACAAAATTAAAAAAACAACAACATAAAATTACAACTAATACTTGTCATTTATTTCATAAACTAATATTTCAACATATTAACTAAATGAAACAACAAATGATGCTTTAATTACATTTTATTAAGTGTATTTCGGTAAAACAAAGTCTATTTCGTTATATCTTTCGGTAAACAAGTGTCTTTCGGTATTCAGTAGTACCAATACTAAGGACTGAGCTAAAGCTGTATCTGTGAAACCGCTACAATCCTTCTTTCTTACACAATGAGATTATCCCTGAATGTCATTATTGTTCTATACTATAGCACTGTTGCATATCACAACACAAATAGAATACTGCAGTAGGCAATGGCACTCAATGTAAAAGAGGGAAAAGTGAGCCTACCCAGGTTTCAAAACACCAGCACGATGTGAATAAACTATCAGAGTAATTGCTTCTTTTATACAGTTGTTTGGGGTGTAGTGGATCACATTTTTGCTGCATACGCATTAGAAACAAGAGTTTTCAAAATGCAGAATGTGCATTTAGATTGCAAAATATGTCCTCTTTCCAAAAATGCTAACCATTTTAATCTCGAGCGTATATTACTTTGCAAACGCTTCAGTTTTTGATATGTATCAATTTGGGTAGTGTCGGATCACTTTAGGGTTTAGCGGATCACGTGATACACGTCACCTAGGGATCGTCTCAAAGCACCAGGAACGGTGTATTTGTCACAACAATGCATCTTAAATATGTTAATGGTATGTTTGTTTTTTTCTCTCATGAATAATGCTATCAAATAAATGAAATTGTTTTCAATGAAGCATACTCAGATCATATGGCTGCTCCCTCAAGTTGTGTCACCTGTTTCCAGCACCTGTCTGGTCTACGTCTCTCTCGTTCACTATTTCTGTGCAACATCTGCACAAAGTATGGTAGTTAAAAATACACCAGTATCACCCAAGAAAACAGCTGCTGCACACACAGAACACACACACACACACGACACACACATACACACACACACACAAAAAAAAAAACACACACACACACACACAAACACATACACAGAGTCAATTGGGATGGAATATCAATATAAGACCAAATAACGTTAAGTAAAGTTAATTGAAATCAGTGATGGGCATTAGAAGATTTAACTTACAATGACTAAATCACTTGCATTTTGTACTTTTTGTCAGGTCAATCATTAGTTGTCACAACAATCCTGGATTTTATTAGTATGAATTTATTGGAATTTGAAAGGCGAGTAAGACAATGGGATGTGCAAGCAGTAACACATTTGAAAAACAAACTTGCATTCACGCTAACATGACAGATCTTAATAAGAAATTTTCTGACCTATGGCTGCTTTATTTGTTTCTTCGTACGAGTTGTATGTGAAAGATAACAAGTATTTTTAATAACAAATAAGGCCAAATGCTTAAAGGGGTCTAGACACAGCTGGGTTTTTCTGTGATAAACATAATTTAAGAGCCATATATATTATTGATAGCATTTACCAATCAATTTGAAACCTTGTCCACTTAATCAAACCAGTTACATCCATACACCAGACATGAATTGGGATATTTCTGTAATTTTACTAATTTTAGGGGCAGTGTAAGACGTTAAGAGTTGTGATTGATACTGCATTTTCATTTGAAACAGTTTGTAACTCATGGGCTAATCACTAATGTTTACAGACGATGCATGCGCATGCGCAGTTTAATGAAACATTAAGATCTTTTAATGGAAGGTATATTCATATATTTTTAAGGAATCTGTCATGAGATTTCAGTACAGATTGATTGTGGTTCATCAAAAGTTCAGTAAAAGAGCAATAATTGAAAAAATGCTAATTAGAAAATATGTGTCCAGGCTGCTTTAAACATTATTGCAGCATAATCAATATGGAATGAAGTCTACCAAAAAATGTAAAGACAAAGGCAAATCATTAAAAGCAAACCAAAACCCCTCCTCAACAATTTCCTATGAAATGATATAAAATGAACATAAAATGCCACTGACTAGATCATATGTGAACACAATCTAACTACTTAACATTTGTAAATATTGCACAAATACAATAATAAGGATTGAACACTTAGAAAGGCCATGTATTTCATCATACATTAAACATGTTAGTACTTTCGAGATCTATTTTTCATACCTAAAAGAGGTTGCATACCTTATGCAGTTTTAGTTGTAAACAGTTAACTTCATATATCATAAATATTTTTCATACCTAAAAGAGGTTGCATACCTTATGCAGTGTTAGTTGTAAACAGTTAACTTCATATATCATGAAGCAGCATATTGAGTGTATGATTTTAATGGATTTTAAATGATAAATAAAGCAGTGAATCTGTTTGGCATAAAACATGACAGGAACCAAGTCACAAATCTGTATGTCTATGAGCAAACAAAAATATTTTTTTTAAACAGTTATTCCTATTCTGGCCGAGAATCTGTAAATGGAGTTGCCCTTTTTTTCTCTTCACCAGCCAAGAACTGCAGGTTTTTCAATAGATACATTGTCTTTCTCTATGAGCAAAATAGCTCTCCAGACAGAAACTGTCTTCCCAGGTGAAAGGAATTTCTTCTCGATGTTTTTGACATTTTTCACAGCTAGACTTCATCTCATTTCATGAAGCAGCCTTTTAATTTGGTTGTCTAAGGATTTTGTTCTGAAAAAAGATGATGATGAGGTGGAGGAGGACTATTGATATGCCAGTGTATATTGTTCAAACTCAAAACAGACATATCACCCTTCCCCCACCCCCACCCCCACATCCATGTGGAAACAGTAAAAATATCAGAAACAGTTATTTACATCACATCAAATTCATATCTAACATACATAGATACACCATATTATCTGCATTTTAAAGGTTATCCCAGAACTGGTACACCAAGTGTAAGAATAATGAGACTGATTGTGGTATCATGTCATATATTCATGGGTTGTGGTATTATATATTACAAGATATTTCAAGTTGATACTGTCTCCATATGACTGAAAAATTGTTTGTAAGATGCTTATATAATTTGTTACAATAGTGATATGATGGTGATATGATGAGAATGATGATAGTTGTAATCATGATTAGCAGCTTATACTGATGGGGTTGAACACAGCTAACATAATGCATAGAACGTCATAATGAGGATGATGAAGAGGAAGAAGAGGTGCACACCGACTAGAAATCAATGAAATAACTAAATAACATAGAATGGGTTTATAAGTTAGGATTAAACTTTGCGATATGTTTGGCAGATCGTATTCATGTTCACTAATGAGACGGCTCCCTAAATTGGATGATCCGTAATACCTTAAAATATGTGTGTTCTCTTCTCAGCTCACACATCAATAAACACACGTTTAAAGAATAAACAATTTCTTGTGGTGTTAAAGGACATATGAGGGTTGATCAGAAAGTTCGTAGAATGGTGCTATAACTTCTATATATGACGTTCTATGCGCTTCAAATTTTAAACGAATATTTTTCCATTTATTTATAATATTATAACCAGATTTTTTTAAAATCGAACAGTTAGTTTCATTTTTATGAATATTTATAATCACCACCCAACGTTACCCCGGAGAACGCCAACTTTTAAAGCAATGTAAATATCACCTGGCACGACTTTGACCCTTGTTTTTTTGCGAAATTCCGCGAAATATTGTCTGCTATTGACGTGACGTCAACTATTTTTTTCACGTTGATTCTGACGTCATGCGATGTATACAACGCATTCAATGTACATTTAAGTGACGCGCATCGTTCACACACAACTTCCATTATGGTACTTCCAGAAAATGAAGAATCGCGAGCGGCAGTAAAATTTTGCTTCAATTTAGGAAATTCAGCCACAGAAACGTATAATATAAAGAAAGCTACTGTTTTCAAGTGGTTTAAACGCTTCAATGATGGCAGATCAAACATAAGCGATGATGCACGCTCAGGGAGACCATCCGTTATTACGCCGACATTAGTGGCGTCAGTGAAGACGTTCATTGAAGAAGACCGTGGTCGCACTATTAGAGATGTAGTTGATGGAATGGGAATCGCCTTCGGAACCGTGTGGAATATTCTTCACAAACATTTACACATGAAACGTATCTGTGCACGCTGGGTACCTCGTCTGCTGACGGATTTGACAAAGAAAGAAGAGTTGCCACATCTAAACACTTCCTACCGAGAGTGAGACTGGAAGGGCATCCTTTCCTCAACAAGATAATTACATGCGACGAGACGTGGATCGCGTTATACGATCCTGAGACAAAGCAGGAATCTTCTCAATGGGTCGAGCCCGCCACCCCGCGCCCAGTGAAAGCAAAGGTTAACCGGAGTGCAGCAAAGTATATGTTTATAATGGTTGCGGATACCAGAGGGATTTTATTGTGTCACGCTGTACAACACGGGAAAACGGTCAACTCCGAGTATTACAGCAAGGTAATAATAATAATAATAATAATAATAATAATAATAATAATAATAATAATAATAATAATTCTTATGACAGTTAAATAATCAATTTCAATAAATATAATGACTATTTTAAGATATTAATATCATTAATATTGATATTTAATGCTATGACTTGCAGATTCACGTTTATTCTGCAGTGTCATGTTAAATTGACGCTTAGGAAAATTTACTGTTCATACGTTTTAATTTTCAGGTGTTAAGGAGAGACCTGCAACATGCCTATCGCAAGAAACGGCCGGGAACGAAGCTCAATAATAACTACCACCACCATGACAACGCTCCCCCGCACGTGTCCCAAGTCACCCGGCTGGAGATGTCCCTATTGGACCTTGAAACCATCCCGCACCCTGCATATAGTCCCGACCTCGCCCCAATGGATTTCTCTTTTTTTCCTGAGGTACTTAAAACACATCCATACTAGAAAATGTTGAAAATATAATTTTAAAAATGTTTGAGAAATGATAATAAGTTTACTGCAAACTAAACAATACAGTTAAAATAAAAAAAAAAAAAAAAAAAAAAAACACATAAAATTTCAATAGGAGATAATAGCAGAACTAATATTGTTGATTCATTCTATAAAATTAATATAAAATTATGTATTTAAACTTTTCAAGCCAATCGTCAATATAAACTATTGATATTTCAGGTACATGGTAAAATAACTGTTATGCAATTGTCTCTGCAGGTGAAGTCCAGATTGCGAGGTAAACGTTACAGCGGCCTACCGGAACTGCGACAGGCGTTGCACGAGATTATCGCCGACTTCAACGAGACTTGGTACCGGAACGTGTTCTCTGCGTGGATTCACAGACATCAGAGATGTATACAGTGTCAGGGTGACTTTATTGAAAAGTTTTAGTAAATCTTATGACATTTGCGCTTGTTGCGGTTGTGAGACGTAGATTTCACCGTCGTTTATGTAACCCCGGGGTGCTCCAGTTAAGTTTTTTGTATTTGCTATTTCGTATATAGATTTTATATTTGTTATGATATTGTTATTATTTTTTTTAGATTTTGTTCATGAGATATCGGGCTATATCATATTAAAAGTTTAAATGTCTGCGCTTGTTAGTTGTCAAGTTATAGCAAGATTCTACGAACTTTCTGATCGACCCTCGTATATCCCCATCAATTGATGCCATTGGTTTAATCAATTACATTATACTGCTGGAAAATTTGCTGTTGATTTGCACTTTCGTTTTTGTGTTTCTCCGTAGAAATGTTAACTTCTGGTGACCTCGGTTTGGTTACGCCATCATTTTCGGTTATCAAACACTGCTAGGATGAAAATTTCACCATGTTAATCCTATCGGGACATCACTTTTTCTAATGATATGCTTTTTATTTGGTTAAATCAACAAAAGTAGTAAAAATACCAAGCTCAGATTTGGCTGATCCGCAATACCCTAAGATCCGCTACACCCCAAACTGTACCTAGATTTTAAGGGCTATATCTCTCAACTCAACATCTCAACTCCTGGTGGATAATAATTAGTTTGTGTCACTAAAAAGCATTAAAATAAACAAAAGAACAGAAATTATATATGTATTATATATAAGTACAACGCTTTAAAAAAAGCAGGCAAGACAGTGTGTATGTAAGAATGTAAACATGTTCTCTAAAATTACAATGGCTGGCTTTGCGACAAAAGTTTAGCTCTAAAAAAATAAAAACATGTTATAAATTTAATTCACACTTTTTTAATGTTAAAGTTTTATTTTATTTATGTGTAAATATACCAGTAAGTCACAATTCACACATTTATTTGGCAACATCACGCATTTTAACACTGATGAAGGTTGATAAGTCATTTTTGCTCAAGTATTGAGTTGAAACTACCTGAAGTCATATTCTTCATCATTATTTAATGTTTTTCTTTTGTTATAAATGTTTCTGTTTTTGGATTCAATACTTGTTTGCGTAACAGATTTGTTATGATAAATTTATACCATAATTTGTCCTTTTAGTATGCACTTTGATTACAGCAGGCTTTAAACACAAGTTTAGGTCCAGCGAAAAGCTGTAATGATCCATTTGTTAATAAATACAAATTATTATATAAATAATTTTGTAACTTTTATTCAGTCTCAAAATGATCAGAAATAAATATCTCCTTTAATATAAGGTATTCACCGAAATTTGTAGGGTGGTGTCTATTCTTTGTATATAAACATGATACCCCATAGGATTTGGGGTCTGCGGGGGATATTTAGGCAAAATTGAGTTCTGGTTGTTTCAAAGATATGAAAATAGCCGCTTTCAGCAAAACACAATTTTTTTTTAAAAACACAGTACTTCTTTTAGATAGCAGACTTTAGAAACATTTAAATGCACTTTATTAGCTTTCATATAAACAACTACTACTTTATATTGATTAGGACATTTACACACATATGCTGTATGTCAGTAGATTGATCATGTAAACATGTTTTCAATTTTTAAAATTTCTCAATAAATAGCTACGGTTGGTATTGTAAAAAATAAATAAAAAATACACAAACATTTTTGTTTTTGTTTTTATATTAACACTATCTTTTTCAAAAACAGTATTGAAAAAAAAAATGAAAATACGGGAAACACTTTTTCCTATACGTTTTACCAGATTGAACCTTTTTCTTAATGAAAACTTCCAAAAAGTGGAAAGATGCAAAATGTTACTGAAAGCAATTTAAATGAAGAAAATTATGCTTCAGTGGTTTAAGCTAATATGCAATGTCAAAAATTACTAAATAACAACACACACATTAACAATATTCTATGCATTTTAAACTAAAGCAACATCAAATTCAATTAATTAATATCATGGCACTTTAAGACAAATAAGTGAAGGCATTTAGTTATAAAACACAGACTACAACATTTTATCTTGATGGAAAATGAGATTGTACTTTTGAATGATCAGTTCTAATATAAATGATCTGTACATTTTATTTAATAAAGGTGCTGTAACCTAACACATATTTTGTTTTAATTAAAGGAAAATGGTCACAGTAAATGTTAACTATATCTTTAATGCATAGAAGAGCTGATGTCCATCTGTTAAATAAATTTCTATATTTATTTCATTACTATTTATTTTATATCAGAGAAATGTGCAAAAACAACAACAATTTTCTTAACTGTTTAATTGTTACAAAAGGGTGTGGTCTTGTGAACACATCGTGGTAATATAAACTTTTTTCATTCTTGTTCTATGTTGTGTAGGGTGATTTGTTATGGCAAACTTTAGCCACTTTCTCAAGAAAATATCAGATCATCCTAGAATCAAGTCAATTCATCTTTGATTTAGATGGGCATGCCTCTAATCTGTTGTTCTCTCTCTGGACAGCCAAGCCTGAAACGTCTGAAAAATGGGTGCACTCAGTACCAATGAAAATAATTCCTGGATTTTTACAATCTGTAAATAACAATATATTATTTTCGCAGGTGTGACACAAGAAAATGCAGTTAAATATTTTCAAATGGAAGAATAATGCCCTAATAGTAATAAGTTAATATCTGGGAAGATATCCTTATAAAACTTAGGCAATGACCATCTACAATTAAATTTTATCAACTACATGGCTAGTACTTTCTAGAAGACTTTATATTGCTCCTATGTCTATAGTTGAAAAAAAAAATCTATATCAAAATGTGTAAAAAGTTTAATAGCAATATTCTAAGGCATTTTTTCTTTTTCAAAACAACACTTAAAATGCCCATTGATGCAACCTAGATATTAAGTAAGGTTGTGTTGTAATATTAATGATTTTATTTATCTTAAGCTATATATTGAGTCAATTTCAACTTGTTTTGAAACAAATTACCATCCATAGCCTTTCTTTCTGTTCTTTTGTTAAATGTGGAGTGGCACTGTCACCTGGTTAACACAGCAAATACCAAATACAGTATTCATGGAGACCTTCCTTCACAGACAGCTTAGCTGTGAAAATATCATCGAATCTTTCTTGGTGTAAAGCTTAAGTAGTATGCTTGTGTATATGTTTTGGTCAAAATGATACCTGTCAGTGATTTTATTTCACATAAAATGTCAATGTACAACAATTGTTTACTTTTCTTTTTGTTTAAATCATTGTGGTGGAATTTTTGCTATTGGCAAAATTGGATTGTTTACAGACAGGTTTTGTTGGAAATAATACTGTAAGAAAATTGTAATGCAAATCTTAATAAATGAATAAATATGCATGGAATTTTTCAGCATTTTAAAACTAGTTTTATTTCAGGTATAATGGGGAGTGTCAATCTTATAAACTGATATTTTAATTTAATTTATTGAAAATGCACTTTAAACAACTCATCTATGATGGAAGAAAACACTGTGTCTTATTAGTTTACTGTATCTTCAGTTTCGATATGTTATAATGGTTAATCCCTATGTCCAATTCAAATTCACTATGAATGGTGATAAACAAGTGACTGTCTAATTTGAATAGTAATGAAATGTCAAGGTACACTTTTACAATATGTGTGCCAATTAAATCAGTCTTATATCAGAAGTAAGAACACTGCAATTTCTCCTATTTGTTGAGAAATATATCCATCATCCCTTTAAAAAGAAACTGAACAACTTTGTCATCCGAAATGTATTCACATCCGAAATATAGACTTTTCTCATTTTCAACATAAGCTTTGTCTTAAGCCATCTTTTTTTTTAAGAAACTCTGCTCTGATGTGTGATTCATTGCTTAATCATTATTAATATATCAAATGCTTACAAAAGCAGTAATGCAACATTCTGATTTTGGTATCAATAAATGTTGATAAAATACATAATCAGAGTAAGGTCTCGCACACTTACCGCTCACAGTTCATCTTCATTTAAAACCCACCTTGGTGCTGACATCACGCATGCTGCAGCAACAATGAAATTAATTGTGTTTAAGGTAGTAAATCTAAATTGGATAATCGCTTTACGCTAGCTGCAGACGACGCAGTGTACGGAAATTACCGATTGGTCAATGAACTTGCCTGGTTTCCCAGTGTAAGACAAAATGCGACCTTCTGTACAAAAAAGTAGGGAACCAGTTGAAATTTCACTGCTAAATTCGTACTCAAATTGATTCGTAATCAACGTCACTTAAACTGAAGTTTTTGTTTATTTTTATATGACCTTAATTGATATCATTAAGTCAAATCAATATTTCATCACTGTACGGTCCTTTATAAATTTGGTCTTTAAATAGAGAAAGAATATAGAACCGTAACAGTTGTATTACTTCATACAGGACCCGCTCAGAACCGCTCTTTACACTTTCATCAGTCAGAGGAAATAGCTGCTAAACTTCAATTCTGATTTTTGTATTTCTGCATTAACAATCATCGCATGTGATTTCTTTCCCATTAATTAAAAAAAAAAATATATTACACCGTGTTGTTTTAACTCATTGAATTTTCTATGAAGAAATTATGCCCCAAAACACTTCTTGCATCAAGACTATTGTGATCCATATTTTCATTTTTGAAATTGAACATATCCCATTACCCATAGGCTCAATACGCATTACCTATAGGCGGTCAAAGCCAGGTTTTCCCCGTATTATAAATATTAGTATTATATTCGTTACACCTGTTTATGTATATAGTCTAATTTTATATATAAAAAAGTTTAAAAGAATTCTGCTTTGTTCCATGTTCGTGTAAGAGTTATAAAGTACTGTTAATGAATAGTTATTTCCATTTTAGTGGCTTATTTTTTAGCTCACCTGAGCACAACGTGCTCAAGGGGAGCTTTTGTGATACCGCTTCGTCCGGCGTCCGTCGTCCGTCGTTCGTCGTCCGTCGTCAACATTTACCTTGTGAACACACTAGAGGCCACAATTATGGCCCAATCTTCACCAAACATGGTCAGAATGTTTGTCTGCATGAAATCTTGAAGGAGTTCGTAACTGGGTCACGTGGGGTCAAAAAGTAGGTCACTAGGTCAAATCTTAGAAAAAAGATTCTGAACACACTAGAGGCCACATGTATGGCCCAATCTTCACCAACCTTGGTCAGAATGTTTGTCTGCATGAAATATTGGATGAGTTCGTAACTGGGTCACGTGGGGTCAAAATGTAGGTCACTAGGTTAAATCTTAGAAAAAGCTTGTGAACACACTAGAGGCCACATTTATGGCCCAATCTTCACCAAACTTGGTTAGAATGTTTGTCTGCATGAAATATTGGATGAGTTCGTAACTGGGTCACGTGGGGTCAAAAAGAAGGTCACAAGGTCATATCTTAGAAAAAGCTTGTAAACACACTAGAGGCCCTATTTATAGGCCAATCTTCATCAAACTTTGTCAGAATGTTTGTCTACATGAAATCTTGGATGAGTTCGTTATTGGGTCTCGTGGGGTCATAAAGTAGGTCACTAGGTTAAATTTTAGAAAAAGCTTATGAAATACTTAAGAGGCTACATTGATGGCCCAGTCTTCACCAAACTTGACCATCATGTTTGCCAGTATGAAATCTTACATATGTTTTGAAGTGAGTCATGTGGATTCAATAGGTTACTTGGTAAAATTCTAGAAAATGTTATCAACCCAGTGGCCATACTAATGGTCCAATCTTCACCAAAGATTTCTAAAGTAAATAATTCTTAATTACTTAATGCCAGATTTGAGCCTACATAAAGCCTGTGTCATCAGGTGAGCGATTAAAGCCACCCATTAGTTCAAAATCACCTAAATAAAAGCAGATCAAACCTATTACATGCAAAAATATAGCTCTCCATTTGAAGATGTTCAAAATTTGAGCATAGTAGAACGTAAATTAGACCCCGATTGCAATCGATATATATCCCAATATTTGTTTGTGGTGGAAGTCTTCCGACATTGTACGAATCATAATCGCGTACGATCGACGAGCCCGTGAAAATCCCGATATTCTCGCCACATGATCATTCATAACGCATGCGCAGTCCATCGCTAGCGCAATGGCGAATGTATAAACATGGCCACGCTGAATCGAAAAGCTTGTTTGACTGAATTGAAGAGATAGTGTCGATAGAAAAATGTGCTAGGATAAAAAAATAAGACAGGAAAATTCAACAGAACTTGAATCAGTCGTAGGACGAAAGTAGAAAAAAGGATTTTATGCAGCTGACTCAGCTAGACGCTATCAGCATACAACAAGTAGGTCAATGTTCTACTTTCGCTTTCTCAGTTTCTGAAAACTTGTTAAAATCTTTCTGTATGCATACGATTTTTTCCTAATGGTACGTGTTTCTTTGTTGTTGGACCATTATAAAACGTGTTATCATTGCATGCTGATGATTGCTCACATCTGTGACGTAAATCTTTCATAAAATATAAATGATCGTGTAAGCAAAATTGAAATGCTAATTATTAATGTTGTTCAAACTTCAAGTTACCGTATTACTGCCACTTTATAATAGTTGTTTACAATTAGCAGGTCCCACGGTTATCAAACCAAAAGAAACTGGGATGGATCGGTGTGTGTGTGTGGTGTGTGTGTGGGGGGGGGGGGGGGCGTGTGCATCCCCGCCACTAACCAGAAAATAGAGTTGTAAAAACACATGCATGCAAGCTCAAGTAATGCGTGATATTAAACAGTGGTATATTGTAGAACCTGGGATGTGATTCAGGGTGAACATCTTTTTGCTAGAAGAGAAGTGTAGCGGTTTCACTGCAGGGGCGGATCCAGAAAATGTTGGTGGGTGGGGTTTTAATCAAGATCAATTCAACTTAAGCGCAGTAAATACTAGATGTATATACACAGTAAGGGACCCTATCTTTTTCCTATCCTTTACATTATAAATTAGTGTGTAAACACAGTATTAAATAAACAAATTCAATAAATCAGAGTATTGTCATTCTCATAATAAGTCCAAAGCTTTAATATAATTTTCATATGTGTTCACAGGAAATGAAAGCCTGATGCAAAAGATGACCTGATCCAATGCGAGATAAATTAGTGCCGGAGTATGCAATGTGCAGTGACCAATCAGGAAAGGTAAGGATGAATTTTGTTTCAATCACTCAGACTGTATGATGATTAAATTTAGAAACCTAGAAATGAGATCAAGTGTTTGCTGCCACTGGGCCCCCCGAGTCTAGTCCTTCATTAAAAGATGCCACTAAAAGCAACTAACTGCACAGCTCATATTTTTTTCTGACTTTGAAATGCATCACAAAGATATAGATGTGCTCATGAAAATGATGTCCCGGTGTCAGGATAATGTGACTGGGTGTGGTATCATGCCAGGTTTTCACGACATGCTATACACAGTGAAGGCAGCACTATATCTGCTTCAAGTGGACACCGTCTCCAAATAACCGAAATACTGTTGGTGAGACGATAAACCAAATAAACATGATAATGATGTCCAGCTACAGTGGTGCAGTAAGACCCTAGACAAATGTCCCGGTCGAGCCACCGGTGTACTGCAGCCCAAAGGAATTTTAATGTTAAAAGTGATTCCATCTTGTCAACTAGAGAACAAAAAACAGTACATCTGTCTTATAGCCTCAAAAATGGTCTGAAGACTATATTGACATATTTTGTACTTAAATAAAAAACAAGTTTGTGACTAAGATTATAGTCTAAATCTGACACATGTTTTGTTAGTAAATTATTTTTTTTTTACAGCTGCCGATATAGCCAGCTGGGTTTTCATTTCATTCCCTTATATTTTGGCACATTACTGTACATGATGATAAAATGTAAAAAAATCTTTTACATTGTTTCTTTAAATTTTGTTGTGCTTAAGGAGCACCCCAGGTCAAATACATGACTTTATCCTGCATGGCATGGGTTTGCATTCCATTGAGTGACAACTTCATAACATAATCAATTAAAAAATATTTTTTATTGTCTTTACATGGAAGTTGTGTTGTCTCCCAACGATTGCACATATTTTATTAAAATGTGGATTTATAAAAACAACAGGCCTAGTTATTATTATTTTTCTCGTTAACTTAATGAACCAAAATGTAAAATATGTTGTTTTTTTTCTTTACTTTGCAGACTCGAAAGAGACAGAAGTTACTGGTGCGATGATTGTGGGTTGTATATCAACGTAGAGAAAACAGCAAACTGTTTCTATATTCTATACTGGTGACTGCTGAAGGCAAAATGATGAGAAGGAAGTTTGACGTGGATGAAAAGGTCGCCACAAAAAAATAAACTGGTTCATGTCCTAAAAGAGGAGTTCAATGATAACCTGAATGTGTGCTAATAACTTGCCCAATCAAATGGACATTGATTTCACACACATTACTTTACTATGAAAATCATCTTTTGTAAAAAATAAAACAATAACATTAATACTTTGTTTTATTTATTTTTCAATAAGCACAACCTAAAACATGACAATAAGATTAAAACTGCAATTTAGTTAAGCCTTCAATCAATCCCCCTGATATTCACTTACTTGCAATGTTATTAAAAAACAAACATATTTAAATTCTAACTTAAGTTTTCAATCTTCTATCGACAATACTCATATAGATACTATTTACTATCTTACATAAATTTGAAAATCAAATAAATATTAAACAAATAACATAACAAATTTCATGACATCTAAATATAAACAAGACACAGAACGTAAACATGAATACAAAATGTCTTATGTCTACTTGCACTCATTTTAATCCTCTTGAACAACCTTATTTAAAGCCCTGACCCTCATCATGACTACATGTATATTGTATGTGCATGTAAGAATTTGATTTGCCATAGTGGTTTAGAAAATAGAAAAGACAGCTGTAAATTTGGTTTTTTTTGCTCCCTGCTTACCTATTAGCATGTAAACAAGGTTTAAAGCAAGTGAGTCTGCCATTTTGTCTTAATTACCCGTAATCTTCTTATACTGACACTACATTGCTATCCAGCTTTTAATAGTATTATTGATAACTGAATAATGTTGTTTTTTTTGGTGCTGTACACGGTTATTTCAAGACCCACAAACATTTAAAATACAAATGCGTTGTAACATAAGTCAGGATGATGTTTTGCAATGGCTTGCCTGGATGTTTATAGTACCTATATAGGAAATTAAAAAGTAATGAGAATCACTTGACTTTGTTATTTCCAATATAGGTACAATAAGCATTTGTAAACTCTAACACGAGAAAATCAAAACATTTTGAGAAAATACATGTTTACACATAAACATGAAATAAGCATTTATAAAGTAAGCATTTATAAAGTAACCCAATATTATTATTAAATAAATTTTAACAAAACCATTGCACTAAATTCTTTATATAAACATAGTAAACAATCTTTTATTACTCTCAGTACAGTACTAGATTCTCTATACAAACATAGTAAACAATCCTTTTTTTACTCTCAGTACAGGTCTGTACTTTCTCCATGTTTTCCTATATTTATCAAATCGTAACTAAAGTGATTTAATGCATATTTGTGTCCCTCTAATAGGCTTCATTAAATAAATAATAAAATTAATACAAAAATAAATAAGTATGAACAGATAAGTTACAATTTTTAATCCCTAGCAGACATATTTATGAAATATGTAACATTCTTAGTACTACACAGTCATTGAGCTGGTCTAATAACTTTTTTTTGTAAGGTAAATAATACAAGTTAGCAAACTTATAGTAATTGTTTAACAAAGTAAATTAACAATGACATTTTTTTCTAAAAGGTATTTTTGTCCGCATAAAAGGAACTGAATACTTTAAATAACATGTAAAATAATTCAAAATTAATATGGTGACTTAAATCCACAGATACCCAAACACAGGCTAACAATATTCTTTAGATGGTATAATGTTATATACAAATGTGATTTAACAGGTACATTAGATTAGTTTCCTTGCCAATGGTAGAAGGGACACACAGGTCCCTTATTTTTTTACAAATAACTGTTCATTACAAATAACTGTTCATTCCAAGAAGTCAGTCTTCTGTGTTGACAGGGTTTTTTGTTCATAATGTTGCTCTCCTGAAAAATGCCTGCCAGGGAAAAGTTACTGTCATTCCTGAATGATCATCCCATAAGCAACATGCCTTCCCCTGTCAACAACATCCCTTCTTCTGACCGTTGTCTCAAAATCACTAAAACAATAAACCAATCAAATCAAATCAAACACTCTCAATGGGAAAATAACAACATACATATCTGCTATATTTATAGAAAATAAGTTTCATGACAATATAGTTTTTTTTACACTAGTGTCCCCTAATGATACTACACTATCATGTCTGTACACTACTCACGTAATGCAGGCTTCCTACTGCCTCTTCACAAAAAGTAAGACAGAAGTAGGGCATGTTTTTACAAAAAAGTAGGGCAAAGTAGCAAATTTCATGAGTAAAAATAGGGCTAAACAAGGAATTTATTACTAGTTCCATTCAGAATTACCATTATTTCTTAGGTTACTGTCATGATGATGCCCAACATAAACCTTTGTTCTGTCCATGCTTGAAAGACAGGTTTCAAGACAGGCACCTCTGACCAATATGTCTGGACTGACTGGCCATGGGACCATGTTGCTTTATAGGATGGACATTCCAAGGAGTACCCACGAGCACATCTTAACTGCTATTCACAAGAAACGGAGAAACTGAAAATACAAGTAATGAAATATTTTGAGGTTCATGTTATATTTTCTTTTCCGAAAGCAAAAAGTAGGGACAATAGGGCTATTTCTGAAAAAGTAGGACTCCGTTGAAAAAGTAGGAAAAAAATAGGAAAAGTAGGGACCAGTAGAAAGCCTGTATAATGAGAGCATTGGTAATAATGATGGACTAGCACATTTTCAAAGACTTTGGCATGACATGTTCTATGATGGAACCATGAGCCAACAGGGCTTGAACACAGTTAAGTGACAGTATTATTCACATTTGGACTTTTTTGTGAGCCATGCATCATACATGTATTTCAAATACATCATAACAGTCTGGCACATAATTGTACTATTAATGAGTGACACATTAAGTTGACATAGTTGCATGCTCAAACATGGATCAAATAATATTTATAAGATCATTAAGCCTCTAAAAAAGAAAATAGTTTGAAAATTGTTTCAACATATTGATTCTCCCAACCTGAAGACATCATGAAAGGTAGCATAGTCACATATCAATTATATGTTTTCAGTGGTGGTGATATTGTAATCCATTATTGAGTTTTAACATCTTTTGTTTGTACTGTTTTTCAATAGATATAACATGGCAACCATAAAATGGTTACTAAGTTACTTTAGTGATGTTCAGTTATGACTGTGAAGGAGGGCCCAGATTGGGTCAGCCGACAGACCCTTCCACATGAATATTTTCATTACAACCAGGACTTAAACACGCAGTGAGCCACCAAAGACACTGGAGTATTAGCTGACGACACATTCACTTGCTCGCATTCCAAAACTTTTATGAGTAAACTGATCAGCTATCAATTTTAAAACTGGTTGCACTAGCACTAGTTTCATTTTAAATTTAAGTCAGCATATGGGCACAGATTATATTACCACTAATTAATACACTACTTGTCATTATAAAGGAGCATTTCAGTGTGGTGTAGTGATTTTTCAAGTTAAAAGAATGTGAATAATGAAAATATAGTAAGTGGCTAGCCTCATTGTGAGCTTATGAACTGATCTGATAATAAATTTGTTGCGGACCATAAATTTCTAGTAGTACATATTCTACATGTAGTTCAAAAACTTACTCAAAACACAAATTACACAACTAGTTAGCTGGTGCTTGGCTGGTTGTCATGCATAACAAGAGGTAATCTGTCCCTCCCTTTCTCTCTAGGTCTGTTCCCATGGATTGGTCCAGCAGTGGGATGGTCTAAAACCGTCTATGGTAACAAGGTGACTGCTACTCTACAAAATTAATATAATGCATCCTAATATAAAGTGAATACCATGTTTAAAGAAATATGAATGTTGTCGTTATCAAATTTGCTTTGTTTAAAGAATGGCCTGCCAGAATGTACGGTTAAAAAACGACCAAAAACGGCAGTTTTATTTGATTACGAAAATACATGGGTACGAAAGACCAATGTCCGTTTATACTAAAATGTTGTTTAGTGTCAACTATGACAGCATAATGAATTTGAAAAGTAAAATATACACATGTTGAAAGAAAAGGAAATCGGTTGCGTTGAAATAAACTATAATCTCTCCGATACGCTGGAGCCGTAGGCGAGCGAAAAGTGAAAGTTGAACGGTAAAAAACAACAACAGTACTGTCAACTAGTGTCAAGGAAACAGGCTAATTCAGTTCAAACCATCACATGTGCTCCCCAAACTAGGAAGCGTAATAGCGAACGAATCAATAACATACAGCAATCATACATGTTCATTAGAAAATGTGCATAAATAGAATAACAATACTCACCGTTGAAGACGGAATCTTGTCAAAACATTTTCAACATGGCGGGCGTGGCTTCGTATGTAAAGTAGTTGGTTCTCGGCCAAGCTTCGACATATTCCGTAAACTATCGATATTTCCCGTTGAAATTCGTTAGTTGTTTATATTGTCGATTGTTGTTTATATTGTCGATTTGTGTGAAAGATTATTACCCGGTTGGAGACATTTTTTTGGCTTGTTGGTAACATGAATGTTTAAGTTGATGCTTTTATTATTATATTATGGCATAAAACATTAAATTTGAGTTTTCAACTAATTTAGTGCGACCGAACTAATGGGTATCTTTAAGGGCCATCATGGCCCTCTTGTTTAATTTTAACCGCATCGTGGTGGAGTTCATGGCCCTTACAAGTAAAGGTGAACCTAAATAAAAGGATTTATAGTGATGTTGTGATGTACTTTCCAAACCTTTTAATTATTAGACATTGCCCGGGTAGAACCACCGTCATTATTGACATTTTTTTCTCTTTTCCTTTATTTTCCTTCCATTTATTTTTAGAACTAGTAAAGACAGGTTAATACATGGATATTATTCTTTTATTATATCAGTTTCTTTTTCCTTCTTTTCATCCATGTACACCTTAAGAGTAGAGTAAAGAGGTTTAATAATAGATGAGACAACACGCTAGAAGACAGAACCGAGCCGGGACTTAGGACAAAATTTGACAATTGCATAAAGCGTTGGTATTCGCTGGCCCTGGAAAGTAAGTTACCATTAACCACTAGTATATAATTTTTAAATTATTATACTGTGTTTCATTTTTTGCTATTTTCTAAAGTTGTGCCATGAACTCTCACACGATACTGTCGTTTGTTGTTAATGTAAGGCACTCGGTTGTCACCGGACGGTGAACCGAGTTCGCTTTGGGTTCCTTGAAGAGGTAACCTTATCCAGGGCCCCAATCAACCCCCCCCCCCCCCCCCCCCCCCTCATCATGCACTCTCAATTTTGGATGATTCCGCCCCCCCCCCCCCCCCCCCCCCCCCCCCGCGGGATGTTCAATGGAATTTTATCTTTTTGTTGAAGTATATTAACCTTCTGCCGGTCAGGCCCTACCAACTTCCACCAACCCCGCATCCATCTACTTGTGGGTACGGGACTGAGGGCTGATCCGGGCAAGCCGAGCCTAAAATTCGTCTAAAAATACTTAGTATTGTATGCCTATCTGGCCATACCAACTCCCCCCGGCCCTATCTATGGACAATTGTTCATCCACAGGGTCGGGGGATGATCCGGGCTAGCCGTGTCAAGATATGTTATTAATGTATTATCATGGTGTATATCCCGCAAGGGCGTTCCCCATATTAATCTGTGTTTTGGTATAGATGGATTTACCATTGTAGCCCTTGTTGGACAAGCCAGCTCCCCATGTTTATACTATTTAAAGAAGAGGGATGGCTCCCCGGTTCGATTCTGGGAGGGGCTGGTATTGTATCCTTTTATCCCAGACTAGGGTTTATTTATTCTATTTAAACTAGAAAACAATAATAAAGAGGATTAACTTCTAGTATGGCTATATCATTAAATTCATTATAAGAGTTTGGTATTGTGCAATATAATAAAGTTACATGTCATGTAGCTTGTACCACTAAGAGGTATCATTGAATTCCACATTGATTTTTAATAGTTTGAGAAGGCATGATGGCGGGGTGGTCGGACTTTTTTATTATTATTTTATTATTTTACATTTTGCTTTGTTTTTAGATTTTTGTTGACATCTGGGTGTTGTAACTAAATTCCTCCAGTGCCTTATATATAGTTGTTTCTAGTTGTTTTGGTGGGTAGAGGATATTTGCCTTGTTAAACACCAAATTGTCCGAAAGTAAAACATGTTCTAATTTTATCCTCTCCCCCCTGCGGTCCTCACATTGTAGCAGCAGGTATTTGTCGTCACACCGGACCCCGCACGAGGAACAATTTGGATCAAGTTTTAAGACTATTGGCATGTACTGCCAGGTAAAAGAATTGTGCCCAATCTTAATCTAGTAATACTACGTTCAATACGAAAGTTACTTGAGTAAATTTAGTGATGGTGTTTTTGAAAGACTAAGGTCAATCTCGTTTTCTTTCAGGGTCCACGGTTTCACTTCGGCTTGGCCGAGCGTCGCCACGCCGCTCTCTTCGACACCGCAGGCTTCTACAAGGTTTTGGATATATGCTCCAATAGGAAGTGGTGTTATTTTTGTCTATCCCTTCCTTGGGGTTTTGTAATATTAGCCGGTGCCGAAGATTTGGTTCACAGGGTTGTCCGGTTTGGTACAGGCCCTAGCCCAATATCTAATTGACTGATTATCCCTCCGCAGACATAAGGGAGGCACCCCGGACTCTTGTTCCAACATGCTTATGGGTGTGGATTTTAGGGCCCCTAGTGCTATCCTGAAAGCTTGATTTTGTAGGCTATCTAGCTTTTTAAGATTTGTTTTGGCTGCGATGGAGTAGATTTGACAGCCGTAGTCTATTTTTTGACGTATAAGAGACTTGTAGAGTAACAGAAGACTGTGTTTATCTGAACAAAAGTCAGTCCCTTTTAACATCCTCATTAAGTTCAAGTCTCTCTGACATCTTTCAATGATGTCTTGAATATGGCTCTTGATTGATAACCTCCTATTAAGAGCCATTCCCAGAAATTTCACCTTATCTTTTAAATTTACTTTTTCTCCCCCTAAATATACGTCCAAATCCATCTCTGATTTAAGTCCAAAAAGAATGCCTACTGTTTTACTTTGTCAAATTTTGAATCCCCATTTTGTCCACTCTCAAATGGCATCCAGTCCGCTCTGGGCTTTTTTTTAGCGGTTTTAACAAGGAGCCAGTTAGCCATGCGCTCGAATCATCGGCGAATTGGCTCACTACTAGTCCCGTCCCATCGACACTGCTAGGAAGGTCGTTTATAAGAAGCGAGAACAGTAGTGGGGAGAGTATTGAGCCCTGTGGGGTACCCCTCTTTAGGGTCTCATGTTGTTATAGTGTGTCCCCACTTTGACTTATTTTTTTCTATCATATAAAAATGCTCTCAGGTACCTGTAGCAGTTGCCTCTTATACCATGATCTTTAAGTTTAGCGAGAACTCCTGCATGCCATTTCAGATCAAAAGCGGCTTGTAGGTAAAAAAAAAAAATGGCTGCAACACACCTTCTCCTATTCCTAGCTTAGATTATGTCATGTTGCAGTCTAGCGAGCTAATCTAATGTGCTCCTTCCTTTTCTAAAGCCGGATTGAAAGGGATTTATATT
Source organism: Sinonovacula constricta (assembly GCA_007844125.1). NCBI lineage: Eukaryota > Metazoa > Mollusca > Bivalvia > Cardiida > Solecurtidae > Sinonovacula > Sinonovacula constricta. The sequence continues at coordinate 2,646,573 of CM017564.1, forward strand.
GTTTTTTTTATTCTAATAGATGTTCTAAACGGGCTTTAACCATCCCCTCGAGCAATTTCCCCGCATGGGATGTCAGGCTGATGGGTCTATAAGATTTTGGATCATTTTCAGGTTTACTTTGTTATAGTAAGGGTATAACTATGGCTTCTTTCCAGGTTTCGGGGTATACTCCTGTCATCCACACCATGTTAAAGAGTTTGAGCCAGAGTTCTAGGGCATTTTGGGGCATATCTTTAAATAACATGTACGAGATTTTGTCCTTGCCCGTGACCGAGCTACTCCTAGTTCTGATTACGTCCTCAAGTTCCGAGATTGAGAAGCTATTATTGAGAGGTATGTTATTCTCTCCTGGGAGTTCATTTTTTTCTTTATTTTCTGACTCAAATTTTGCCTGGATATTCAATATTTCTATAGTGATATTTGAGTCACTGGAGACTGAGTCACTGGAGACATCCTTATAATGAAAGAGACAAGTATGTTGGCTTTCTCCATAGGGGTGACTGCGGATGTCTTATTATCTTTTAGTAGTGGTATGGGGCTATATGAATTTCCTTGAATTCTGCGGATTTTTTTTCCAAAAATCAATCGAATTCGTGTTGTGATTGCACGAATTGCAGAATACCTCCCAGTCTTGCCTCTTGGCATCTAATATAATCTTTGCTGCGCTTCGCTGAGCCTCCATGTACATATTATAGTTTTCTGGACATGGATTCCTCTTTAATTTATTTAGTGATTTTTTTCGCCCCTTGACTGCATCATTACAAGTTTTGTTGCACCACAGGACAAGGCTTCTCCTATGCTTCTTTGCTTTACTGGCCGGGATACACTCCCCCGCAATGGACAGAAACTTTTCGTTTAAGAGCTGACAGTGCATGTTTACATTTGTCGAGTGTATTTCATCAGGGTTAATTCCCTTTGCACATTTCTTTGATTTTTTCCAAATCTGCTTTTTATAGTTGAATTTGGTGTCAGAATTGTTTTTGGCTCTGGCATACCAGGGCTGTCTCTGTTGTCACTGGGGGGGGGGGGGGGTCACCTCCCCGGTTTCCATTGTTTGAGGTGGTAAATCCACTTACCCTGTGGCAAGAGGGACAACCTTGGTGGTAGGAAGGGACTCTCTCTCCAGACAGTACTCGACTTCGGGATCTGTCTCTTGAGTCGGAGTCGCTGCTGCTATCCGACAGAGATGATATTGAGATCGACTCATCCCCATCAGACAGCAGGACTACATCGTCCTCTACCATCATTTTTGTCTCTATTTTACACTCCTCTATTGGTATGTGGTAAGTGCGCACGGAACCGTCGGCTTTTTTAGTTTTGTAGCCGGGTGGTTTAAGCCCCCTGTCACAACTTCCTATCACCGAGGGCCGCTGAGGTCCCCCCTGGGAGCACAGAATCTGGAAACTACCACGTTTTCCGTCTCCTACGTGCCTCCAGAGTTTACCTTCCGCGTCCCTCACCAGGCGGTTTATCGGCCTTCCGAGGCCTCCCCCCTCCCCTGGGGAGGGGTTGGGTTTTCCACGGGGGCCTGACCTGGTGGCGAAGTGCGTGCGCTGCTATATAAGTCACTTTGGTTGCCCTTATATATGAGGGGCAGCCCCTATAGGTCGTTGTGTGAGGGCCTTGAAAATTGGCACACTTGTTGGTGTCTGACGTGCTCTGTTTTATACCATGCCCCCCGCAATTTGCGCATTTTATTTGACCCCGGCATCTTTTGGATTTGTGTCCGACGCCCTGGCATCTGAAGCATTTTAATGGAGGGGCTGCATACTCCTGGACAGGAAATAATAGGTTGTTTTTAGGCGATATGCAGATGTTATGATTTGCTGTGTGATTATGGATGTGAAATGTTCTGATATTGTATCTGTGTCTGTGTTGAGGGGGATATTGTGGATCACCCCCTCACAGTGTGTTCCGGCAGTGAGTTCCACAGCTGTTATTCCCACCCCCGCCAAAGATTTTCTCTTCAGGACGCCTACTAGAGCCTCGGCAGACGCCATCTCCAAAAGGTAGGTCCCTGCCGCAAGGGGCACCACCCTTTTGACTCCTTTGCCAAATTCAGTATTGATGGCCCTGGCTATGGTAAATAAAGATAGGTCTCCCAGAGTCCCCCCCCATTCCGCCCGAATGATCATTTTGTGTGGCCAGGTGTTTTTTTTTTAATCAGATAAGATTGATTGGGAGTTCTGGGCCTCCCTAGCAAAGGAGAGAGATTTTGCCTGTCCCCACCCCCTGCGCTCTAGTGGTGGACTGAAACATTTTCCTCTTTGGGTTGTGTTTTCCACAGAGTGGAAACAAAAATGACAAAAAAAGTAACCTTGTGCAAGTGCAAATACTGTTTAGTATCTATGTGGGTGATATCCACCCCTCATCATCAGTTGATCATATCAATAGATCAAACAAATAAGAACAGAGAAAAGTACAGAATGTTATAGCTGTCTTATTATGGACTATCACAGTTTTAAATATGGGTAAAATTTATCACTAATTGATATCACAGTTTTTAAAATATCACAGAGGTTTATATGTACTACTGTCTTCTCTCAGGGTGTGTGTGTTTATGTATATGTGGGGAGGTTATAGCTGTCAATAGTATTCCTCCGCTAGTGGGCTATAGAACTAAAGAAAAGAAGGTTGCAAAGGATGAATATACCCTCACGCTGTAAATAAAACCAAGTATTATAATGGTAAACTAATAAAGTGGTTGCTTGTATTTAATTATGTTGATCTTTAGGACAAATTGGAATTTTGACCAAGCAAACACAACCTGAAATAAAGCCAAAGAGTGGGAAGGGTACTTAACTGTTCAAAATGTAAATAAAGGATAAAGATGGCCGACGGAAGTAGACAGTGCAGTTTTGTAGGCAGTTGCTGTAGGGTAATAATAAAATTGGCAACCGTTAGATAGTCTCTTATATATAGTGGAAACCCAGGGTACGATCCCGAGTCGCGACATACCAAAGTCGTTAAATTGATCGTATAATAATTTCATTGTTAACGATTAAACAAATATGAATAGTCCCATGACTGGTTGGCCCAGTGTCAGGATAGTGTGACTGGATGTGGTATCATGCCAGGTGTTCAAGGATGCTATTCACATTGAAGGCAGCACTATATCTGTCAAAAATTTACACTGTTAAAACAAATGAAAACTGTTAATTGGACTATAAATCCAACAAACACATTTTCTTCTACGGTTATATTAACTTGATCCAAAGCAGTCAGTAGAAATCTTATTCAGTTTGGTTTTGTATTGGATTGTTTAGGTTATATGTATGCTTATCATATCTTATTGCACACCTTTCGTTCTACAATCAGTAAATGTAAAATGCACGGCAGTTGAGGAGCATGTATTCCAAAACGCGATCTATTGTGTGTTAATTGGTATTAACGTATGTCACACACACACACACACACACACACACACACACACACACACACACACACACACACACACACACACACACACACACACACACACACACACACACACACTCACACACACACACACACACACACACACATATATATATATATATATATATATATTTATTAAGTACTACTGTATTTTTAAAATGTCATCAAGGTATAATTTAAGCGAGTGTACTCTTTGAAACCGAATTTAAGATGATCTTATGTAACAAGTGCCGTTATACTATCTCAATTATATTATATGTCATACGTGTTTTGATAAAAAGCCTTTTCAGCGTACTTCTTGAAAAAAAAAAGATTCCAACGTTACTTATTGCTGTTTTGTCACCAAAAATGTTAACCTATTGATGGAGCTATAAGAACAAAACAAAAAAGTCAGATGCATAATTTAATATCTTCGAACAGAATAGACAGAAACAATGCTTGGTCCATATACATGTACTGCTCTTGGTGGGGAGGCGGGGTTATTGTATAGGTGGGAGGAAGATCAGTTGATGAAGATTGAACGTATTATTTATTATTTTTAAAAAAAATTTGCTGTAAGGTACATTAAACAGTTTGATCGTTATGGACTTTAAAGAGATATTTGAAAAGAACGGAAACGACCGGAAACTTCTGAAGAGGGTCTAGGCCGGACGGAATAAACTGTCGATGTCTGGGGATCATAGAAGTTGAAGTGGACTGTCATCATATAATTTCTCAATTATGCAAAATCCTCCTCAGGGAATTGATCAGACGACGAACTAAAACATACAAGAAAACATGTTGACATGTAGTGTGGTTATGACATCAGACAGGGACGTGCCTAGAAGACTTTGGAGTGTACGCACTATTCCTAGCGGCTCATGGGGGCATGCCACCTGCCACACATACCCCCATCCCCGCAGGAAAATAATTGTTCCTAGAACGCCGCATATGCATTCTGGTGGAAGTGGGTGAACACATAAAACCATCCTTTACCTATCGTGAAACAGTAAAGATCACCTGTTTTCACTTGTCTTTATAACATTTCATGATATATTACGCGGTGAGATATTAAGAATTAACACCGTGTCAATATAACTGATTTTTTTTTTTTTTTGCTTTAAAATTAGTAATACTGGCAAATCAAGACTGTATTAAGATTTTTTTTTTCGCTTTTGACGTTATATTTTTTTCAATTTTTGGAATCAACTTGACGCGTGCTCGTAAGTGCTGAAGTCCATGCACGCCCCTGTCAGAGGAACCGTAAAAATTGCAGTTAAAAACAAACTTCATTTACAGTGTGTGTAAATATATCCTAACTGGAATTTGACTCTTAACCGTCATGGCATAAATAATTTCAACGCAACGTGTCTAGCCCCTTAACAAACGGCAGAAAAGCTCTGTGGTAAAACAGCTCACAGAAACCAAAAGTATTGGTTATCAAATGCGGTAATATCTTAATCAAATTTAGTTATATGGAAGGTTGAATTGTTAAGACACTCACGTTGGATATTGTCCGACTTATAGTTACGGGCATGGTTACTTCGGCCAGAGTAAGTGCTGCTATAATAACCATCACTACCGCTGCCAGAGTAGCCATCGCTGCTGGAGTAGCTGCCGCTGTAGTAACCAACACTGCCGCTGCCAGAGAAGCCATCGCTGCCGGAGTAGCTGCCGCTATAGTAACCATCACTGCCGCTGCCAGAGTAGCCATCGCTGCCAGAGTAGCTGCCGCTATAATAACCATCACTGCCGCTGCCAGAGTAGCCATCGCTGCCGGAGAAGCTGCCGCTGTAGTAACCAAAACTGCCGCTGCCAGAGAAGCCATCGCTGCCGGAGTAGCTGCCGCTATAGTAACCATCACTGCCGCTGCCAGAGTAGCCATCGCTGCCGGAGTAGCTGCCGCTGTAGTAACCAACTCTGCCGCTGCCAGAGTAGCCATCGCTGCCGGAGTAGCTGCCGCTGTAGTAACCATCACTGCCGCTGCCAGAGTAGCCATCGCTGCCGGAGTAGCCGCCGCTGTAGTAACCATCACTGCCGCTGCCAGAGTAGCCATCGCTGCCGGAGTAACTGCCGCTATAGTAACCATCACTGCCGCTGCTAGAGTAGCCATCGCTGCCGGAGTAACTGCCACTATAGTAACGGTAACTGCCGCTGCCAGAGTAGCCATCGCTGCCGGAGTAGCTGCCGCTGTAGTAACCATCACTGCCGCTGCCAGAGTAGCCATCGCTGCCGGAAAAACTGCCGCTATAGTAACCGTAACTGCCGCTGCCAGAGTAGCCATCGCTGCCGGAGTAACTGCCGCTATAGTAACCGTAACTGCCGCTGCCAGAGTAACCATCGCTTCCGGAGTAACTGCCGCTATAGTAACTATCGGTTCCGCTTCCGGAGTAATTGTCAGCGTAGTAACCATTAACATTGCGTTCTGAGTAACTGCCGCTGTAGTAACTATCACTAAGGCTGCCAGAGTAACCATCGCTTCCGGAGTAACTGCCGCTATAGTAACCGTCTGTGCCGCTTCCATAGTAACTGTCGGTATAGTAACCGTCGGTGCCGCTTCCGTAGTAACTATCGGTATAGTAACCGTCGGTGCCGCTTCCATAGTATGTGTTGCCATAGTAACCATCAGTGCCACCTCCGTAATAACTATCTGTATAGTAACCGTCGGTGCCGCTTCCATAGTATGTGTTGCCATAGTAACCATCAGTGCCGCTTCCGTAGTACCTATCGGTATAGTAACCGTCGGTGCCGCTTCCGTAGTATGTGTTGCCATAGGAACCATCAGTGCCGCTTCCGTAGTACTTATCGGTATAGTAACCGTCGGTGTCGCTTCCATAGTATGTGTTGCCATTATAACCACCAGTGCCGCTTCCGTAGTAACTGTCCGTATAATAACCGTCACTGCTGCTTCCGGTATAACTGTCACCACCTGTATTGTACCCACTATCATAGTATGTGTATGTCCGCTGTTTGGACAATTTACGCACTGGTTTTATTCTACCGAATGTTTCCAGTGCGGCCTCTGTAATGACAAAATCATAAAACAGTTTTGTTGTTGTCGTCGTTGTTGTTGTTGTTGTTGTTGTTTTAATATACAGATATAACATTATGTCAGTGATTGTTGCCGTTCCATTCGCATAGACTTAAATATAGTATACTGGCGAAATGGTGCAAATAAAGATATCTACGTCAGAATTTATCAAAAATGTTTGGTTGAAAGGAAATCAGATATCGTGAGGTTGTGTCCATTTGAAGCAAATATGGCCCTGCCCTCACTGCATATATTATGCCGCGGAGGCCCACTACAATTTTATCGATTTTGATTGTCGCGTACTCGGTACGCTTTATACCGAGAGTGGAATCATTACGGTTTTCGCTACCAGGCCCTTGACCTATGAACAAAATGAAACTGGTGCTCAAATAAATTAACGTCATGATGTTCGCCGTATCCAAAATATAGTTTTAACATCAAAATCTTCATCATTAATTTCTGATACTAACTGTCTCCCTATGCTAGTGTTACTTTAAGCTGTTATAAACTGTATTTTTTACAAATACAAATGCACTGCAATCCGTACTTGCAGCTATATAATTGTATAATTGTTAATACGAGTAAATGATAAAAATAAGTTGTGTACCCAACACTTCAACCAGCTTCCTCTTCGCCGTGGCAGGTCGACCTGAAAGGGGTTAGAATAATATAAATGAATGTGTTTGCATCCGTTTGTTGCATATTATCTGTATACAGATTGGCTGACATTCGCATTCATTGAAAACAAAAAGAGGTGAACTAGTGGGATCGGGGAATAGGAAACGAGGCGCTGGCGGAGTTTGCACGTTTCGAAGTGTTTATATTCATTTTTTTAATTAATTCGATTTGTTTGGATTTTATCACATTACTAATAAATCAGCCGTTTGTGTTGAGTTTGCGTCAGGATTGCTACTCGATAATGAACTAGAGGATTAATAGAAATTGACATATGGGTGTAGCTAAATTAATTATCAACCAATTATTCGATATGTTATCGTTCCAATGTTCGGATTCAACTATAAAGAAAAAAAACGGATTGTAAGCATGCACCTATTAGAAGACAATATAAGTATTTGACTGGTTCGGATATCAATAGACTGACTGCTTGTTAATGAAGAATAAAAATGGGACGTCGCTGTATGACCATGATTGTGGCGGTATAACCATAATAAAACATCCCATTGATCAATGACGCGATTCTTAGCTACATGTAGCATATCTTTAGAAAAACATATTCTTAAAAAAGGTCGTTTTTTAAATTAAAATCTATATGTGCAGAAAACGCTACAGAGGTTATACAGATGCTTTTGAATTGTAAACTTAACACAAAATAACAATAAAGTGTGTTATTGTTTTGGACAACATATAATATTGCATATGTGAACTATCATCTTCAGTAATCTGGACCAAATAAATACACGAAAGGGAGGTAAATTTGTAGAACTTAAATGGTAAGAGTAACGTCCCTTTTCTAAACTAAAGGTGGGAATTGCTACTGGTGATTTTTGTTGTAACAGTGGGAAACGTGTTAAACAAAGGCACGTATTTAAGCAGGACAATCAATACAAATAATGCATTATAACTTACTAAAATGGTAAAAAAAGTAATTAAATAAGTTATACAAATCTTAAAATCACAATTATATTACCTACTTGTTTATAAACCAGATAGAAAGATGTAGATATCGTGTATTAACTCCAGATTATGTAGAGTACAACATAAAATAAAACAGAAAACAGAACAATGTAATACACTTTATACAATGGAACTGAGGGAAAAAAAGACAACATAAATGAAGTATTGTTGTGTGTGTGTGATTCGTATCAATGTTGATTGAGCTAATAGCGGGGATGGTGATTGTAGTAGTTATAGTGTTGGTAGTTGTGGTCGTTGCTAGTTACATAATACAATGCGTTGAGGTTACGTAATAATAAAACAGTAGACCTACGTTATGTACAATTAAACATGTTTGCGGACTGCCGCGGCATGATTCTATGTCACCCAGTTCACGTCGAAAAAACATCAACGCTGACTATTATTCAAAGGTCTGTATGAGTTTAAAACTTACACAGATATTGTTAATCAATCTGCTTATTTAGTATCTTACTAGAATATACTTATCGCTGATGAATTCCACTATGGTTTATTTTATAATAAATTAAAAAATGAAAAGAAACAACAAAAGAATAGACAATTGCACATGCGTAAATTGTTCTATCAATCACTTTTTTTTTATAAAATAGACTTACAAAAAGACATAAAATACCGTTTGATACGCATTTCGATATTATAATATGTTTCTGTGTTTAAACATAACAGGTGCTTAGACGGGATCTACAGTGGGCACTCCGAAAGAAGCGACCGGAAATACCATTAGAAAATTTCATTCTGCACCATGACAACGCGTCTGCTCATACTGCCGCATTGTCTATTTCTCCTTTCTTTTTCTTTATTTCTCTCTCTTATTATTTATATCCTTTTCGTTTCTTCCACTCTCTCTTTCTTGACACATTTTCTATTTCGCTAACTCTCTCTAGTACACGTTATATGTTTAATTTTAACCAGGCTGTTTAGTACAAGGACATCATATGTGTATTACTATTTTAGGTGTGTTTGTGTGTTATGTATTTGTTCTACATTTTCTGCAACAGTTGCATAAATTGCTTTTCAAACTGTAGAAGAGGTGGGGCGCCCCTGTCTTAGTGGAAGAGTCGCCGACTTGTTACTCCTTTGACCGCTTAGCCTCCCACCCGTGGGTTCGAGTGCCGCGAGGGACTTAATGTGGAAAGATCTTCCAGCTGACCTGCGGTGTGCCGGTGGTTCTACCCAGACATTTATTGGGGGTCTTCTTCAACCAAAGTGCTAGACGTATATATATCGATGATAACAGGAGGCCGCCATGTATTTCAAAAACAAAGCGCCATTTTAAAATTGTTTCTCTGCAGGTATTTTGAGACCAAATGTAGTTCTTTATGCAAAATGGCTACTTTGTGTGTTGGTCATATTAAAATTAGTATTAATGTTATAATAAACAAAGTAGAAAGAAATACTCACTGTTAACACGGGCCCCATGTTGAAACTGCAATAACAAGACGTATATAAATAAAATTACATGTTATATACGAGTGCTTATTTGACAAAACTGATAACGTTCTTCATTTGGAAAAAAAAATGGTTTTCATTTGCAGGATCGTGATTATATGTGTCAGCAGCTTAATGGGGAATGACTTATTGGACGTATTATCACGCAAACGTAAAATCAATTTCGATATTAACACATGTATAGAGAAATTGCATATAAACGCGTCCACTGCTTGTGTCATGCTCTTTGGCTGAAAGGGAGAGAGAGATAAAGAAAGAGAGAGACAGTCAGGGAGGGTGTAGGAGAGAAAGAGACATACAGAATATGTGTGCGTGTGAGAGAAAGAGATAATGGGAGAGAGAAAAAAAAGAGAAAGGGAAATAGAGAGAAAGAGTGAGAGAGAAACAGACAGACAAACAGACAGAGAAATAGATAGGAGAGGGTAAGGGAGATAGAGGTTTTTATAAATAAACACTACAATAACAAAACGTCCAAATTGACCAATGATATATCAATGAAATCCCTTATTTTACCTTCACCCAACCTTGAACTAACTTGTCTGTTCGTAACCTGATCAATATATTGTATTAATTGGTCTTGTTAGTGATGACAGGATATTACTTATATTATAGACTTTTAAACTGAGAGAATACTTTCAACAAATTGCGTTCAAGCCAATAAAGAATTCGACTTTCATTACACATACAATAAAACAAAATGTAGTGACCTTGTCAAGAATAAGTTGGATGCAAAATATACATGTACACTAATTATATGTTAATGCTAAAATACTGTTTTAATACAAATGGGCTAGAATGCATACATCTTAAGTTACTTTATGTATGTACGTTGATATTCATTTTTCACAGGCGGCTTTAATTAAAGTCGCCTTTACGAAATAGCTGTCTAGTTCAATGAGTATTACTCCTAAGTGTATTATAGATAATATATATTATTAGAAAACAAACAAGTACCGTAATGACAAAATAATACAATGACACTCAATTAATCATTTATTGAAGTTCTTAATTATTAAAATACAATTTGAAGGTCATAATTAAAACTTAAATACCGTAAAAACATCTGCAAATAAACTTATCCCCAGTACTAACAGCAGGGTCATTGTTAGCTTCCACATTTTAAGGCGGATACGAACAAGCCACTTTGTTGTCCAAAAATGTGTCAAGATCCAGTAACAATATTTCAACACGTTCGAACGGTACAGGAATGGTCAGTGCAATGCTACCCCCGTTCTGAAAGGAGGGTAGGGGTATCTCACAGCTTAAACAAACGTTGTAACATGGGGCGGATCCAGAACATCTTGGTGGAGGTGGTGGTTGGGGGGTATGAATCAAGATCCATTCAACTTTGTCACAGTAAATACTATATATAAATATACAGATAGGGAACCTAACTTCGACCTAAGTAGTCTACAGAAATCTTTTTAAAGCTTAGTATTGTTTTAAGCTTACATGTATTAATTTTCACAACTGTACTCTTTTACCTGGTTGGTGGGGGGACACATCCCACCAACCCACCACTGACCTATCCCTGGTTGTAAATACGGCGTCCTAAATACATGGTTCATTGGACAGGTAACGATTGTCGAGGTTGGGGGGAGTTCCGTTTGTGAGTGGGTGGCAATTCAAACCTTTGATATTGGATGTATAGTCTTTGCAATAAAATGAATTGCCTGCGCAGTCTAAATGGTATGTGGTTTAAAGAAAAATGTCGGCAAATTTAGCAGCCATAACAATGCAACCAATAAAATTTTAAGGAGAGAGGACAACATATCATAAAATGTTAGGTTGTTGTATTATTCGAATCTGAACTATCATAAAATGTTAGGCTGTTGTATTACTCGAACCTGAACTATCATACAATGTTAGGTTGTTGTATTATTCGAACCTGAACTATCATAAAATGTTAGGTTGTTGTAATATTCGAACCTGAACTATCATAAAATGTTAGGTTGTTATATTATTTGAACCTGAACTATCATAAAATGTTAGGTCCTTGTATTATTCGAACCTAAGCTATCATAAAATGTTTGGTTGTTGTTTTATTTGAACCTGAACTATCATAAACTGTTAGGTTGTTGTATTATTCGAACCTGAACTATAATAACATATTAGGTTGTGGACTTATTTGAACCTGAACTATCATGAAATGTAAGGTTGCTGTATTATTCGAACCTGAACTATCATAAACTGTTAGGTTGTTGTATTATTCGAACCTGAACTATAATAATGTGTTAGGTTGTTGTATTATTATTACCTGAATTATTGCATGGAAGTAGACTAGTTTGAAAACTGCGCCACTTATTCTTGGTATACACAGCCTGCTTGTGTAGTGTATTTTCATCGCGTTTGCATAATGTTAACAAATAAGCCAGTATGATATATGTTATGTTTTAATGTGGTTTATGTAGCTAGTGCTTATCTTGGAGTAACAACAATGCTGAGTAAATCTTCATTTTATTCTGTGTCATGCGTGTATATTTATTTGTTTGAATTGCTTTTTGTACCCAGGACAGGGTCCGGATGGGGTGGGGGATGCATCCCCACACCTCCAACAACCAGGTAAAAGAGTCGAGTGAAAACATATACATGCAAACTAAACTGAGCTTTTAGAGGGGAAAAATGTCTGTTGACTGCTTTTATTAAATTAAAGGTCCATTACAGTGTATACACATGAAGTATTTACTACGATAAAGTTAAATGGATCTAGATTCATACCCATCCCCGCACCCCCCTCAGCCCCCACACCTCCACCACTATTTTCTGGATCCGCCTTTGTTCCAATGACATTGTTAAACCGTAGAAAGTGTGTATTTACTAGAGCAATTTAATGTAAGCGAAAAGTTTTTTTTTTATTCCCAGAAGGACATTTTGAAGTGGGGTTCTGCCTTTAAATGAGATGCTACAGGTAGCTTAACAATTACATTTAAAATTATCTTTGGACGAACTAAAAACTAGGTTTAGACAAGTAGACTATTTACACAACGACTATTCTATGACGTCATCTGGTATCTATATTGTTCAGAAGCGTCTGTTAGAGCAGTCTGCGAGACATGTAAGTATGACATTTGGCTTGAATTATTTTGATTGCGGTTTAGAAAGCTATTGTTGGGGGTTTACAGTTATACTGTTTAGTTTATCAATATTTAATCTGGCACTCGCTGGTTGTCTTACACATAAGTGTATTTAAAAGCCTTCGGGAGATATCGCAGCGTTCTTTTGCACTACTAGGAATTAGCGCTGAGTGAAGATCGGAGAATACGGTCTAGTGCACTCGGAACTCCTCGGGTAATTCCGTCAACGCGAAGCTTGTCGGAGATCGCCGAGTAGGTACGATTGGGTCTAGTGATCACATGCAAAATAGAAATAATAATAATTCTTGAAAACCAATAACCAGAATCGGATAAAGATTGTACTATTATTATTATTGTTATTGTTGTTGTTGTTGTTGTTGCTGTTGTTGTATGGGGAAATGAATCAAAATCCACATACCTTTATCGCAGTAAATACCTTATATACACCCACAGTTAGGGACCCTAACTTCGACCTCAGCAGTCAACAGACAAAATTTACATTTAAAGTTTAGTATTTCTAAGCTTACATGTATGCAGTGTTACAACTCTCTCTTTTACCTGGTTGGAAGGGGGGGGGGGGGAGGGGGTGCATTCCCCATCCCCGCACCACCCACCTGGACTCATCCCTTCCAATAACCGCTGGTAAGAGTATTTAAAAATATAATTATAATTATTTAGATAATATTTTTCATGCAAAACAAATATTTCTTTTTTTTCTTCAAATTATACTTATTCTATTATATTTCTTGATAATTTATTGGAAGTGTAATGTGTTTTTGTAAATGCATTACAAACATTTAGTTGCAGCTCGATGCTTCCACAAAAGAGATCAACATGACAAAAAAATTCACTATCAGATACAAATAAGACACAGATGGCAAATAGTGTTTTACAAATTGTTTTGTTAATTCGAAAATGTTACAAATGTAATAACTCATCCGCGATTTGATAAGAAGTCATCAATCTTTTTTTTCTGATTATCGTTTATTATAGTAGTTAGTTTCTCAAAATATATACGCAAGTGCGTAACCTCCGTTCGAAAAATCGAAAGTCTAAAAGTACCAAAAGCACTTAGAAAGTCGATGCCTAACTGTATGAATAATTTATTTTATTTCCGTAGTTTCTTTGTTATAAAATCGTATTACCACACCAATCAAGTTGAAACGGTTTAAAATTGATTAAACTTATAATCGTCTGGATTTTATTCGTTCTTATTTTGGGTAATGTTCCTCGCATGTCCGCATTTTACCTGTTATTCATTAGAAAAGAACAGGACATGTTCAAAAGTATTACCTCAAAGGTTATTTCCTTTGTAATTGTGTGTAACTTCAAAAACGTCCCAGATACGCGCCTGCTTGTTGTCTTATACATGTTTTGAAACGCCTTGGGGGATATATCGCTGTATTCTTTTGGGGAACGTTGGGAGAATTAATTGTTTGAAAGCAAGAAATTACTTCAATTGTAAGCCATAATACCATAAATCAACATAAAACGGCGGCTGTTTTGTGTTGATAGTGTTATATAAAGCCAATAACTGTATACCATTTTACCATCTAATTAGGAAGATAAACATCTATTGAATAACTGTGTTCCTATTTACTGGGATTTTAAGCCCAGAGGGTTGTATCTTACGACTTTGTAGGACTTATATATCAGTAAGAAGTCTGCATTAAAATAACCTAAACTAAATTCTAAAATCTGTATGTTCCATCAACTAATATGTCGATATACAATATGTGTGTGAGTGTTTAAGCGCGAGCCTACGTGCGCGTGGATGTGTGCGTGCGAGAGTGTGTGTGCGTGTGTGTGAGTGCGTGCATGTGTGTGTGAAAGTGTGTAAGTGTGTTGGCATGTGCGTATACGTGTGCGACTTTTTCAGGTAAAAGAAATTTAATAAAAAGTGTATGTCTGCCTGCCTGCCTGTTTGTATGTGTGTCTGCCTGCCTGTATGCCTGCCAGCTTATATGTATGTCTGTCTGCATGTCTGTCCGCCTGTCTGTCTTTCGTTATGTCTGCCTGCCTGCCTGCCTGATGTTTGTCAGTCTGTATGTCTATATGTCTGTCTGTTTGTCTATTTTTCTTTTTACATACCTGCCCATATGTGTGCCTGTTTGCCTTTCGGTATGCCTGCCTGCCTGATGTATGTTTGTCTGTATTTCTGTCTGGCTGTCTGGCTGTATTTCTGTGTGTCTGTCTGTCTGCCCGCATGTCTGTCTTTCGGCATATATGACTGCCTGCCTGTTATATGTCTGTATGTCTGCCTGCTGCCTGTTGTATGTATGTCTGTCTGCCTGTCTGTCTGACTGTCTGTCTGACTGTGTATCTGCCTGCCTGCCTGTCTGTATGTCTGTCTTATTTCTTAACTGTTATGTACGGCTATCATGTTCAGTCATTGTATCGTCTAGTTCAAAATATTGTATCACACTAAAGCCGGGGCAGTCATATGCAATTTCTTGCGTCTTTCACTGCTTACTGTTGAGATTATGTTTGTAAAACTATATCAACTCATTACAGCAAAATTAATTGATTCTCATGAAACCGATCCAGGTAAAGCATACAAAGAAAATTATGTTTGTCTTTTTCTGGGTTTTTCTTCGTCTTTCATAGTCTAGTAGCTCTCACCGAGAATATCCGATTCGGTTCGAATTTTAAAAACAGATAAGAAATTCAATATGATTAATTACTGCTTACAATGGACCGTTTATGGTATGGTAAGCGTCAACGTGCAAAGGAAGGCCATGGCATTAAGTTTATTTTTATTTTAAGGTACATTATTTTGTTTTGTGGCTGACTTTGTTGTAATGAAGATAATCTCATGCAAGTTTGTGCAAGAACAAAGCTGAAACATGGTAGAATTATGAAAAAAAAACTGAACGGCTATGCCCAAAGAATCCATTTAGAACTGATCATCCCATGTGCGGGTATAGTATGCAAAGACCAGGGTATATGTTTTCAGGGGACGATAACCGTCTTCGCTAAAAAAAAACAAAAAACTTTTCTTCGCAGAGGCTCTGTTATTAGATTGTGCTCACAAGAAGGAAACTTTAAAATATAAACTCCTTGATGTAAATTATATTCAGGGTTATACGTCGAATTGATTATACTAATTATCATAAAACAAAATTAATGGTTATATGTATATTGAAAAAATATCCTTTTATATCGGGAGAAAAGTCCTTACAGGTCTGTGCTCAGGTGTAGAGTGGAACGTGCGTTTTCATTAAACGACATCTTAACAATAGCGTCAGTGTCTACGATGTACGGTTGCGAACGGTGTTTCTTGAAAATGATTTTAAAGGGACATAACTCTAGATTACGTCGTCTCGTTAAATTGGAGTTTTCTCCCTTATGTTTGGTTACTTCATGCATAGCTTACCATGCTTTTCTTTCTTTCATCGCCCGACACAGTTATGGTTTATTATTGGAGGAACAAAAAAAAACCCGGACATTTGTCTGAGTAGAACCACTAATGCCCCGCCGATCTGGTGGAAGAACTCCACACATTAATGTTCTCGTCCCGATTAGTTGACCATTTTTTCCACAAAATTTGGACTTGAAATCCTCGTTAAACGAAACATCTCCTACTTAAATTAATGGCATGGTCATAGACATGGAATCGGGACTGTTGACGCGACCTGGTCGGAGTTTTGGGCGGGTACATGTCAAATAGTAAACACGGTATTGTTTCAACATATTATTTATACTTTAAATGCAAAATCTTAGTCGTAAAAAGTTTAAGTTTAGTCTTTCTCATATAATAAACTTACCTCTCGTGCAAAAGGTAGCTGTACTGAAAGAAATCATGTGATTGCTAATAACTAAATACCTTATTTTATGTTTATCTAAGACCATACGGAATGTTCCACATTTTGTTAAACTTTGAAAATTATTATGTCCCACAACTTCAGTTAATTGTCGCGTCCGTCAGATTGTCTACGTAATTAAAATGTTTAATTGCATTTAAGTAAAATAAAGTGTACCAACACTCAGCAATATTTAATGTAAAACATGATACACAACTATTAAGCAGTACGCATGGCCCGGGTATTTATTATAAGAGCCTTGCAGGAAAGAACTCGACCACATAGATCATTTCTTCTTTACACAACGGTGATGTCGTCCGTTCTAGTCACTCCAAGTACTAATACGCAACACTTTAATTTGGAATAAGCTGATTGGCAGTTATAAATTGTGCATCGCGTTTAATACTTTGATAAACAAAAATAAAAGATAACGCCCAAATGGGGCAATAAACTACATATACAAGGTAAAAATAATGCTTGTGTGCGTATTTCGAAAAGGTTATCATGTGTGGACCTGTTTAATTTTAAATTATGATATTTTCGGGAACAAATAACATTTAACAGTCAACAAAAATGCATCTTAACAAACATGTTACAGTCGAACTTAAACTAGAAAAGAGTTAACATAACTTGTCGCGAGATAAGAAAAGAAGTCACTGACGTCATTGAGAACAGAGTCTTGAGTCTTGAGATGAGCATTTTCTTTAGAGTTTGTTGAACGGTCTTGCTGCAGCTCCGGTGTCTGATTTATAATTCATCACTAGATCCAGCCGAAACAATATGGGGAGGTGTGTGTTGTTGTTGTTGGTGTGGTGTGGTGGTGGTGGTGTGGGGGTGGGGTGGTGGTGGTATGTGTGTGTGGTGGTGTGTGGGGGTGGTGCTGGTGGTGGTGTGTGTGGGTGGTGGTGTTAGTGGTGTGTGGGGTGGTGGTGGTGGTGTATGGGGTGGGGGTGGTTTGGGGTGGTGGTGCTGGCGGTGGTGTGTGGGGTGGTGCTGGTGGTGCTGGTTGTGGTGGTGTGTGTGTGTGTGTGGAGGGGAATTGGTTGATAGGGAGAGAGCATGCAAACATGTGTATGTTTTATATTAATTTGTCTTCTGCAGCACGTCGCATTAAACGATTTATAACATTAAGCCACCTTAATAAAACACTTAAAGTTGCCGATGTTTAAGACCTCTCCGAATCCAGCCCATTTTCCATGAGTTTAACTGCAGAGCCGAGGCATATAATTGTGAACATGTTGTACCTAGTTTAGATAATTAATTATATTTACTTGTATTGTTTGTACGTATTTCTTGTTTGCTTTATTTTTCTTTTGCTTCTGCGAAGTAAAACTATGCTGAAAGTTTTCTCCCTATGATGGGACTTGTTTGCCCGATAAGGAAAATGAGAGACATTATTGAATTAGTCTCCCTTGAATAATCCCTCAATGCAAGTATGTCATTTCATTTGTTCTACTCGGTTTTATACTGTTGACTTATCTGCCTTTTTGTGATACCCAGGTTAAGCAACATTAAAAACACTTCCATTTTTTTAACAAATCTATATAAATGTATGAAAATGTATTTTAAGCTTATATTTAAGCAAAGGTTGATATATGTTACTGTTCTTTTTGTAATGGAATATCTACAAATTAACAGGCGATAAAGACCAAGAATTTCAACTAAAAGGACATACCTATTGTTTGGAATGCCTCGGATATTATCTAACAAGGGAGACAACTTACATTTCATCAAGAGGTTGTCTGTACCCCACTCAAGCACACAGGACATGATAATTTTCTTAAGTGCAAAAAGAAATCTTCAAATTCTATTTTAATTGGTCTATTTTACTTTTGTTCCTTAGCTCATTATGTTATTTTGTATTTATTGTTAGCTTTTATTTCAAGATATTGGCGTATTATAACAGACAAACTTTATCATTATGAGAGCTTTATAGATAGTCCACACTTCCACTTCATCAGTAACATAATTATCATTATTATCGTCGTCATCGTCATCGGCATCGTTATTGTCGTCCGCGTCATAAAAATAAAACAACAAAAACACACACACACACAAAACAACTTTAATTAAGATATATAAATCATAATACATAATATAAAATCAATTAGATAAAGATAGATAATAGAGCTATATATCTATTTAAGAACATAAATTGTATGCTCTGTTTACAACTTAATAGGCAATAAACCTCTTATTTCCGGTAAAAGTGCATTTCATAGCTTTGGAGCAACGGTAAAAACAATGTTTACCATATGTTACTGTCAATATATAAATGTTTCATTTTGTCGTCTTTGTCCAAAGTCGGAAAGAGAAAAAAGATTTCGAAGATGTGCACAAATAGATAAAATATACGTTCAATCATAATTATGTTTAATATGCACAAAATCTTGTTCTAGACTTCATATATATGTAAGATGCTTTTGTTATCAGTTTTATTTATTATTGTATTAAAGGCAAAGCTGATTCTTTCTCTGAAATTTCACATAGTTAAACCATGGAAGATCGTGAATGAAATAAATATTGTCACATCCTGTCTTCGTATATACGGAATAGCTGCTCCTAGCAGACGCTTGGAAAAAAAGGACACTTGCGACATAACTGTTAAAAGGCAGGACATTATTCCGCACAATCATGATGTATTAGGAAATAGTCCATCTGAATCCCTTCTCATAGTATCTGTTTTATGTCATGCTTGTACGAATATGGCTTTATTAATTTGACAGGGTATCTTATATGAAAGAAAGATAATTAGCACCTAGGAGTTAATGGTACTTTTGTCATATGCCTAATTACTACGACCATATTTAATTATATAAGCGTCAATAGGTTTTATAGCAAATATACTAAAAGAATCAATTTGGACACTAGACCAATATTCTTTAATATTCATTCCTTATATTGCAAAACTAATAAAGTACAAAATAAAAATGGATTTTGGCGGTTGACATTTATGCTTGAATATCTGATAAGCGTCAAATATATTTTTGTCTAATCAACATCGATAGGTATAGACATCTCACAGACAATATATGTTGTTGTTTTTAGCTTTTATTCCGAACTTAGAAAGTCAACGGATGTTGCGCAGTACCGGTATTCATTGTACAGTGAATTATTTACTGAATATTTTGCTGAATGTTGCTGTGATTTTCCGAAAGCTGTCTTTTTGCGAGAAGGTTTTTTTTTCTTTTTCTGCGGAACAAAATAGCACACGGTGGCCATGCCATAGTAAGAAACCAGACCACAATACATTTGGCCGTATGTGGTCTTGCGCTCGCCCTGCGGTCAGTTATTTTTATGTAATTATTATTGTCGCAAGGTATGAGAGTGGCAGAACATGAGCGTGGCGTCTATATATTATCGTTCCTTGAAATGGAATGTGGATTGCGCCATGTTGTTCTATGAAGTGCGGCGCTTTTAAGGATTTGAAATGTAACATTCACAATGAAAACAACTTGTCCTTAGTTCCTGAAAATAAATTAAAGTACAAGTTCTTCCAATACAATTTGATATTTTTGCTAAATATGTCTTGGCAATCGTTGTACAATGGAAATATAACCAGATATTGGATCGCATGGTAGGGGAAATTCTGTAGTCATGCCGTTGTTGTTGCGGATGTAAAACAAAATAATCTTTGACAGGGAAAACTCGTATCAGAATTCGCAGAATCCGCACCTTAATTACCAACGATCTCAATAGGCCAAAACATATATGTTGAATGTCGTTAAAGTACGAAAGTCCGCGGCAAAGTGTACTGTTAATGTAATGTTTTTGTGGATCAAACGATTAAATTCAAGTTCAATTTACATTGCACAGTCCAGTAATTATAACGACATTAAATACGCCTTGAAACGATGTATTAAGTTACGTTCTACGGTAGTGCGACGCAAATGCAGGCCAGACATAAACACATCTTTAACACTGTTTGTATTAATTTATAGTTAAGTTGGTTAATGTTATGGATCATATTCGGAAGATAAACAAACCATGTTTGGGACATAACATTGCTGAAATTATGTAGAAAAAATCTAATTTCAATATACTGCGCTACTCTGATAAAACGATATAGTTTTGAGGGAAATGCGCATATTTTGAGATAAGTTGAACACGTCTTGTAAATAATAAATATAACGTGTTCACTTAGAGCCACAGCATATATACATATATACAACAGATAACAGACTGAATAAAACAGTGAAAATACAACAAGAAGATTCCATAGACAAGTGACAACAATAAAGATTGATCAACCATTAATCCTGACTTTACTCCAAATTGACCGATTAATTGAAACACTTTAACATCGTTACATTGGTGATTTTACAAATTGAATACAAACATAGGCAATTAGTAAAGAAATTGACTGACACTTGGTTCCCGGGTTCTGGTCCTACTAGAACTACACACTTTTATTTTTGCATTACTACATTTCGTCATTTTCTTCTGGTTTGTCATAATAAAAGCAGCTATAGTTTATTGTCAAATAACTTTACTTACACATTTCAAACCACATATTATTTAAAAATGCAATGAATAAACTAAAACATCGTGCCGGCAAGACTTTTAAAGTAAAATGTGTCTGACTGTTTAATTGTAATTTATAATTTTACAGTCACTTTCTACCGCTTTGTAGCGCTATAGATATACGCGGTATAAGTATTATTTGTGCAAGGGGACGTCTGGCTTTGAATCTCTGACATTTACCATAAAATAAAGTACAAACACATTTGATGTTTCCCCATCTCTATCATTGTTTTATCATAAATATGACTTAACATTAACTTGATAAAACTTAACATAAATGGAGTTGCCTAATGTAGTTGAAGTCTAACGCATAACCACTGATAGAAAAGTTTCCATAGCTGTGCTAGAATAATTGTAAAAAGTACTTTGAAAATCAATGGTATGAATTCAAACCGAAGAAAGTTAAAATGCTTGTGTCTTTGTATACCCTGCTGCTATTAGTACAACAGACCACAAACAAACAATTTTATCGATGTAGCTTTCATTAAAATGATACACAACAGGTGATAATAAAGATGTACCTTACTCTTAACATTTCCATGAATACAGTTACTTGTTGAACCTTGTAGAATGTTAAAGAAGCGCACGACTTTTGTTGTATAGAAAGTGGATTATATTATGATGTTTTTCTGCTCACTGTTCTGTTCAATCACATTTACTATCAATACAAGATTTGCATTGTGGTCTTGTTTTAAGTTTGTACAAGCTTATACACAGACAGAATTTCCATAGGTAAAAATATCTTTGCTTATATAAACAACACTCTTAGTTGAATGTATTGAAATCAAAACAAAAATGTGACTTGCCTTGTATCTGAATGGATTAAATATCAATATTAATAGTAATATTGTACTTTATTATTTATTTTCTTCTCCCAAAATAATGAGTTGCTACTTTAACTATTTGGTTTTATTAGTATAATATTTCACTTTTGTTATTGTACGCATTCTGTTATGTAATGCACAGAAAACCTTACTTCGGTTTCACACTTTGTGAAGAAATGCGAAATTACAAGATAATTAAGCCAATGATTTGATGTACTATAATTTTGACACCTGTGACTCTTTGTGTCTGATTATTTCCTGATATCAGATATGTTCTTCATTAAGGACCAGACGTTAAATCTGCAATGGCTTGAGAATATATATTATGGTAAAATTCAAACAACACTTTAACACGCTCCGACGCTATTTTGAATGATCTTCTAATGACAGTATAAGTAATGATTCTATATGCTTGCATGATTAAAATATGCCAAAGACGTAAGCTAGAAACAGGTGTTTTAATTAGAGAATATAGTTTGTTTTGCTTGAAATATCGTCTGGAACTGCACTGTATTGCATTCAGATGCGTGGTAATTGACTCACGAAGGTCGTTAGACTGAATTAATGTAATGAACTAATGGGTGAGTGTCTAAAATGATTTACTGCAGCAAACTTCCTAAGATAGTAACCGTATGACGGCAGGTTTATAATTATTCATTTGCATTATTGAGTTTTCATGAATATATGATTTCTTTTTCTAAATTGACTATAAAAGTGATATTTTTATACTAAAATTCGTCGTCTTAGATACTATTCATTATTTAGCTAATATTTAACATAGATTGTTTACTTGTGCCAATCACATGGCTAGATAATATGACTAAACTATATAGTTCTAGAGGATAGCTGGCAACAACTAAACACATGCTTAAATGTGTTCTTGTCCTTCATCATGGTCATGTCTTCTTATCGTAATAGCAAAATTATGAAAAGTGGCATTTAACAATTTAATTCAACATTTTCTCGTATCTTTGTTGTAGCTACAAATTGTACCATCCACATAGTTGATCATGTACATTGTTGTATTCATAAACTATAATCAATACAATTGTAAGCTATAGGGTTACATTCAAACATTTAAACTGACTACGCGACACACTCGCTCAAGTATCCACTTTTCAACAACTTCTATGTCCAAAAAATAGTGTTTTTTTGTGGACTAATTTCTCCCCTACCTTTATGGAATGTATTGACTCAAAACTCCGTAATTTCTTCTAATTCTTCGCTCTATCTGTTCAAAGAGAAGGGTTTATATCTCGATTCCCTGCTGACTAGACACAACAACTTTAATATCCGTGGTGCAGTGGGGAATCTCGCACAAATAGCAACACTTCAATATATATAGTAATATACTTATAATGACGTATAACCTCTCTCCTTCTCTTTCTCTCTCTCTCTCTCTCTATCTCTCTCTCTCTCTCTCTCTCTCTCTATATATATATATATATATATATATATATATATATATTTATTTAAATGATAATGATAATGATGATAATAATAATAATAATAATAATAATAATAATAATAATAATAATAATAATAATAATAATTATAATAATAAAATAATAATAATAATAATAATAATAATAATAATAATAATAATAATAATAATAATTATTATTATTATTATTATTATTATTATTATTATTATTTTATTATTATTATTATTATTATTATTATTATTATTATTATTATTATTATATACAAGCATTCTGCTTGAGTTCACTGGACACAGAGGATTACGTCACAAGAGTTAATTAAAATATATTTAGCATCACCTGTGTGGTATTAACTATTTACAAACAGTATCTGTCTAGGGAGTTTCCCAACTGACATAAACTTAATTTGATGGGTTCCCTTCTTACACGCCGATGAGACAGATATGAATATGAGATAATGCCGAGTTATAGTTCAAGCTACTGTTTGTTCAGTCGACTTTACCCTGGTCATTAGGTCAATCCTCTACTATCGCAGGCAACACATGGCGATAGGAAGTCATATTATTGACCAGAATAACCCTCGCAGTTACCCATCTATACAACTGGGTGGAGAGGAAAAATGAGATGTAAATTTCTTGATTTTGGAAATTAGAGGAGCCTGACTGTGATTCGAACTACCGACCCCATGATCCGGAGTCGTGCGTCACACCACCTGTCTTGACTATCCCTCTACTAAATGACTACTACATGTAGGTTCGAAGTTTGTTTTACGAAAACATTTTACATTGTAAAGTATAATGCGCAATTTGGTTTTTGTTTAAACAAGTAAACTTTATGTGAATTTTAACCCGTGCTTATTATTATTATTATTATTATTATTATTATTATTATTATTATTATTATTATTATTATTATTTATAATTTGTAAAGTAATTTTTTATTTCTTTTTGTAATCATATTCCTATTTTTTTTTCTTATCGTCTAACATGTTTACTTTAGTGATAATATAAAAACGAGAAAGACACAAACCAAAACAAAAAATGCCTTCAAGGCCCTGAGTTTTCCAATAACTTTAACAGTATATTATTATAAGAAGATGTACACACAACCACACACGCACACACACACGCACTCACGCACGAACACACACATACAGACACAAACAGACAGACACACACACATGCACACACAAACACACACACACACACACACACACATACACACACCACAAACAGACAAATAAACGCACATACACATACACACTCAAACAGACACACACACACACATGTACACACAAAAACACACAGGCACACTCCCACACGCACGCACGCACGCACTACACAAATAGACACATACACGCACATACACACACTCAAACAGACACACACACACACATGCACACACAAACACACGCACGCACACACACGCACTCACATATACAGATACAAACACACACACACTCGCACTCAGGCACGCTCACACACGCACACACGCACGCACGCACACACACAGAACAAAAAAGAAACAAACAACAAAAATTTGATATCTGTTGTACTTTTATACACTTTTCACAACTGAAAACTTGTTTTGACTGTTTATCTTTGAGACAAAATATTTATTTATTTTAAGATTAACATATTTCGAGCTGGCAATCTATTCATAACTTTCAGTTTCCAAGAGCGATACATAAAACATTATGAATAAAACCCGTGGTTCTATATATATATTATCGCTATTTACTACTATCGCTAGCTAGGGAAAGCTTGGCTGGATGTGGTATCATGTGGGGTCAGATGTTCAACAAACCAAACGGCGTAAACTGTGTGCTACGTTTTGACAAAAACAACGTATTTAGTAATGTATTTAGTATTATGTTATGTAAAACAAGGAAGCTGAATCTGAATTGATACATATGCGTCTTTGTTTTAATGGTAGTTAAGTTAAACGCTTAAAATTGGTGAAAACGCATTTATAATACGATAGTCTTTTTTTCTGTTGTAAGTTTGTACGTGTATACCTTGTGTATACCTTGTTATGTAGCTTGCTACATGCCATTATTTCTCTGTTTTCTAGTCGGAACTCTTATGCTCTTACAACTGGAACAAAATACTCCAAAGTACTCTTACCTACACATAAATAGTGCGGTAGTGATATTAATAAAACTGTACAATACATTTATACTTACTCGTTGCCATACCGCAGGATTGTGATGGTTGATTCCAGAAAATGACAGGGTCTTTTCAAATGCTGTTATAACAGTTACCAGTATGACAATAATTTAATCAAGCATTTATGGCGCATTACGCGATGAATATATAGTAAATCAGTCTTAAATAAAAAGAGGCAACTCCGATATTTGACTGATCCCGATAGTAGTTAGAGGCATACACTTATCTAATAGTACACCTTGTGGTTAATGTTCTTACAGTTATTGTGTTGAGGAATCACAAAATGTTATAAAATATAAAGTATACCACATTCTTGCAAACATAAAACCATTATATATAAAATGTGGCAATTACAATACGTGTTGGTTGCCAACAACAATTCGATTAGTCGATCAATTGTCTAACAATATCACTTGAGACTGATAATGTCTATTACTCCTATCGCGTCAGCAAAGGGCACTCAAGTCAACTGATTTATAGTATTAAATGTAACACTGTTTGGCGATTACTTCTGTAATTTAGATGTAGTATTACGTGAACAGCAATATATTCCGCACTTATTGGTAATGATCCCAGCAAGGTATTTTACAGCTATTGTGAATAAGTGGCAATGCTATTGTCATTGTATTGATTAGTACGAATACAGTAAAACAATAAAGTGTTAACTTGTGTCTACCTCTTACGACGTGTCATTGGTACATATAAGCATACTGATGAATCACACTTCTCTGGAATGCCTCGCACACATAAGTGTGTGTATATCGTTCAGACAGCCATCTGCCTTTGGTCAACACAGATGCATGCATAACATGGTTTAATTCAGCTCTGTCAGAATAATGCCATTTCAAAAAAAATGTAAACGAAAGAAAAACGTATATTTCACTTGTTTCTATGTAATACTGCTTAACATACAATGAAAATACACACTTATAATTATTCAGACAATCAGTTTTAGTTTAACAAATTCGTTACGTAAAAAACATGAACAAATCCATCGCCTTTTAAAATACCACAATTTCTTCTTTTAACGACACCGTGTAGCTTTCTCACTGCGGTTTGTAAATCCCTTTGATTTCATCCTCAATATTAATATGTGCTTAACATTAATGCACCAAAAATATATACATTCAGTAGATAATTTCCGATTGTTGATTTCTTTTCATCGTGAAAGAGGCACAAGTTCTTTATATTAACGTTTGTAGTAACGGTTTACTTCTGCCTGAAGGAATTTAATCATCGTTCATTGTGACATTCCAAGAATATCCAGCACATTATATAATTAACCAGAAATATTAACCATGGTTGTTTTAAAGTGAACTTCATCTGCTTGTCAAGGGTTTATAGTAATTAGCAATCAGTAATATTACTGAACAAACTTTGGCCGACATGATCGTCAAATAGATAGTCTTACGGCAAACAGTCTTACCAGTATTCGTCACCGTGCGGGATTTGAAAACAGGCGGTCGAAATAAGAAAGCCATACCATTTACACTGATCTATATTCACGAACCCCTAATGCATTGTTAGATTTTGGTAATGTACAAATAATAACATAACGCTATACATATCGTGAAAGGATGCACTAGCAAAGGATACGATGTAATAACTGTATTTACACAGGTACTATCACTTAATTTTGATTTTGGAGCTTCCATTCACATTAATCCCATGTTGCAGAAAAAATCGCAATGTGTGTCGGGGCGCCCCTGGCGTAGTGGTAGAGCCGTCCATTTGTAATTCCTCTAACTGCATACATGTAGGCTCTCACTCACTTTGGGGCGAAATACGTAATGTTGGAAGGTTTTCCAGCTGACTTGCAGTGCGTCGCTGGTTTGACCTAAAAATCTTTCTGGGGTCTTCCTCCACCAAAAAGCTGGACGACGCCATAATGGTCCTAATTCGATCCTGCGATATATTTTAAAACAAAACAAACACACGAATAATTGTTTGTATTGACAGAAATTCAACAACCCATGAACAGACAAGTTTAATGTGTTGTACAATAAACACAATAAACTATTATGGCATTTAACTTTTAATAAAAATGCTAATTCGTACATGTAAAATTTAAATGACACAATGACAAAATAAA
Source organism: Sinonovacula constricta (assembly GCA_007844125.1). Lineage (NCBI taxonomy): Eukaryota > Metazoa > Mollusca > Bivalvia > Cardiida > Solecurtidae > Sinonovacula > Sinonovacula constricta. The sequence goes on from CM017564.1 coordinate 2,674,029, forward strand.
CAAAAAAACATTCCGTACAGATAGCGGAAGCCAGCTCGAATATTAAAGATTATATATAGATTTAATAAACTACAAAACAAAAGGAAACAAGACAGAAAGGTGATCAATGGATTTTCTTTAAAATAACAGTCGTAAACAAAAGGTTATATGTTGATGCAGAAAATGCACACTCTGCTGCGTTTATTGAAACTTTCATACGCTGTACCATGCAGCACCAAGGGGGTCTTTAATTGAGTTAACGTTAGCACTAAATAATAAAGTGCCACATTTTTCAAATGCATAATATATATAAATATATGCTTGAGTGTGTTTTCAAGCAAATCTAGTGACAGCGTTATCAACAACAATGCATACTTGCAGAAAGTTGAAAGTAAGGGCAACCATTGTGTTCAGCCATATGGTAGTTAGGACAACCATTGGATTCAGCCATGTTGATAACCTACGGACTAAAATAGCATATATCTAAAGAAAACTGATATTACTTTTGCATTACGTGTTATGAATACCAAATCTTTAACGAATGTGTTTTGTCGCATTGAGCTGCATAAATCACGCATATTTGTACAGATAAAGTCCTTATTTTAAGAGTCTTGCTGATAATATTTTAACCCAATGATATTATGTGACATTTCTGGCATATCTGCAATTAGTATTCATGTCATGATCTTTACAGAATTGTTTATATCTGTGTACATAATGTTGTAGAATGGTACGCGCAGAACAACTAAATTCGGATGTCGAATGCTTTCACTGGAAACATGATGTATCTTCGAATAGGTTTTAATTATATATTAAAGTAATCCTTATTTACAATGTTGATAAGGGTTTTCTTGACACTGACAGTCGTGACAATTAATAGGATCTATGTGGTGGGATCAAAAAATAAACAATCTTAAGTACAGTTTCGTTACTGAATACAACTTTAAATTAGTTTTAATTGATAAAAGGCAGGCGGCATTTTTAGATTTCAGAACCAATCTTTGTCCGTGTCATAAGATAGTCCAATGATAAGCATGTAGATTATTGTTACATCGCATCGACACAAGTATTGTTATATTGAGGACGTCCAGCTGTTACATGATGGAGGAAGACCCCAGACTTATGTCAAATCATGTATACATAATACATTTCTAATTAGCAGAACTAAGTTAAATCAGTGCATCATTCGTTACTGTTGTTCCTATTGTTGGGATGTTTACTAGGCACTGGAAAACTGTTATGGCTTGATACTGATTTACATTTATTGCCCGACAGACAAGTTGTAATCAGAAGTGTCAACTTTCTCTTTATAGTTGATAGAGAACCATATTTAGAAATTAGGAGGACAATATTCTCTTTATCAGATATTATATTTCATATAAGAAATATATTCACGAGTTTGTTTGTTGAGGTGTGATAATAAAAGCTGTAATGTATTCGTGTTGAAGTAAGTAACTGTAAGTAATGGTCTTCTTGTGCAGGAATTTCCATTTATAAAACGAGACTGGTTGCAATATACATGTAGAAATGTCAACTTAATATTTTTGACTGATGGAAAATCATATTTAGAAATTAAGCGGACAATATTCTCTTCGCCATACATTATCTTGTATATGAGAGATGCAAGCGTTTGATTGCTATAGAGTGATATTAAAAGATGTCATTCGAAATCAAGTTGAAGTATGTAAATGTAATTAATATATAACCAACGACCATCGTGGTGAGTACAAAATTACGTTTTTAGAAGAAACTGTATCAACTACGAAATTGTTCATGTTTTATAGTATAATTATTATAAATAGTATGACCATGAACAAACTAAGTTTACAATTGCCAATGAAACAAAGATGTTGCTTATATCTGTGTTGGTTGTTTATTTGAAAATTGTTAAAATAAAATAAGGTCAGTTTATGCAAATATTCCGATATCATTTGTGAAAACCACAACAAGGAAAAGTAAATGAAGAATGTCAAACTGAAAATGATGTAATATCCCAAAGTAATAATCAAGTGAACCATTTTTATTCAAATGTAAACGACTAACGCATAATACAATGAAGTGACACCATATTGAAAGATGTATTGCCGTAGGTTTTACAGTAGCTTTTGATACAAAGTTCGCTCAAGATAAAATATTTCCCTAAAGTGTGTGTGGCATAGACTTACTTTTCCTTAGTGTTCACTTAACAATATATCCCCAAGAAAAATAAGCAACAATAACAATATAAATAAAAAAAATAACGTAACTAAATAAATAAATAAAATACAATAGGCCTATTACATCTCCTATAAGTTGCTGTATTCATAAACCTAAATATATTTCTCTTTTACATAAAATTTTCACCTTGATAGCTTTTTACTTATAAAAACTAATACAAGTCTGTAAAACTTTAGCATAACAAAATATTTATGATAGGAACACACACAATTCCTTATTTTGTTTATGACTTCTTTGAATTTGCATAAGTCTAGGTTTAACATCCAATGTCTGCTATATTCACACTTTGCAAGTTATTATGGTTATAAAAGGAAACAACAGTCTATCACTTTCAAAGATTCAAAGCAATTCTTGGCAAAAAGGCTTCTTGCACATAGGGTCACGTCATTCGGATCACCGTGTTTTTGTGATTTCGCATTAGAAATGTTATTTTATCATTCTCGTTTATACAATGAAGAAAATTTAAAGTAGAACTTATTAATAACTAGTTATTGTACATGTCCCCAAGCGTTAACTAATATTGTTAATACATGTAGCTGTTAAACGCACTGTGTATTGTTACCTACATCATTATTAGTGACTCAGTCTTATAAAAAGTATTTTTGAATGCTATGAATAATAGAATATATTATTAATGGACAAACAGTAACGTAGCATTGTTACAATGTCTATCATTGTGTTCGTATCCTTCATATTATCAGAGCAAGTCTGATCGTTGTGCAACATGTCATAAACTTAGGATTGGTTTAATCAACAACCAAAACAGTGTTCAAAACAGGATAACGAAACGAAATACTTACGCAGATCACACGAGTGTTTAATCGCTTGCTCTTATATTCCTGAAACTAGAAACACATGAACTTTAACTTTTTTACACAATCCCCATAATCAATTAATAAGTAATAATTAAATAACACGATAAAGTCCCATTATAAGTTAAATCTAATTCTAATTAATGTATACAATAAAATAAATATAATTGAACATACATTTTCTTTTTTAAAATTATTAAAATCTTTAAGAAGTTGCGCGGTAAAACAATATTCCTACCATTCCAGAGTACGTTCATATACATGTACAATAGCCGATCATTTTATAATTGTAGGTGCATACACAGATGTCTGTCCTTCTTCACTAAACAACTAGATTTCCCAAAAGTGAACATAACAGCTTCTCTTCGAAGTATTCTAAAATAAAAGCAAAACATTGCTTGTTTGAATTTTTGTTTTTCAAATTCTTACTAACATCTTAATAATGTTTTTTTACACCGGTTATATGACATTCATTTACACGTAATCATTAATGAATTCGAGGCAGCAATGCTTACTTCCAGAATAGGATTACTTACAATGTAATACATGTACCAATCCGATGTCAAAGCTGTCGTGGAGAGTCACCATGAAAGCAGACAATTGGTTAATAAATGGTGAATTGATGACCTAGATAACATGTTTGTTTTTTAACCAAAAGGCGCCTCTGTTAGTAATTTTTAATCCTGTCCTCTGACATCAAGAATATTTTTTGTGGTTGTCATCGAGTTCTCTTGAGGTTTGTTTGGTTTTCTGAAGTCTAAGTCATTAACAACTGAAATAGCGTAATACTGTTACGAGCTTCAACATAATCAGACATAAACAAACTCCAACATCAAAACAATGCATAATGCTATGTGTTACAGGTAGATCTGACTTCAGTAGAAAACGTCTTTGATTCGGTCTATACGCGATGTATATCTAGGAGAATTGTACAACATTGTTTAACATTTTTAATATTTTATTTGCCTGTTCTATATATTCGTGTTGTCAATAATTTTCTATTAAGTTATGTCATATTTAGTTTAGTGTTAAGTTAACGTTATGTAATGTATGTTATGTCTGTAATTTGTTTGTCTGTATTTCAGTCTGTTGATTTATTTGTTGGATTTATTGTCCCGCCAAGGGTGTCTCACTTTTTTGATGACAGTTTCGCTTGAAGCAGAAATAGTGCTGTCTTTACTGTGTGGCCATTTAGAGTTGTGGAACATATTCCATAGAAAGACACTTTGTATTGCATGCATGTAACTGTGAGACACCAAAATAACGTAGACAAAGTTTAATATTATGTGTATTGTAGTCTGTAAGAGAATAATTAAAGAAAACAAAACCATTCACGTTTTGGTAGTATTTGTATACATTATGTTAGCTATTTATTAGGAGTATGGTACGGCATACAACCCTAAATCCTACCTATCTGGTTATAAATTGCAGAAGGCATTGCCAAATAATTACAATACAAAATAAATATTTTACATCTCTTGTGCAAGTGTTTGCTGAACTGTTCATATTATCAAGTGATCAACCCCTTGTGACAGTCGGACACTAGTTTCCCTTGTTGTCCAGTAGTGCCGTAACTGCTGCTTTATATACGATTTTATATAGTTTAAGTCATTATTTTTGGTATTACAACCCTTACGATTTTCTGCATAATAAAACATAATATTATACACAATACATTTACTCTAAGATCATTAAGCGTATGGCTTACTGTTATGTAAGCGCTCTCTTTCAGCAACTGCTAGTTTGCGCCAAGGGTAGATATCACCACTTCTTTTTCATTAGGATACACTTGACCGCAAGTTCATTTTTCGTACTTATCAACAGTCTATGATTGCTCAATTCTCCAGCATGCAAATCTTTGAAGAAACAATATCTGAATAAAACAATCTTCTGACAAAGATTTTATATGCTTCTGACATGATATTGTATGCACGTCTTTTTCGTAATTTGGCAACTTTTAGACTGAAGAGTTTAACCATTTGTAGTTGGTGTGACATCATGTTATGTAAATTGTTTGTAAATAAACTCAGAATTGTTAATATGTATGTGAATGTATTGTTGTAAAAACGATGGTATTCTTTATCTATTAATTTCAACTTTTTCAGTCTTTAGATGAAAGTATCTGGCTTGGTTAATATGTATGCAGACAAGGCCCTGATATTTTGTCCCATTTTGTATTCCAACAACTTTTCTGCATAATTAATCATAATATTATACTCAATACATTACTCTAAGATCATTAAGCAAATGGCTAACGGTTATGTAAGCGCTCTCTTACAGCAACTCCTAGTTTGCGACAAGGGTAAATACCGCCACTTCATTTTCATTAGAAAAAGTAATTCCTTGTAAGTAGTACAGATACCCGAGGAAGTGTTTCGGCAAATAGTAATAATAGTAATACAAGTTTTGTAACAGATAAACCACTCACGTACAAGTCCTTTACAATTATCTTCAATTGCCTCTCAAGGCGAAAAGTATAATGCACGGAGATCATCAGTTTTTTTTCTTTAGGTCCCCACACTAAGCACACCTTCACTTAAACATAGATCGCCAATTGAGATTATATATTAGCTTATTGAACTAAATCCACATATATTTTATATTATTATCTGCCTTAATATGGAACATAACATTTAATGGTACTTGGTATAATGGAAATCTTACATGTCTAAGATAACATTTGTGGAAGTATAACTTTTCATCAAAATGTATCTGGTGAATTTTCCTTAAGAACTATGATATGATTACATAGTATATATTCTATCGCTTGAAAACATTAGAATGCTGTCATCGGTTCTTATAAATCATCTATAATTTATAAGAACATGGAGGTTTGGCATTTTCCTATATACATTGGAATATTTCTTTTTGTCCAACGTTAAATTGTCTAAGTATGGTGGGGAATTTATCGTGTAGAAGATAGCAAATATGGTCATATACGCTTTCATCAAAATGCAGTCATACGGTTATTATTTATGAATCCATTTATGTAGTAACATTGCTTTGTCGATATAGTCTACTATAGTGTATAAATAAAATCTAGTAGATTAGTAAAGAAAATAAATTTTCGTTTAACGATTGGTATGACTCGTCTCAATTAGTTAAATATTAATGTTTCAGATGTCTTTAACATATTCAACTGTCTTGTATAATTGTCACAGTTGTCAGCGGAGGGATTGGGATTGAAGAAACTGCAACAATATATACATATTTATAATATATAGAGAGGGAGACGTGCAAGTGACCAGGCGATTAGTCAATAGTTGAATCGAATATAAATAATAATGAATTAATAACAGACACATTCCTGTAAAATATCTTAATATGGGTAAAAATCAACATGGCGGCGGATGTTTTTTTTTAATTTTTTTGTCACAATAATACATACACATTGAATATAGTTCAACAAATTTCAAACTATAAAATGACGTCGAAAAGGTTTACAACAAGAATGAATGATGAAATGATTAATGGGAATAAAATATATAATAACAAAATGATATTTACCTGCAACAATATATATATATTTATAATATACATAGAGAAAGGCGTGCAAGTGACCACATAAAAGTTTACCAAAACGCTACTGAAATCGAATAAAATCTAAATGAGTTAATGTATACTAATTATCTACTTATTATCTACATACATGTATCTATCTTATTCACTTAATATACGACCCTATTGCATAATAATGACCAGCATTGGTAATGTTTTCTTAATTTATAATGGAAATTCATTCGCACGTATCTTATTATTTTATCCGTCCAATACCTTGATAGAATACTAAATAATAAGAATGTATCGAATCAAAGCATGATTGCTCTATCAAAATCAAGAATGACGCCTACCGGTTCAACATAACACTGTTTTTTGTGTTCTGAATCATGTTCTCGAAATAACATTGGAAACAAATAAGCACAACATAATTCCCAAGTGTTCTTCCCACAAATTAAATTATTAATAATTGAGTTCAGACTAGATTTATAATGAAAAAGCTCGGGTTATTTCCCTACATTACGAACATCATAAACTGTGCATGGTTAAGCAACAACTAGATATACGTTGCTTGTAGAATGAGGATGGTATTTGTTATGACAATGAAGTACTTCAGCGTTTCATATCTTATTTATCTATCCTAGATTTTAATACATTTCACCTCCGTTTAATTCACTCTGTTTGCCCGATATTATCAAAATTATTACTTCTAAGTCGTATATCAGTAGAAACTGTGTTAACGTTGACCATGTGAACAGCACGCGTCTGCATCTTGTATAATGAACACAGATCGTGTCAGTTCGCTTTGTCTGGAAATGTCCCAGACAAGTCCTTTGTTGTAAAATGTTGGGGTTTGTTGAAGAAAAAAGTAAATCTGTAAATAATACCTGCAGTCGTAATTCGAACCTTAAGCTTACCTTAACCTTTAGTTATTAGATTCCCATATAAGGAAACCAAGATAAATAAGTGCATTAATCAGCTGCAAAAGGCCAAATTTCCTGTCATACCTTTAAGCCCGAGTTCAACGAAGGTGCGATGTTAATTGACCGTTCTTTAGACAGACTGTATCCATGGCAACGGAGTTGTAAGTACATTAGACAAACAGTCGCCAAAACGTGTCCCTTAAGTTAAAACCCAGGCTAGTAAGACGTGTTGTATGGTTAATCTTTCAGCTGGTTTTAAAACACCTTATATTGAAAGGCCAAATATTACTTTATACTGTATAGAACATTTTATGAAAATTTGCCTTTGTATAATCAATTTGATGACATGCTCATTTGATATATTAAAGACGTCACGAAACTTATTTTTCTACCGGTAGGTATCACGCCATAAAATTAAACAAAAAATAGTCATAGTTTTTGTTTATGTAAACATCATTCAAATGATTGTCCTGATAAAATATATTTGCTCATCAACACAAAGTTATTAAAAAGATATATTCTGGATTTGCTAAAATCAACATAGAAAGTTGAGTGTATGCCTTCTAGCTCCCAATTTCGCGATGTGCAGTTTTAATATCCTCGTGGTAGTTATTTTCTTAATTCAAGCCCAAAACACGATATTGTATAACACAAGGAAACATATGCTCTGATATGCGAGATGTCCTTGTGCTCTTTTTAATCTATGTGCACGAGCCTGCGATCTGTAAACAAACATGTATCAGGCTTGCAGGAAGTAACAAAAGAAGACTTGTGTTGCATTGTGCTTATTGTTATATGAGTACAACACGGCTAAAGGACTAACTTGCTTTATACATACTACTTGTAAAAGAACACAATTTCCATCTTAGGTTCGGACTGTAAATACAAATTTGCTATGTGTCGAAATTACAACACTATACTACATGGTAACTTCAGAACGTATATTTCAATTTAATTAAAATAACTAAAATAAGTTAATTTATTAATGTGCTAAAATGTGTCATTTGAGAATAACTACACTTTCCATGAGCAAATCATTTACATAAGTGTTGTATGTCAGCCAAACAATACAGTTGACTTTATCTTAACTCAATCATTTTAATTGTTATAACTAGCTTATATGAAACACTTAAAATGTTGACAAAGTATCAGCATGGGTCTATGAATCAATTTACTTTATATAGATAATTGCAAATTGCATTAGCATTTTTAAAAGGGAATAGTAAAATGAAATCATTTTAGTTTAACTGATTTAAATAAACATCTCAGTGTTTGGGCTTTTGTCTGAAATGTCTAGGAATAACACTATTGAACAAGGCACAATTTATGTTAGCCGAAAACTTAGACATCCATTCTTGAAGTCCATCGAACATTGACACTATACATTAAGGGGCATGATGCTGACGTTATTTTGTCCGCTTTTCCTATGGTTGTTTTATGTAAACTTATTTTTGTAAATTATATCCAAAATGGTTCTTGGGGATGAATTGAAATAATGCAATAACTCCTAATTGTTTATATGTTAAATTGTTAAAAGTAAGTTATAAAAAGTAATTGCTACGGTTTGATAATTGTAGCACTATTGTACCTATGGTTGGCATTCCACAAGTGTCGTAATTGCCACTTTATATACATTTATTATGTTAGTTCACATGGGAGAAGGTACCTATGTGCCTTATTTCATTCCAACATTCCCGAAGACAATTACTATGTGAACATTAACCACGTGGCTTACTGTTAGACAATGGTATGTTCGTAGCAAGTGTTCGTATATCAGCAGTGTCTCCACCGCCATTGTTTAATGATTAATTTAAATATATTTTGCTCCATTGTGATATTATATGATGATAATATTTCTTTGCTGTCAGTCTGTATACCTTCTTATACTTTATCTAATATCTGAAAACTGCATGTCGTACTATTAAAATTACCCTGAACCTTTCAGAAAAACATGGCACTGATTTATAGTCTGCCTGGCAGACGTGACCGTTCAAAGGCGGTAACTGTCGTGTTTGCTCTTTTCGTTAAATGACTCATCACAGATTTGTTCTTGCTTTCAACTTGGTCTGAATGTGAAATACCCATGTCCTGTGCCTTTTCGGAGTTTGGTATACATGTATGTTGCAATGTTCATAGGACTGTTCATATATTCTTATTTGAATTACCTCAAAATGCAAACAATTCCATGACGTCATGCTTGTAAAATGGTCAAGCGGGAGGATTTTATACGTACTGCTGTTGAAGGGATGAAACGTAGTTAACACACTATTCGTTGGAGTTGCCTTAAAATTACGAACCATCTAGGCTAACTATTTATTTGATAGAGAAAAATCCCTCAATGGAAACGAACTTTTCAGTCAAATCTTAGATTAATTATCCAAAAAGACGTGTGAAACAAAATTCGCTGTTAAACTAACGCGAATTTCCCTGCGTGCTTGCGATTTGTTTTTAGAATTCGGTACAGTTGCCACGAGCAAACATCGTTTATATATATCATAATAATGTATAAAATAATTTGAACTCTCAGTTTGATGATGATAATGTTTTATAATGGTATACTGTAATGTAACAATAACCATACATTTCAATCGCGATTTATGTATGATAATCTACTTCTTGTCCATAAACTCTGCACACTGGTCCAAATTGTCTGGCTGATTGTGTAAGTGACGGAAGGAAATAAATGTCATTGAGTCACTGAACTTGTTAATTCGGCAGGTATTTATGCGGCCAAGTCTATACTTATTTTTATTAGGTCTGAACGCTGACATTATGGACACTGTATCAATAGTAAATACTCAACGGAGAGTCGTTAATGACATAATAATTACAAGTTGTTGAATCGGTGGCAATATACACTGAGTGTACAAAGTACACAGTGTTCCATTTGTTTTTAACGTAACATTTTATAAATTTTAGCATTCTTATTAGTACCTATTTAAACTTTTCTTAAATTATACCAAAATAAATCATTAAATCAGTTGTAGGTTTTATATGTCAACAAGTACATAATTGAGGTAAAGAAAAAGACGACCAATCTAGTGTTTATTAAATAATAATTATTGTTTTATGTTGCAGCAGTTAAACATTGAACCAAATAAAGCTTAACAGATTAGGCACGATAATGTTGTTCCATAAATATCTTACGACTTGTAATTATTTTTGTAATGATTTCACATTGAGTAACGGAAATTATGTTCCTCTAAGCTTTCATTGTCTAGTCAGCAGGATATTGTGTTGTCTGCCTGTAAAGATGATCAAGGAGGACTGAGATATGGACTCCATGATAGAATGGAAATGGAAATGTGCATTTATTAGAAATCCCTTAAAGGAAAAAAAAGGTGAGCAATACATTGATTTATGTGATTCATGTATATTTTAATTTCACATACACTCTGGTCGACATATGTAACGATTTTTAATAAAATGATTACATTCAAATCAAAATATCATAGTCAATGTTGTTGGCGTTGTTTGTATGCAGACGTAAAGCAAAATATTTCAATATATTTCGTCGGATGCATATACACATATTAAATTTAGTAAATATAGCAGGAAAAAAATAAATATATGACTGGATATATGTATGCTATTCTTAATGCAAATCATCAATAATAATCTCCAGAACATCAAACTCTTTGAAATGGGAAATGATTATGATTATCTTCTTTATAATATTTATTGTGTTAATTTTGTTAAGTAGTTAAATAGTATAACATTATTTTAACTGTATGTAGAAACGTTGTACTGTATTGGCTGATACTATTAAACGTAGAATATGCACAGAAACACAATCGAACCTGAAAAGAATGAAATCAGACGAGGTTCAAGCATGGTGTGCGTAAACAAATTTAGTTAAATTGTTCTGATAATGGATAACATGCTGCTAATATTTCGTTTCATGTATATTCTAACAATTCTGCAAGCTCTAGTTATAAGATATACTTCCACAACAAGTACATACAATATTCACGAATATATTGCTAAGGCAGAAAATCATTGGTAAGATAACATCATCTTTGATAATACGGACATATTTTCCTATCAAAACTTTTTAAGAACAACATTTCAATAATTTTCGGATAAATAATACATAAAACATCTTAAATACTATCTTTGGAAATTAAATAGTGCATGCGAAAGTTTGTGACGCCATCGGACAGGTAGAAGCATGTCAATTTCCGACACAAGCTAATTAAAATGAAACTTTTCTTCGTTACTATTTACATATTCTCATTCTCGCGAGCTAAGTGTTACTTGCTTATTTCGAATAATAGGACTCAGCAACAAATAACTATTCTTTTCCGCTGTTGTGTCGTATATGTTTGAATGCGAGATCAGAATATGAGACCCAACGCTTTTTCCGTTTATATAACTTGCCGGTGTTTGATGTATCCCGATTTTGCATAAAATTCCATTAATGTTTATATGATGCTGACATTAGAAATTCTATAATGGCATTTTGGAATATTTATTGTTTTTTACCTATGATAATGATAGTGTTTCTTTCTCTATACAATTAGTTTGTCATACGGAGATCAAAGAGCACGGAATAACCTGTTTTAACCCCATTCTTCCAGTTATCTAGACTTCAAACAAAGTAATGAACAGCAAATAATTGTGTAATTTAACAGTCTTTTATTTGCATTAGTCGTGAAATTGGCAAAACAAAGTTGTCTGGCAATAATACACACATTCGTGGACATAATATAGATTACTATTGACTCACAAAATGAGAATCTGCTGAGACATGTGAAGATTGAATTGAGGATTCAAAGTCCAATGCCCATCAAAAAAATACACGTAACAATTCTGAAAGGATAAATTAAATGACAATATAGATTACATGCACTAAGGGGGGTGGGGGGGGGCTTTTTTACGAACGCAACTCTGCACATTTAACGATTTTATGGTCATGAATAAGAAACTGTTCCTAAAAATGTGCATACTACTATCGTTTTCACAGAGCGCACACTTCAATCGCAACTGTAGGTGGCGGTTTTAATGCATCGTGTATGTTATGTTGACAAAGTCAAAATCAAAATTCATTGTTGTTGCCGGAGAAGGACAAACGAGCTTTGCAAGAATCCCAGGCCCAAGACAGACCTCACGAGTGACCAGATTTAAGATGACGCCTTTACGCGCTTGCCTATGGGTGCATTCCGTTGAAGTTCATTATCCCTGTTAAAGAAGTGCTGACAGCTAGGTGAGCATAACATGAGTAAAGTTCGTGTATTTTTACGAGGCAATAGTCTTCTATCTTTATTAACGTGAACATTGTATTTCCTCTTTCCTTTTGTTCTTACATCAAGACATTTATTTTCATCTTGCCGTAAAGCAAGATATTAAGAGTGCTATAAAACCTCTGTGTGCACCATTATTGGGCAACACACGAGCTTGGTGAAACACTCGTGTGAAATCAAGCAACAATCAGAAAAGATTCGGTAACCGAGATTCTATCATTTTTATAGGTTCTGTTCCGCCACTGGGAACATTGTGTTCAAACTGTTCAACAGACTTTACCGAGCCAGCTGACGTTTGGGACGTATTTTGGGATAAGAGTCAGCCTTATGGAGAGTCTTTGTTTATCGAATTTATATCTAGTTGATTGGCACAGACGGTTTTCCATCAAATCGTGTGGTCTGTTAGGGGGTTCCAAACTCGGTGTCATTTGACTTAAAAGACCCAAAACAACTTTTGTTAAGACCCGTTATTTAAGATAGAAAAATAAGAAACAATTATTTGTTGCCTCGGAAAATAAACAACATTAACCTTAAATTGTCAACAAACAAAAACAGCCAACAATAAACAACACACGATGTAATTAAGATGGAATGATTACTCATTAAAACAAACTATTTCTTATAGACATCTTTATGTGCCAACAATGATGATACGTAAAAAAACACAGAAATAGAACTGTCGGCTGACGCTCATTGGTCGGTGTTGCTGCTTAAAAGAAAAAAACAACATATCCAGTAAGAAGAAGATTAATCATGCAGTATTAATTTAAAGTAGTTAACCGGTTTTTACAGATAATAATTTACATTTACTTGAAAATTAAAATGATAAAAACGTCGTTTTATAAATCAAATATTGTATACGATATGTATAAATCTATATAAACTGAATCTTACTGTACATGTGTTGTCATTATAAGTGTAATGCTTTAATCCACACTATCTCTGCCTTGACTATTTTGATCTGGATTCTTTGATCCCACTGGTTTGACATGATTTTAGTCATGCATTTACTATTACTTCGCTATTATCGTCTTATGTATACTTATACATAGAAACATATGACAGAAGTACTGTTGGTGGAACCCAGCATACATATTACTAGAAAATTATTTATTATGCGTATTATTATTACTGTAAAATATTACTAAAATCAAATTGAATATGTTATTCGTGCTTTAAAATGTTATACTAACACATGACTTATACGATTACTTAACTGAAGATAACCCAAATTGAATACATATAAATCGTCTATGTATTGAGTTTATTTATGAGCTTAATGTTTCACGATATTTGCTTAATCACGAGTTGTCAAGGGCATCAGTATTCGATATGAATTTCAACCTTGAAGACATGCAATCTTCTAATTCTTTTGAACGGTCAATAAAACACTTGACAATGAATTTCGAATCTGAAACTTTGAATTCATAGAGAAAAATGATTACCTACAAAAATATAAATACATATCCTATATTGTCTATCCTTCTGATTTTCGAAGTGGATACAAGTACAAGAGATGGATGCTTCCCGAAGGCATTTTGTTCCTGAAATCTTAACATTTTATGCTTTCTGGCTTATTACAGCGACTGTGGATGGACAGTTACATAATGAACATATTCCAAACGAAGCCAAGCTACATTAGTTTTCCAGGTAAGCAGTACCATTAATTAATCAGCCAATCAGGTAACAGTCAACTACGGAAAACACTACGGTCAATCGAGATTGATTCAAACAAAAGCAAAAGTATTAAGATCACACTTTAGCTTACCGCAGTAATTTTTAATAGAACATAACCTATTTGAAAAATTAAAATTAAGGCCTTGAAATGCGCAAAACTGTTTTTAATACATTTAAATATGATCGACTGCAGAAGAACCGATATGCTTTTAACGCGGTATTTACTAATTATAACTATTAATTTCTTGCAGAAATGCAGTTATAATTTGTATGCCATATTTCTATTATTGTAGATTTAGTTAGCAGGGCACCTTTTAAGCTTTTTCGACGAAATGCAAGAGAGTCGCGTAAATAATAATGCAAACGTTTATATAATTATTATTCCCACGTTGCCGGTATACAAAAGGTTCTGTTTAAAAAACAGGACATCGTTAATGTAATTTAACATATTTGCCATATTGTGTTTGTATTTGAAATATATACATGGGTACGTTCCTATGACGTGACGTTGGTAGAAATTCAGGCAAACGTGTTATATAATGCATTATTGTAAAAGGGAAATATCTGTAATTGAAGCATTCTCACAATAAACTATGGCGTCATTTTAAGTTAAAGATAAAGGGCCGAGGGTCAACGTAGCGCTAACATATTATGGTCATTTTACACAATGGCGTAAATTTATTCAAGTCAAGGGAACCGTTAAAAGGCGTTCCTCATCGCACACCGAAGGAAACTTTAAAGTGTATTTCCGAAATATTACAGAGTGAGAAACTGACGTACATTTAACTAATGAAATATTTGAACTCACCCTACATAACATGCGGCTACGTTGAAGAATTAATTAACACTTTATATTAAATGGGTATATATTTAATAAAACATACAGGCACATCCAGGACGTCAAAGGTTATACCGTATGGTGTTAGATATATATGCTCAAAACGTATCGTTATTTTACTATAAAGTTGTAAATGGATTTTGTTTATACAGATCCTTTATAAGCTTCAATATTAAATTTACCAATGTCATTGCTAGGCTTTTTTGTTTTCATATATTCATATAAATTCAACACTCTCCCAGAAATAGTATAGTTTGTTACAATGTGTATTATTATTGATACATAAAGAAACGTATCTTTTACAAACATTATCCACACGCGATTTTATACAGGGTGTTATTTATAAAAAAGGCTAATGCAATGCCGTGAGTTTTCAATCTACATGTCAAATCAGTGTCAATGTGTCAAACGGTCAAAGCTTACTGGTTATGAATGTCTCTGTCATACTATGTTCAAGCAAATAAAGACAGGGGAGTTTGGCAGCATCTCAGGTATCAGACCAGCCTCTTTAGGACAACACTGTTCACCCAAACATGGGCAGGTCCTAGAAAAGATGGTCTAAAGAAAGCTTGCCTAGAAATGTCCATGAAGTGTTCTTTTGTCTTTGTTACATCAAATGTTCACAATTGTAGTCATATTAGCGACGTCCAACTAATGCTTGTCAGAAAAAGACACTATAACTGCGCTTACTTGAACCGCCGGAGCACCGCATGTCAGCTCGAAGACCAACCTTCCTGAAATTCACGACCCTGTACTAGAGTCTAGAGTCCCGTGGTATTGGTATTTTTGCTTAGCTTAGTATATTGATGGAAAGAAATAATCTATAATTACTGATATCTTTGGTGGGGATTCGGGCTGACATAATGTCAGCATGCGTAATTGGGTCAGCCTTGAGATAAGACTGATTTGACAGAAAAACAACAACGATCTTGACCGACAGAGAGGTTGTACTTACAGGGAACCGGAAAGCGGATTTACAAACCATAATCTGATTCAGCCATCCAAACGATCGACTCTTACACAAGCCGCTATAGGTGTGTGTAACTTAAAACAATTCCCATGTGAACGATTAATAGAATGTGAAGCATTTTGTTCAGAGAACAGAGCTACATGTTTTTAATATTAGACAATTTCATCGTTAAAAAGACAACCACAATCATCAAACGGAAAAAAAACGGCTGACACATGTCATTATCGGCAATGTTTTATTTTGTTTTTGTACTTTGTATTGGATCATGGCGTTTAAATGAAGTATTGTCCAGTAGAAACTAATAAACAGAGCCTATGTGATATAACAAGTGTAGATCTACCAAAAAAACACTAAGACGAGATATTACACACAGGGAAAAGCAATTACCGCCTTTAAATGATCCGTCGGCAAATCATTTAGTACACGTATTGTTCAGAGGCCACAACTATGCCGTGCATACATGAGGTGGCTTTAATAAAAATGTATTGCAAGATGTATCTCCTTCATTTCTTCTCATGCAAATCGCTGTTGTCTGTAGAAACGTAATTCCCGAAACGTATCACAACTTGCGCATCATTGTTAATTTTATAAAAACAACAACATTTATTGACTGGTTTACACTGAATGTTTGATTTCACTACAGGTTGTTGTAATATGTAGACCCTCAAAAACTCTTTAAGTCATGGCATTTGTTTTTATCTTAAACATAAGTGACAAACATTAAGGTGAAAAACTATTTTTAATATGTTCAAATATATACAAACTGGCGCATTTCAGTCGCGTTTTAAATTGTTATAACCACACCTTTGTTTCAAAAAGACGTTCATTATTATTGTACTATTCCATTACTACTGTTGTAGTGATAACTTCAATATTGTGCATTATATCGAAAAGCAAATACATTGAAATGTCTAGAATTTAGAACATAGTAGGGTTCCTTTAAAATATAGGTAGCCAGGTTCAAATTGACCGGCTTACGTTTACAAGAAATGAGCTTATTAACCTTTTTTTATCAATTCTGCATATAACGGGCATTCTTATGATGTTTTTTCTTGATGTATGTTACAGTTGTATGTCTCGTCTCTGTGTTTTTGTTACACTTGCATTTACCTTGTTTGCCTTTGTCTACTGGTAGATAAACTTAAAATATCTGTGAACATTTGTATAGGACCTTTTCTTATTTACCTACTTAAAACACGTTTCTCTAAACATTTATGTCAGTATATGTCTGATCTGGGTGATTAACGTGACAAAAGCAACGCTTAAACAGTGAGAAGACGACATACATACAACATCATATGATAAACAACGACGACTCGGTTGTAGTAAGTTAATGGTTAATATGATTTAAAAAAGATTTAATAGTTATAGAAACATAGTAAATGAGTATATTATACAGTCAAGTATATGAACCTAACAAGGTATGAAGTGGCACATGACGTTGTATTCTCAACTACAAATCAAGTTGTTCATATATTTTTAGTAGTAAATGGACCTTACTTGTTAAATTCAAACAGAGAAAATTTATAAATGATGGTCTGATTATAGACTTTTCAGTATGTCTCAATTGCAATGTATATTTAAATATATTTTTTCTTTTTAAATTTCAACATTATGTTAGTTATATTTTAATATGATTAACTTGTTTGTTTTTAGGACAAACTAGTTAAATGCGAATCTCATTCATAGATTACGTCTGATTACGTATGTTCTATGCCGAGATCAAATGGAGAAATTTTTGCGCATGATATTTAAATGCTAGTGGAAACCCAGTTCAGTATACAAGGATAAGTTACAACTCGTATAGACCAACGTTACAAGAGTTTAAAATGATTGCATGCGATACTTCCGTGTGATTGACTCGTAAGGAGTTTGTCTATCATCAAGGGAAACAAACAACTGCGGACGACTACCTGTTCTATTAGCTCTGAACACATGCTTGTTGTAAAACTAAGATGTAATCATAATAATGTTCTTTCAGCCTCCTTAATTCATTATCATCCACACCGTATTGTTCAGGAATCGTATTTACTTCTATGCCAAACGCATGCTTGTCATACCTCAGTTAATTGAATGACGAACGTGAACGTGTAATATTATTCACAACGTCGTTAGTACTTTTACGTCACCAGCTGTGATGCGTCATGTTATGTATGTCATGCGTTATTTGTATTTTGTTTGTTAATTTGGCTGAGTTTCAGTTTCTTTATTTTATTCCTGTATCTTAGAGTCTTTCTAGTAGACTTGAAATTATGTTTATTATTATTATTACTATTATTATTATTATTATTATTATTTTTATTATTACTATTATTATTATTATTATTATTATTATTATTATTATTATTATTATTATTATTATTATTATCATTCTTCTTCTTCTTCTTTTTCTTCTTCTTCTTCTTCTTCTTCTTCTTCTTCTTCTTCTTCTTCTTCTTCTTCTTCTTCTTCTATCTTCTTCTTCTTCTTCTTCTTCTTCTTCTTCTTCTTCTTCTTCTTATTTTTATTTTTCTTCTTCTTCTTCTTCTTCTTCTTCTTCTTCTTCTTCTTCTTCTTCTTATTATTATTATTAGTAGTAGTAGTAGTAGTAGTAGTAGTAGTAGTAGTAGTAGTAGTAGTAGTAGTAGTAGTAGTAGATGTAGAAGTAGTAGCAGCGGCAGTATTAGTAATAGTAGAACTGTATATTAAGGTGCCTTTATCACAATAGTATTTCAATGCACCCAAGAAAAGATAAAACAATGTAACTTAAAGCATTGGCAAGAAATAAAACATTTGTAGCACAAAGGCAATGATAGATAAACCATTTAGATAAGAAGATAAATGAAATTAGTCAAAATGAGCATTAATACAAAGGTGTATTTATATAGCGATCTTTGTCCTAAGTGTGAACAGGAGTACTTACCGTAGCGAAGGGGTCTACTCGGTTGATGTATATTGATTATATCTGACATGTAGGCTGGTGCAGTGCAAATGATCGCACGGAAAGTGTGCATCAGAACCTAGTAGTCCTTTCAACTACTTATTGGTAACCAGTGTAAATCAACAAGATTTTGAGAAATGTGGTCAGACCGCTTCGCGCCGGTGATAAGACGAGATGCCGAATTTTGAAATCTCTGCCAAAAGTGGATGAGGTTATTCGAAATGCCAGTGAACAGTGCGTTACAATAGTTCAAGCTTGAAATAATGAGTCCATGAAAAAGAGATTTTAGTGCGCAACGTCTTAGACGGCCTGGTTTCCTTAAATGCCTGAAGCATGACCGTGCAACTGATTATTATTATTATCAATATTAAAAAAAAGTTTTCATACACCATCCATACACAAAGCAAACACAAAATGCATGTTTTGTTTGTGACAAAATGTAATCTCTGAATAATGAAAAAAAAAGCAAAATATCGAGATTCTGCCACTATTTCGCTGTAAAGAAAGGTATAATTAAAGAAGAGTGCTGTCATTTACTTAAAAATGCATACAATAATATTTGTCTGTTTACTGGGTCCCACTAACAGTTTTTTCAGTTATCTAGAGACGGTGTCCACTTGAAGCAGATATAGTGCTGCCTTCACTGTGTATAGCATGCCGTGAACACCTGGCATGATACCACACCCAGTCCCATCCTGACACCGGGCCAACCAGTCGTGGAACTACCCTTATATTTGCTTGAGCATTTGAAGGGAGCTATGCCACTACCATTTTAAACGAACCCTGGGCCTCCCGTACAAGGAGTACAATAATTTGAGAAGAATTGACATAACTATTGTCATTGGCGTAGATATGTGCGTAGACAACTTCAAAGTTACAAATATTGAAGTGACTAATTAGAAATGGCTTCGCTATTTATTGTTTTAAGATGAAACTATGCTCAACAAGCGGCACCAGTTCTAAATCAACGAAGGCAATAAGTCAGACAATAAAATAAACGACAAAGAGCAATACATAGGTCTAGTGCCTGTTATTAGAATAAGAATATATAATACGAAGTCCTATGAGCATTGCAACATATACACAAAAATGAAAAGAAAAAGGACTAAGGTAAACACATGTACGCCAAATGTAAATTTGAGAACAAATCCGTGATGAGTCATTTAACAATAAGAGCAACCCCGACAGTTACCGCCTTGGAACGGTCAGTCGGCAATATGGACCGACTTGGGCTTAAACCTGTTTTACAGAGCTCTTACCTCGCACTTCCTGATGGGTTTCTCGAATTCAAGCAATGAAAAAAAAAATCGATCCATTTGAATAAGTGTCCAAGCGCTGATGTTTTGTTTGACAAGTTATGACGAGAGTAGTGACGTCAAATAATGTCGACATGGTGTTTAGAAGAGAGATAGGTATTATTTCGATTAGAAGACCTACAAAAAAAGTTAACAGTTATTGAAATTGACATGGGGCGAGACGTACACATGTAGTTAATAATTCACTCATAAACGCACATGGGTGAAAGCTACGTCCGCTGACTGCGTTGTATTTCTCATTTCATCAGGTCAGTTGCTAAGGTTATAAGGAATAACACATTATTAAAGTTTCGCGGTCACGATGAAATCCAAACGGATGTGTTTACCATTAAATGCACTAGTTCTAAGTTAGTTAAACAGCATTAAACCCGTATATTTTGCTTCCAACAATTTTGCAAAATATGTTGGTTATGATATTTTAAATTAAGTATCATTCCTTACTGCATGTACGAGTATTTGTGCGCTAATTTAACATTCAAATTCAAAATCTTAAATGCAACAACATCGAACTGTCAAACAATTAGTATAATCAGCTTATACACTTATACGCTCTTTAAACGGCTCTGCTATCACTTAGCTTGAGTATAAACGGGAAACCACCCATGTGTAGCTTCGAAAGATTTTGGGCTATATGCTACTGCTACATGCAGTAAACATAGTACATGTAAAATGACGCATTTTTAAAATGCAATTCCATTTAACATTTGCCGTGTTGAACTTAGTATAATATATGCAGTCACTTTAATTATGTCCAAATGTTGTTATAGAACTATTCACGTCAACCGTCAAAATGACTTTAACATTCTGTATTGTGTCGATAGAGTTGTTGTAATTTTAAAGTGCACACAGTTAAAGTGTTTCTTTAATTGCACAATGTCATTTGCGTTATAGAATCTAACTATCATATTGACAATATCTCTAATGATCCTTAAGACCTTCAAAGAAATGTCATGTGCTTAAATTTATTTCATTTGAAAGAACATAATCTCTGTTTTCTGTTGTTTAAAACAGTTTTATGAGAATGGTTATCATACTACAGTAGGACAATTGCTCAAAATACAAATTAAAATAGGAAGAAAAAAACTAATTTGAATAAGGAAATTACAAAGGTGTACATCATACGGATTTTTTTTCTCTAAACTCCTCCTGGCTATTTAGAAGAAGCTAAAGGAATTTTTACTGGCTTCGCACAACTTCGTTCTCTGGGATGGATTATTTTAAAGTTAGTAAAATAGTATGTCAATAGTCTTGTCAGAAAAAAAGAACAGCAAAAAGACTGGCATAACTGTTTATATAATAGTCCAAATTATGAAATCAGGAAAGAGCAAAGAATATTGCAAGTCTTCTTTAATAAATATTTGGAGTAGAATTTACATTAACAATTATTAGTTTATGGCTTTATGTTTTAAATATTCCTTAGCGACTGTTTTCATTGCATTTCATACTAATTACTGTTTTCCTAGATTAAAGAGACAAGACGAAACCTGTTTTATTAAAAACAAATTTTGAAAAAAGTACAAAATGATCTAAGCAACGTCATGTATTGACTAATTTTGAATATGAATCGTCGGAATATACTAAAGACGTATATAGCTGTAGTATGCCCCTGTAAAACAATCTTAATCCTATGGAGTTGATTTGCAGAACAAATGTTAAAGACGGGGATTAAAGAGGAATATTCGTGTGTGCTAGCAGTGTGACACATTTTCATTTGCCCCACTAGTACGACTGATCCTTATCCTGATGTTGTCTCCCCCCCACCCCGAACATTTCATAACACATAACAAACACGGAATAAACCAGGTAGGAGCTTTGATAGATTTAACAAAAGTTGCGTGTCAGATTATCAATGTTTTATCCGAATTGAAGTTAGAGCTTAAAATATTTAGTCATATTTTTTTTTTATAAATTGTCGTTTTGTTCCTTTAAAATGTTCCATATTGTTCTCAAACTATGGCTTATTTACAGAAATATAAATGTTGTACACATTGTTATATCGGAAAACAAGAACATACTACAGTATTCGCACCTTAACAATGAACTAGTTTGTCTGAGTTGATATCATTGCACATAGGACTGTTACTGCTTCATTTTCATATCTTGGCATTACGTATGTAAGACAAGTGTAATGAGAATGTAAATAAGAAAAGGTCCTATGAAAATTTCATATTTAAATCTAATCTACCTCTAGACAAAGTTGAACAGGATACATGTAAATGTGACAAAAACACGTCGAGACATTACACAAGACAACAACAACATTAGTTACCGCATTGGGAAGGGCGGTTTATGGAGTCGGTCCTTTTGCCAGCTGGGGTGCTTAAACGTGATTTGTGGAGCACTCCAACCTCACACTTCCCCAAGTTCTTTTCTATCAAACAAACAGTGTATATGAAATATTCCGTCAAAGTGAAACAACTAAGAGTAAGCACCTGCATCAGGAGTAAAAACAGCTACAATGAATCTACGTACAGGCAATATAGGTGCATATTATATTCAAGGAAACTAGAAACAAGCACTGACATTTTTTTAAATAAATTTATTCCAGCATGCGTGTATTATCGTGATAAGTTAAACATAACATTTGCATATATAACCTGATTTCTACACAATCGGTTTGCATATTATTACTTGATGTATAACTGTTGAAGGAGTATACAATATGAAACGATATTAGGACACACGTTCAATGGCAGTAAACTAGGAAATTGTAAGTATGTGCTCTGTAGTAAACTAGATCTAAAATGAGCGACCTGTACATAATATGGGCAATATTGTTAAGAGAAATAAATCCTGCATCATGCTGCACCGTGTGTTATCCAATTTACCATTGTACACCATTCCTGAAAATGGTCCCACTACAAATAACTATAATTTGTCAATGCATGAGGAGTTTCACGGCAATTGAAGGGCAGATTGTGATTAACATCTTGGTTGTATTCTGCACATCGCAAAACCAGCTCGCGTGGTTCCGTGTCAATAATGCAGTGAACAGGTGTGTCACTCGGTGCGGTAATGTATCAAGTCTTTAATTAAAAACAAAGGGTGCATTCAAATGGAAGATAATTTGACAAAATATCACAAAAACACTTTGATGTGTTTAGGTATAATAAGAGGTAATGCACATTTATAACCTCTGGGTTTGTAACAGGAAACACACGCGGTTTAACAGAGAGTGTAAGTAAATAAGTTGAGGACAATAGAAATAGTTACTGTATAACTTTAAAGCAAGCTTCATTTAACAGAACAACGTTTAAACTTGATGTATCAATTCTCTATTGATGATCATTTTGTATATTTATTGTGATCATAATTACATCATGCATATGTGTTCTTTCGATGTCAGAGGTGTGACTTAATACAAAATGTCTATTCAGAATTAAATATAGGTAATTGTTATCATAGTACAGTTAAACAATCAACCAATCGTTTCTGTGTTGTGTCCATTATCTGGAGACCACATAACCAAAGAATGAAATAAACGTACAGGTTGCAAGTCTATTTATACACTCAGCACATTTACAGGAGTGTGACATAATGTACAATAGTACAACAATACATTGGATCAGGCTGTGTAATGATGATAAAACCAGACTAAGAGAAGAAATTATAATAGCTACAGAATATCATGTTAAAGGCAGTAAATATTGATCTCGACAAAGAAATTTAACTGAATATAACAGAAATATCGTAATGATTAGCGAGCTATATTCCTCTAGGTGTTTTCAAAGGTTTTCAGAACAATAAGCGAACATATGAAAGTTAAATTGGACGTTGTAAGCCAGGTGAAATACTGACAGCTTGCAGAACAATATTAAAAAAACTTAGTCAATTTTAGTAATTTGCTCATTCTCACACATAATATATTTGAAGGATATGATATTTTTACATCACTTCGCTCTTCTGTAAATGTGCTGAGTGTATAAATAAACTTGTAAATGTGTACTGCAAATCAGTGAATCTAAGTTAAAAGGTAGACGATCATAATTCCATTTGCTAGGACAGACAAATCAGGATATACGTGATTGAAGCTCTTCTTACACTAGTCTTAAACACCCCTGTGGATTCTTTCTCGACTGCTAGTTGCAAGGCAGTATTTTTGTTCACCTACGTTTGATATGTCTGGTCTCGGTGTAATGCCATTTCAAAATTGACTTGTGAGTGTGTCATTTACATGTATATCCTTTTTATAGAAACATTAAATTAAGCAAGCCTTGCTATTGACGTAACATAGTTTCTTTGTTTGTTGTTGTTTTCTGTCATAAAATAATTTACTTACGACTTGGAATTGAACAAAATCTCATGAAATTTTAAACAACGAATTGTAAGAAATTTAAAAAAGTACTAATTAACATGCTCACTTTACCTTTCTTATAAATGTGTTTTATGTAACAATGATAGACAACCGCTTCAAACGAATCCTGACATTGAATCTATCTTAATTCAATTAGGCAAATGTAATAAAAACAATTCATCAAAGTCCTTTTTCTTTTTGCAAAGCTTAACGTTATATCACAAATGATAATTGAATGAGGTTTTAATCAAGAATAAAAAAGGGAGAGAGTTTGATCAATTGTGATTTTCAACAAAACTGGTGACATGGCTTTATTACCATATCTTCACTATTAGATTGTGTCGTTTTCACATTATTTTCTTAATTCACCATCTCATTTAATATTGGGTATTGTATAGTCTAATACAAAAGCCCCATTGTTTGTGAACTCTTCCGTTTTTCTTGTCATTTAGATATTTAGTAACAGTAAAATTGTTGACTATTCAACTGGTAAACATTTTCTGTAGAGGCCTACATTTATTGTCTGGTATTGAGTGTGCGGCTCAGGCTTGAATACAATTTCTCTAAAGCTAATAGCTAAACGGTCGCGTTATTTGACGTAACTAAATGTGAAGCATTGTCTCAAACATGTATATATATATAAATTTATATTTTTTATTGTATCCATATAAGCTGGGCTTTGCGAGTGGTACAATATATTCATAGAAACATGAACTGAGGAATCTAAACAATATATATCAAAATAAACTTTCGTATTGTACAAATGGAAACCGAAATTAAACTCAATATTTTCATACATTTATCATAGAATTGTCATTTAAACAGGAGCATACTGCTACCATTTTGAAATGCCACTCATAAACATGTTTCACCAAAGCATGCAATTTCAGTTAGTCCTTACTTAATAGACATGAATGTACGAATAAAAATCAAAACGAAAACGAAAAGTCAGACATAAGAATAATGAAACCAGAGTATATATACTTCAGTATAGCTAGATTACCACAACATTGCCTTTTTTTCTGCAAACCTCGAGAGATAAAACCGTCAGGTTTGGATATAGTTAATATAAAACCCTTATCTTGTGATACAATTTCATACTAGTTAGCATGCCCTTCATATATTCACTACGAACTATCATTGTGTGTTTGCGTTCATCTTAATGTCTCATCTGGAATTCAATAAATTATCAAGACAACTGAATATATTTTGATTTACCGAAGAAGGCAGTGATTTATAATAGCCTTAGGCTGTCACTTTCGTCGCCGATCTTCCGCTAGCTAAAACCAGCGGCGAAATGTCTCTTTGATGTACATTTTTTGAAAATTTGGCAATTTAAACGATTGTATAATCTTGGCATTTTCTAAATTTACAGAAGAATGAGTACCTGATATATAAAAACGTGATAATAGTTGCATTGTTACTAAGTAATAAATGAAGTCAGTAAATAAAGTTCAAGAAAAGATTGATAGGGGCAATCATAAGAGTTGCGTTTTGAATCTCGTATCTTCTATAACAACAAACACATTGCCTTGGGAATGATTTTATAGATCTTTAAAACGTCCCTTACTAAAATAATATTAACTGCACTTTATCAAAATATATAACACGGGACAGTATACTTGTATACATTTTAATCCCAAAATAAAACATAAATAAGCATGTGTTATTGGTCATAAATTTGCATTTCTATCGCAATCGCTTTTACGAAAAATATTGTGACTTGTAGGTTTATCTATAACTTCGAGTCGACAGTACATAACCCATTTAATTTAAAATTATTGGTTAGCAGTAAGCAAACAAAATTAACTATAATTTACTATCAGTTTAAGCAGTTTTATTTATCAACGGCACTTGCAAACACTACATGTAATACTTACTGCTTTGGATAGGTACGATACCAGTCCCTTAACTGTATGAAATATAAATGTGCAAACACTAGCATTTTCACAAAAGGCAAATGTCTACACAACCTGGCCAGTTTAAATAAGTATCTTAAGAAGATTAGAGCACGGTTTGACACCACAAAACCTTAACGTTAAGATTTGTTCCTATCAGAATTTTTGAAAATTAGAAATCATTACGTTTGTATTGTATCCTCATCTTTATGATCACATTTCATATTTTTACATACTATGAGTTTACAAATAAAATTTACGCACAGCTATTTATATGTGTTATTTCATCAATTTCTAGCCACAATCTACATATGTAAAATGGGATGCATTCAGAGTAGCTTAAAAACATTGTTCATACGGTAATATTTATAGCGCTGGCATGGACAGAAGCAAGGTAAAAATGAAAATTAGGTGCACACTTTATCCTTATTGGTTACGTCCTAATTTAGAGAATATGTGAGCTAACACATATCTCGATATTAATAAAATACCATTTAGTAATATCACCGTTTTCAGCCGGTTGTTCTTTTCCGCGACATTTTCCATGTACCTGAGATATGGTGGGAACTGGAAGAATATATAGCATAAATGACGGATATCGCCGCGTATTGGGGTTATTATGATGCCGCAGTTGGATTCGATGTCCAATCTATAACGGGAGATATAATATACGGCACAAACGGTGGCATTTCTGTCAAATCTCTATACAAATCGATATAGTTCTATGTTTATAGGTTATTAGTAAGCTATTTAATAAATTAATTTCCCGATGAAACAATACTGATGTATGCCCTTAATACTGTTTTCCATTCAGCATCTAGAAATGCCTACGGACAAAAACTCACGCATGTTTTAATGGCATGGTGGACTTTTATAATTACGGATATCATTATACCCCCCCCACACACACACACACAAGTATAACGCAGTGGGTTTATCATTGTTTTTGAAATATATACAAGGAATCAATTAAGTATGTAAAAAATATAATGCTATTCTAAGAATATATTCTTATTCTGTGAGTTTATTGTGACAACCAGGCATTGCCATGTGGCAGTATTGAAGTCTTAATTCGTATTCTACTCTTACGGGAACTGTTCGTGACAGGTTTACGATTAAATTCTCTATGATAATATTTACAGAGACGATATCTTCCCCTTTGAAGTAAATCCCCAAGATGATGCCATCTAAACCATGTGTAAATGCAGACTAGCTAAATGTGATTTGACGTAAGGCAATGCACTCTTTTAAAGTGGTCTAATGTGTGTAAATGTAGTACATCTTGTCTGGTTTCATATCTTGGTGTATCGTCTTTTGAAATAAATTTAAATGCACGTTTCTTGTAAAAAGACACAACCACTATCAACATATAACACAGGTATTTTTCTTACACTCTTTATTTTCTTATACACGTTTACGAGGATTATTTGATTTGTAAGCTGATGTTTCATATAAAACACGCAAACACAATAAATTTAATGAGTTTTCTTTAAAATAAAATATTGCAGGAATGTATTGTTAGCAATATTTGTGGTAATCATTTATGTTAGATGGATATGCAGACTTTGATTACTGTATGATATACTAAGTTACATCTAACTTCTGAAGCTATATTGTTTGTGGCAGATACGATTGCAAATACGTAAATATTCATATGGACAAAATGCAAAGTAAAACACATTCATAACGCTCACTTATAACTTTCGGTGTGTTATATGGGAGGTGGTTGTTGTTGTGTGTGAGTTTGTTTTTGTTTTTGTTGTTGTTGTTTTCGTTGGGCGGGGAAGGGGGTTGTTCTTATCGTTCTGTATCTGTGCTAAAAAAATCTTTGAACTCATCACGTTCTTTACTGCCTTTTCATGGAAGGATTAAATCGAAAACCAAAAAAAAAAAAAAAATCATGTTATTGACATCTTAATGGGATTGCTGATATGACGATGTTTAAACCTTGTGGGTTTGAAGAAATAATCCTACTCATATAGTTTTAGATGCATCCTTTGTCTCGATTCTCGGTCGTCGTGTACTTGAAACTCCCTGTGGGGAAAGAGTGGAATAACTTAAACTGTTTTAGAACAACTACGTGCTGCATCTACGTACGCAGTCAGTACTGTAACCATGACAGATAGTTTTGAACACGAAACCAGATATCGTGTATGTAGAAACAGACATCGTTGCCGCTAAACAGTGTTATTTAAACGTTGAAATATATTATAATTAACATTAATTATGAACTATTTTATTAATATATTTGTGAGGATTGCTTTGCTGTATTTGTTTTCTTCGAAATATACCATTATGATCATTTTTGATAAATGTCTTATTAAAGCCACTGGCAAACAGGTAAAGGTGTGTGACTTATGAGGGGTTATAAAAATATCACTTACAAATAATCACTTGTACAAACTTTTCGAAAAGAAGGCCCTTCGTTTGTGGGCAGACAGCCATGCAGTGAAATAAACGCCCGGTTTCTTTGAATTGAAATGTGTTCTTATTCTGTGTCTGGTATGCGTTTTTAAAGAAAAGAACATTTTTAATTATTTTCTGTCTGGGCATATATCTATCAAATAAATGCATTGTCAACATACAAGGTGAGACGTCTATGTATCACTTTTAGTATGCCATACAACCGACAAGGAAATTCTTTCTTATATCGTGATATTGCGACTTGTTCGCTAGACCTTAAATTTAGTGATCATCACTGGTCATTTGGGAGATAACTTAATAAGTGTGTTGCAGCAGCAATTAGAACATATTAGCTCGCTAAAAAAATGTTTTTTTAAGTACACATGCAAGTGCATTTTTCATGTTCGAACTTCTTCACCAGTATTTTAAAGAATACTTTGGTTTCAAGCATTTATATGTGTTCGGATAGACATATTTATAGCTATTTCAGAAATTAATCGATGTTAACACACTATTTTCACAGTCTGTTTGTTCACGCAGTGTAACAGTTACGTGAGAAAGGTGACGATACAACACTGTCCGCTGCTGTTGGTGTTTAATCAACGGCTTTGCCATATGAAGACAAGTTAGTATTGTTTTTGTTTTATTTGAATGGACATATAAAAATGAGGACTTACAACTTATACAGTTCTCTTATATGGGCTAAACCATCAACATTAGTTTTTGGTGTAAGTTAACTTTAATAATTATACTATGTATACGGAAGATGATTATCGTTTATATTGAGTCTATCGTCCTGCCAACAGTATTTCAATAATAAGGAGACGGCGACCCCTTTAAGCGGATATATATATATATATATATATATATATATATATATATATATATATATATATATGTGTGTGTGTGTGTGTGTGTGTGTGTGTGTGTGTGTGTGTGTGTGTGTGTGTGTGTGTGTGTGTGTGTGTGTGTGTGTGTGTGGTTACAGACTCGGAGCAGACTCTTACTGTTTTACGAAACATAATAACCAATAGTTCTGTCTCACTGCCGGTTTATAAAGCATACTTTAAGTAGAGTTTCATTAAAGAGATCAGGAGACATTGTTATGGTATGTCTGTTACCAGATTCAAAAAACAATTCTGCTGTTGGCTGGTTGGTTACCAAGTTTCACCGCCTTCAATAACTTTACATGCCTTACCGAATAAGGAAATATGACAAAGTTTTATGATCATTGTAACATATGCTAAATTTTGAAAATGAACAGGGCAAAGGTATGCATATGGAAGCCAATGTAAATGTCAGAACAAATCTGTGATGAGTCGTTAAACAAAAAGAGCAAATCCAACCGTTACCGCCTTGGAACGGTCAGTCGGCATACAGGACCGATTGGTGTGCTTAAACCACTTTCAAAGAGGTCTAACCTCGCACTTCCTGAGGTGTATCTCAAATACAAGCATTGTAAAGAAAACCAATCTATTTGAACAAATCTGTCTAAGCGCTGACGTTTTCTGTGATAAGTAATGACGTCGAATCTCACTTCTATAATCTATTACCATATTTCCTTCCATTGTATATTGTAAATAGCAAAACGCCAGTTTACGGATTGTCAATTACATGGCATATATAATAAAGGAACAATTTGCAAGCGATTTCTCCTAACAGACTGTTGATTTCAGAAGTGGCAGTCTAATTCTATTAGCGTAACATACTGACTGCTTAGATAAAAATACGTTGCCCTGGTTAGATATTAACTAACTAATAACACATCCACATGCACAGAAACAAATGAATATACTCTGAACACGTCGCAGTGGACATGAGAACAATATGCGCCTAATAATATGTTTTAAAAGATACTGGTTTAACACTGATTATGTCCAAACTCGACGTGCATAATTTTCTTTTGTGTCATGACTTCAAACAGTTAAGGGGACGTGATGTATACTTTAGCATACAGTATTACGTTACAACGACATTTTTTTTTCATTTAACTTGTTTGTATTGAGTGTATCCAGTAATAATATAGAGAATTGCTTTCCATTGAGTGGCAAAAAGGTCCTTATGGTTAGCTTTTTAGGAGAAACTACATATGTTCATATTTTCTAAAAGTAAGTTTCATATTTATAAAAATTCATCAGAAGAAATATTTTTATGTGTGTGTATGTTTTTTTAATGCATCGCGGCGAACAATTATGATCGTTATAGCAAGGTTCAGCTATTTTTGGTTAGGATGGGGAGGGGAGACACCATACAAATGTCTGCTTGGACCACAGGTGCTCAGCACGTCAGACCCTCCCGCATTAAGTCATTCACCTCGAACCGGACTCGAATTCACGCGGCGAGAGGCTTAGTTGTCAGGGAAGTTAAAAGGAATCATTTGATAATTGATTATTAAATGAGATATTGTATATACTAGTTAACACTTTCACTGACTGCAACAACACCTTATATTGGTGTTCTATAAATTTCAATGTGAGATGTGTTTTGATAAAATCGAGTATTTAATTTCAAAAGTATGAGTCTCTTAACACAAGGTATCGAGATACAATCTTTGTTGTAACACTTGACATGTGAGATTGGCGTCTTATTGCATGATTGAACAGTTTTATGAATGTTATGCTCGAGATAATAATTGTTTAGTTTTCGTAAATGACGCTTTCATCATTTTATCAAAAAGCTTAGTTTTCTACTTTTTCAATCCTAGGTGTTGGTATGTTTAGTGTGTTTTTGTGTTTATTTTAAAATGTATTTCTTCAATGTATTTAATGATTTACTATTTTTTAATATCATGTTTCTATTGTTTTCAAAGCGCATCTTTATTCCACATGTGCTTTTACGATTTCAGCGTCAAGGATTATTTTAAAAATAACCCACGTCTTTCGAAAGTAATTTAGTGAATTTTCGTACACATCATCTTTAGGTCCTTCTTACCAGTCTTGATTAAGTATATTTTAAAGCACGTCGTTTTTCCCTGATGATTGTATACTACGAACGACACAATCACTTCCATTTCCTTCATTCATTGAGAAATCAGTGCTCAGGTTATTGCATCCATTTACAGTAGTATCTCGAGAATTAATTCTTAATGGTAGACAGCTTTTTTGTGACCAAATTGTAGGCAAGTCTTCTGGATTGCACACAGAAAACACAATGACGACGATATTGTCTATCGAATACAATGTTAGACTTACACCATTACTGACGATATACATTGTCTGAAAAGAGACACTTTAAGAATGTGGAATATTCATCACTGCCTAAACGCTCTAAGCATTCTCTGCTCGATTCCCAATAAGGCCGTGACATAATGTAATTTAGTTTTAAAATTTTGGGTAATTGTACTTAATCTGACAAATAAATTATGTCTCTTCGTGACTGAAAGCGATACGCC
Source organism: Sinonovacula constricta (assembly GCA_007844125.1). Taxonomy (NCBI): domain Eukaryota; kingdom Metazoa; phylum Mollusca; class Bivalvia; order Cardiida; family Solecurtidae; genus Sinonovacula; species Sinonovacula constricta. Next base: position 2,706,408 of record CM017564.1, read on the forward strand.
TCAAACTTACAAAAATCATATTTCAACATACCATTGTATCCAGAAGCCAGATTGTTATAGTTTAGAATATATATGCACCCGAATTTACATTTTTAAACTGAGAACACGAGCAATTAATCAACTGAAATTTAAAGTGCATTTAATTCTATTTAATAATACGCTCCACCGTTTAAACGAAATGGGAATTATATAATACGACTAAATATATACCTTTGTTAAAATGACTATTAAACTGTAGTATATAGTGAGTCCAACTGTGTTCCATATTTCCAGCCTTCAAACACAATCGGCATGTACAAGATGAAATATATTGTTGCCTACTTTATAAAGAGAATAGACAATTATATATTAGTCTGAATTTTATTTCAAGTTTGAGTAGTTAAGAACCATTAAAAATATGAACCAGTTGATACATATTTCTAATTATCTCACACACAAGTGTTATTCCATAATATAGATATTGATATTCTACGTGGCTTTTTTTGTACAAACATCACGTTCTCCCTTAGTTGTGGTTATCAATGTGATCATCTCAGAGAAAATAGTTTTTAATTTAAAAAGTATCTCAGAACAACTAAATTCGGTATTATTTGTATTTTGAAGCTGAATATGTCTTTAAATGCCTTCTATACGGAGGAAAAAGAACTGTTTTTATAAAGTTCTTATGTCTGTTTTTTTTTTTTTTTGGGGGGGGGGGGTGTCGTCCACTTTCGTGAACATCATGTGAAAGTACTGTCCGCACTTTCGTCTTTTACGCCTAGATTGTATTCTTGTAGTTGCATATGATACATGTGCATTCACAAATTAGATATACATACCCAAAAGTTAATACAATATCTGTATCTTTTTCTTTTGCTAACTTTATTGACAAATAACATACAAAATGAACAACTGGTCTGTTATTCTTCAACCAACGCAGACCTTATAAGCAACGATTAATGGGAAGGATTTGTTGCATTGCATAGCCTTCAACGTTTCGATTCGGTTAGATATTTGGACTAGCTCGAGCTCTCTGTGGTTTTTAAAGCGTTTGGATTGGATAAACATGTACCTTCCATTAAATCACAAATAGCCACAGTAGTCGTTTACAATTGTTGATCTGCCCAGAAAGGACTTAGAGAAAAAGCCTTCTGAGATCATGTTTTCAAACCAACGTTGTGAGCGTCTAAGAAGTTAGGTGTGACAGAGGCCACGAAGCTAACCCAAAGGAACATTAGAGTAAAATGTAATCCTACCAGATATTTATTTCGAGCAACAAACAAATCGTCTCTTTAAAAGTTGTCAGTTAGCATTAAAGCTTAACTTGTCACGAACAAATTTCTACAAGTTAAGAATACCAATGAAGCCCTGGATACTCTCTAATGACAATATATTGGCATTGCATTTATAGCAGAAGAATAATGAGCAGTACATGCTATGCATACCAACTGAATAATATTTCTATTGCGACGGCAACATGAGTTTTGGGTTTACAGTCGTACTAAATATATATGTCTTCTGTGAGAGAGAAACGTTACATTCTTTCGAGCTTAAATCATATTTAACTAATATACTAACGTTATAAATATCAACCTATAACTAGGTGTAAAGGATAGGGTTGTTTGTTTTGAACAAACTACATGAATACATAAAACCTGTACTAAACATAATGTATATGTATAAGCTGCCACTTTATTTACTCGAATAAACCAATTCTTTCAACACAAAGCTCAAAGCTTTAATGTGTCACATACCTTATTTTCGAGAAATAACAGGTGGTTTCTTTGTTGGGGATAAGAAACTGCTTTAAATATTCTAATTGTAAAGTATTTCCAGTATTTTAATGGGAGAGTAAATCGTTGTTAACCTTTTCTGTTTAAATTCTGTATCAGCTTCGCATATATTAGCAGAGTGTTGTTCACTGTTTCCATATTGGTTCAGGCTTATCCACATAGCTCCGTATGCTTTACAGCTTCTTAGATGATGATGATATTATTGGGAGCTTCTACCAATGCAAGTCGCCCTGATATTCTTTCCGGCTAGCTGTACGTCGATTTGTAACTAATAGATGCACCGAAAATATTTTAAATCTATAGGCTAGTTTGCTGGAAGTAGCCAACCTACAATGATCATGACCGAACTGAACAAGAATGGCAGTAAACATATCTCATATGAAAACCATCTATCCTTCCAATACAGCACATGTTCAATTCTACCATTATTATACACACGTTCCTTCCAACTAATATTAAACATGTGCATATCTTTTGGATATGTATGAAAGACATTTATGCCTGAAGTTACATTATAACCTGCTGGTGTCGAATTCATTACAAAATGAAGATCGTGTTAAAATGCCAGAAATCAGTAACTACTTCTAGAAATCGCCAGTCAGTTGAACATGTTTAGTCTGGTAGAAATCCACATAAGGTACCCAGTTTATAGACAGATAGAGTAACAGCATGTACAACGGGTTTAAAACCCGGAAAGTTAATTAAACATCCATATGATAAATAGTTATTAAAAATCATAAATGGGAGTGAATGAGTTTTGATTTCAATTGTAGCTGTGTAAAGTTGAAAAAAATATATCAAAGAACTCGTGTATTCATGCTGCATCTGAGACGGTAATAAAAGTAGAGGAAACATTATTCAGATGCAATAGACACCGCTTAACGCTTAAAGACAATATACCACTATAAACTGAATATAATTAACACACACACACACACACACACACACACACACACACACACACACACACACACACACACACACACACGTATATATATGTTGGAGACCACAGCTCTGTTTGGGATCTGGATATCACCGGCTCCCCTTAGGTGAGTGTTTTCTACTCACTCTTTCAAAATCACTCGCTTGATGACTTCTAGAATCTAAACATATACACCACATTTCAAATGATATTACATTTGTATCGTTTTAACTTAAATCTATCAATAGCATCGATTTCTTTTTGTAAGTTCATTAATACTGAATATATGTAAGGATAAATCATGAACTATTTAGCCGGCTGTTTCAGGTACATAGAGTCCGGCCATTTATTGAGCGAATCCTAACGATATTTGCATCGCAAATTGAGTCTTTGGATAATGTTTAATATAATTCCATAGAATCTGGTACACGTTCTATACTTCTGTACATGTTTTATGTTTTGGTCATCAAACTGTATTTGTAATTATTTTCAAGGCGCTTGCCTTCGGTATTGTCACTGAATTGCATCACACTATCATTAGCATATCATGCTTATTTGTTCCGTTCTAATCATCTGATATACTTTGAATTTTGAACGTTAAATTGTATGCTTTGGCCATTTTGCTAAGTTATCGTTCTTCTGTCAATGTATATTCACGCATAGGCAGGTGTAACGGATTATCGACAGGTGATGACACGCAGTATCGTATATTGGGCTTTTAGAAATGTGCTAAAGCATGATAGTTTGTATAATAACTTGCGTATTAACAGCCAACGCTTGAAGCTATTACTGATACATCTTGTTTATAGTATATTATCTCTAATTTCGTGTGTTGGGTTTCACAGTTTAAGAAGTGTGCTAAGACATGGCGCTATGCAAAATAACTTCTTAACAACTATTGTTTTAAGCTTCTTCTAATGCTGACTATGGAATATTATTTTTAATTTCGTTTGTTCGTCTTTGTTAAGAAGGGATAGAAGCTATAATTTTGTAGACAATTAACATTATAAAATGTACTTTTTGCAATGGTGAGATACTCTACGTATATACCAATACACGTAGAACAGACATCTAAACTGTGTTACTGTAAACTGGTAAATGGATTATTCTATTATATGCAATTCTTTCATTTGCTGCAAAATATAAAGTATTGCATATATTCTTCTGACGAATAAACCAAGTACATATTTTTTTTTAAATATGGTGGCAACTGGAACCAATCAAAATATGTATCAATATCTTCTTTACTTCCTTATCTAATACAATTAAAATGCACACTAAAACTATACTTAAACATAATCCGTGTTTCTGTCTGATCTCTGCCCAGGCTCTGCTTTGTACATAAGGCTAAACTTTCCCGTGCTAAGAAGCAATATAATAAGGCAATATAAGTTTCTGAAATGTTTATTAGACGTGGATCTAACAGTAGATGATGCATAGCATGCATGTGTACAACAAATACTACAATAACTATTGGAGTGCAAATACATAACTTAAAAACATTAAATGAAACATTCGAACTTAAGTTCACAATTTAATTTTGTTTGCAAATACAGTTTTAAGTTGTGCCTGCAAACACTATGAGGTCAAAATATAAATAGGCGCGCTTAGCTTAATATGGGATAACTATATAACATGTAATATTGTATATAAATCTTTGGTAGAAACACATTATTGTGTTTGATATATTGTTTCTGTTGCACGTCAATATTGTTTATGCTACAGGTCCTGCTTTGCTCATATAGCACGTCATGCTATACTCCAATTAATATTTTATAACGTTTACTTCAGCCGCGTTTGCGTGTCTCTGTAGATATTTCAGATTTAAATGTATGTCGTAATCCTTATAGGACCTTTTTAAATTGTCCAATACATCTGTAATTTAATTGTTATACTTCGTGCAATGATGTCATATTTACGCGACGATCGATCGATTCCATATTTTACTTAGTTATGAGCTAACAATTGCTTAATTCCAAAATAATATAGTAAATTAAGTTCATTTTTGTGTAATTGTTTTAACAGTTGACAGGACATTATAATTCGTATTCTTTCCAAACATAATAATCCATCTGTTCTTTAGCTATTCCATGAATATGTATGAACCGAATGTTACATTTTCGTCCATGTTGCATACGTATGTAAGGCAATAAGGCTTGATTGAACACACAGCAAGCTGTGTTCAAATTGCTTGTTCCGTAGGAGTGACAAAGGATGTTAACATCCGAACATCGAAGATAAGTGCGATGAACTGTCATCTGGCTTCAGATAATTCCAAGCAATAGCCACAGCCACACACATATATATGTCTGTTCTCTTCATGTGAATTTAGATGGATAAAAAACGACGAAAACAACAAAACGAAACAGCAACAACAAAACACCAATACATAAACAAAAACAAGCCACAAATAAGTACAGTAAAGTAAAAAAGATGAAAGAAAAGAATAAGTAACACCGTTGATCATCAAATCAAGACCACGTGTCGAATGCAGCCATTATATCGCTACACAGAGTCACATAGTCACATAGAGTACATCATGTATCCGACCCTTAACAGGTAAGTAAGAAAAGGTCCTATCAAAATGTTACCTGTAGACAAAGGCGAACAAGGTAAATGTAAATGTGACAAAACACACAAAGACGAGACATGACACACAAACAATTTGTTTTGGAAAATAATACCGTTCTTAAATATCATATATAATGTTGGCATATTTTATGTGATTTTAAAAAAGGATTTAAGAATTATATATACAAAGTTACTGTTCTATGAGAACATGAAAAATGCACAATTTCAGCATGTTATATTCAAGGTCAACTCCACAGATGACCATCAAGCACTTTATATCAACCACATAACATAATTGCACCATGCATAATTTAACAATCAGTGATAATCTATTATTTCTACATGTATCTTTACATTACTCATTATTTAATATTAACCAAATACATGAGACGCAGTAAGTAATTAGCTTTGCATGGGTTCTTCTGTTTCTACTTTATATCTCAAGACACCAACCACAGTTCCGTGTTGGATCTGGTTATTACTGACCTAGGTGATTATACGTGTCTTCTTCCCAGTTTTCCCAAATTACTCGCTCTTCACAGCAAGAATTAACATTATTATATATTTTATTTTATATTCTATCACACGTTTTAGCCAAAACGATATTCCGAATTCGGTATTCAGTTTTAATATCACTTAACAAAACGGATTTTGTCCGAGTTCTGGTAGATTATATGGAGTAATTTCGGTAGATAGTTGTCCGATATAAGCTTTTGACAACGTCGGATTAAGCAACTATCTTGATATAAATGTCCATAAATTAATACATAACAACTTTGTATGCCTTTTACAATGGGTTATGTGCCTTTAAGTATTCCTTAGTATGGCACTTTACAACCCACGTTTAATAATTGGATGGATATAACAAATCTTCTAAAGTAATCATATACTACATAATATATATAATATTGCAGCAATAATATGTGGCTATGTATATATAGCACGATAATAACCTACAGCGTATGTAGAGTGAATGCATGATTGAAGTCCTAATGTAAAATTAGTAGGATCAAAGATTCTAGATCAAAGTAATCATGGGAATGATTGTGTGCAATTAAACGATTACACTTGAAATGTAAACAACTATATTTAGTTGTACGTGCTGTATATATGTTACCCTTCTCGTTGGTTCTGCTTTTTGGGGCCTGCAGAAGGCACAAAAAGGTCTTAGTGAAGACGACAAACACGAGGCTCTCGCCAGGAATGTTTTAATGTAGTGCGCATAAGAATAAATGACAAAATATGAGGACATGAAAATAGACATGAAATTAGTTGTACTGTAATGAATAAGGGTAGGCTTTAACAATGCATATTGCAAACAGTTACCTGCAGAAGGCACAGAGGTCTTAGTGAAGACGACAAACACGAGGCTCTCGCCAGGAATGTTTTAATGTAGTGCGCAGGCGCCCCGGTGCAAAGGTGAAAGGTTAATTCGGACAAAACAGGTCCAGTATACCTACACCAAAAGTATAAGGGGTTATGCAATATGATGCGATATACGTATTAATTAATGAACTGTGATTTAATGAGGTTTGACCTACATGTACTTTATATTGGCATAAGTAAAACTTAGTAATAAGAATTTGGAGATGAGATTACCAATTAGATGCTTAATGATAGTTAGAAAGAATAATGACTCTACTAAATGTTTAAGAAGATGAGGATGAGGAAAGATAAGTTAGATGATTTAGTAACATATTGAGTCTGTTACATATACATATGCCATTCGTTTTATATGCCATTTCTTTATATGCCATATCTTCATTTAAATGTGTCTGTCATTTATTACCTGGGTTGAATTTTTAAACTGATTTAGCATGATAAACGCATCATGAAATTAAAGTTGTATTTTATATCGGCAATTACGTAGTTATTAACTATTAAATGAGACATTCATCCTTTTTGTTTGACAGAAAATGTAAATTCTTAAATTTATTTAAAAACAACATAACAGAACATATTTGATTTTTTTTAGTAAACTAAAAACGTATATTTTAATTCTCAATGTGGTTATGTCGACAGCCATTATTTATGTTTAAAGTAATAACTTTTTGGCACATGCTTGTATAACTAAAACACATGTGTCAAGGCATCACCCCATCGAAACTCATGGATTTATGTTTTGGAAAATACTACCTTTCTTGAAAAGCATAGATTACAAAAGTACTTTGGTCTATAAATGTCATACGTATCGTACGCGTCCGTTGTATTGTGGTTTGAATTGTTAACCTAGAACATAGGTACGAGCACATAATCAAACAACACAATTCATTTGAAAAAAAAACGTCCCTGCAACTCGTCGATATGTAGGTAGGGTTAATAAAATCGTTTCGTTAATAAAGATATTTTGACAAAAAGTGACCACATGTGTCACAGATTGTTCTGGCTTTGAACACTTTGAAAATAGTATCCCCAGTCACGGAATACAACATATTCTAAAATCTTGGTTGCGTTTAAGGTTATCAAGGCTAAAGAACCTTTCCTCAATAAAGCTTGATTTTCAGAAGTATGTCTCACCAAGCTCATTAAATGCCCCATAATGGTGCACACGGATGTTTTTATAGCACGAGTAATGCCTTGCTATACGGCATGATAAACATCAATGCCAGGATGTGAAAACAAAGGGAAGACAATGCGGAATGCTCACGTTAATAAACATAGACGGTCATTTTCACGTATTAAAAGACACAAAATTATACGGCTCCAGGTACGTGAGGCCCCGGGTTCGATCGTTTAAAATGGTAGTGGTATAGCTCCCTTGCTAACGCTCAAGCGTTATATAAGGGTAGTTCCACGACTGGTTGGCCCGGTGTCAGAAAAATGTGACTGGGTGTGGTATCATGCCAGGTGTTCACGGCATGCTATACACAGTGAAGGCAGCACTATATCTGCTTCAAGTGGACACCGTCTCCAGATAACTGAAACACTGTTGGTGGGACGATAAACTCAAGAAACAAACAAACAAACAAAAGTATAAGCATTAAATGCCCCTGAAGCAGTTTTGCCCTAATATGAATATTTAAGTGTAAGACAACGCACCCGTGGACATGCGATTACAGGCGCAGTCTTCGATCTAGTGAACAGGTCATCCGGCCTAGAATTGAAATATGTCGTCAACCTGCTGTGGTTCTCTTCTTTATCAAATTCTAACTTCTATACGTACTAGCTTGGACGTCCCAATGCCTTGCATTATGGTTCATTTGCGCATGATTTGAAAATGAATAACTATGTAGTTCTAAGCAATGTATATACGGTATAGACCACTTCTATACATTTAGATCCCATACAAATATGGGTCAAGGGCTGCTTCATGTATGTAAGTAATAAAGGGCGCTTGCAAATTAATAGTTGTTCTTAACACGGCAATTTGATCATAAAGACTGATCGTCAGAAAACTGAAATTCAAAATCCTTACATTTACATTCGTTTTGTTAACGAAATGATACAACAAATCTTAAACACAGAAGGCAATTCGTGTTCATGCCGCCGATTTTATTCTTGTAATTTATACAAGACATTACTGAACAGTTCGTTTAAGAACGAAATTTTTCTATGAAATACATCTTTGACCTAGACGGATTGTATTTGTGAGACAAATCAAATTAAAACTGAACATCTTTTAATTTCGTCAACTGAATAAGTTCTACAAGCATCATTTGTATATCCTTATGCATGATGGTATAGATTCACGCTTTCTGTGTTGGAGTTGTATTTCTTCAAAAGTCAGATGGGGAAAGCGAATAATAAACAGCCCTTTCTAAAAGCTTGTGATTTTGGATTTTTGCTAAAATCTATTTGCATTTTCAGAAATTAGTTACAAACTATACAGTGGCAGCATTGTTATAAATCATCGCAGACTGTCGCAATGGATTTATTAGACGAAATGCATAAAAGATGGAACGTCGTTATGCATAAGGAGATCAACATCCTGATAAATACAAAATAATATATATTTAATATATGAAGTGGCAATTACGATACTTGTAAGATACTAACAATTGCTGGTAGAGACATAACATATAATACTAATGTCGTAACCATTACTGTTTATAACTTGCTATAACTTCTCATCAAGTTACCATAACATATACGACATATGTTTTATATTTGTTTTACATTAACTACCCGAGAACATCTTATTTCATTCAAATTCTCATCAACTATAACTAAGGATTGTTTGGACATGGGCATTCAATAGAAAATGAATTAACCAAAACAAGATTCAGAAACGATAAAGTACAATAAATTGGCAATCAGTTATCCCTGCAGAGTTTCTTTGATGGGTACAGAGTCGAATGCGAAACTCATAAAATCGGGGCACATTTAATTTAGGTTTCTTTAACAAATGCCTTGTACTTCTCTCACGATCAAGACAGAGTATGCTGAAACATTCGTACTTTTAAACGGTTCTCTAAAAGAGCAAGACCTTATTATGGATTTTCCTTCAGGTTGCCTTTCAGATTGGATTTAATAAATAAACTTGCATCCGTCAAGATATGTAATCAAATCTAGAATCAAGAATATCGTCGACGTCGCTAAATGTCTATTCATAGCCAAAGTCACTTATTCTTGTGTAATAATGTAATTATGTCTTGAGTGTATCAAATACGTATTAAACGGTTGTATTCCTTCTTCGCGTATACGCAATTTTGTTATTGACATTCAAAACAGAAAGAAACCTATTTCAAGTCGATATTTAGCCTGAATGTTAGGGAGCAAATAAGATACCCATGATTTTCTATAGAAACTTAAGCAAATCCAGATAGCTTCTTATGTATATAATTTGTGTTGATGCAACATGACATCAGCTTTTAAACAGGACTATCATTCAACGGATTATAAAATAATAAAACACTATTTCTATACTTATTGGTTATGTGCTACTTGGTTGTACGTTACATAAATTAGTCTCTAAAACTTTTGTATGACATAGTAAGCAATCCACAAGTTGTATCACCAAAATCCAAAGTTTTGATAAACTATATAATATTATATCAATGTATGTTTGGTCATACATTTTAAGTTTTTTAACACATTAACAAACCTATAACCTAATTATAACACGTCCTACTTGCAAAAGTGTTGCTCGAGGGCTGTCATATACGCGATCAATCCTCTACCCTAGTTATATCGAGGGGGAGTGGCTACAGTCTGTCTTATGGAGGGTCAGTTAACATCAAAGGACTGACAGAAAAATTCTCTGCAGATTATGAATGTACTTTATTGATAGATTGAATTCTGTAATGGGTATCAATCGACCATAAAGATTAAGGGAAAAAATACGATTGCATTCATTATGAGCAGAATTTGCAATTTATCCGTAACAATTGGCAACATTTTGCAACAAAAGACTGTCTGGGTAAATTTCCAGACAATTCGAAATAGCAAGACATCCTTTAATTCTACGAGGTTCAGAAGATTGATGTTTACAGGAAAATTGTTAACACAGTTTCGACTTTTATATGAATTAGAATAAACTGATTAAGAGAATATCACACAAATTACTGTCATTGTTTATTTAAATTGAGAATAATGTACTAGAACATATGCCAAGGTTATGATTTTTTTTTATTTAACTCGGTGTTAGGACTGACTGAATAATGACTGATGTATACTATAAACCTAGAAATTGATAATACCACAAACCATTATTCCTTAGCGAACGCATTTCTAGTTCTCGTTTAGCCATGCATATTTCATACTGTTATCAATGCATGGAAATAACGTGGTCTCTATTATTATATATAATTATAGATATATTAATAGTATAAAGGAATGCGGAGTGAAGGTAAAATCATAAACTGCTCTGAACGAAATTATTAATAATTATCATAAATAAGTAACGAAGGAAGAATGGTCATTAATAATGTAGTGCATTGCATCTAATTTTGACATAATGATTTAGAGCCCCAGAATAAAGACGTGTTACCTTTTGCGTCGTTCTTGTTTGTGGTATAGCAATTTATAACATTGATAATAACAGTTTACTTAGAATTATCCCAAACCTATTTACACCTATAATGTTGATGCATTTCCATAATAATTTAAGCAATAGGTAAATAATAAAATGTCCTATCAAAATCAACACGAAAATATAAACAACCTCGTGAAAAAAGGCAAGCAGGTTATTTGTAAATGTGACAATACACATAGGCGGGGCATAACAAACACCAAGAAAAGCCAGCAGTTACCGCATTGGAATGGTCAGTCGGCAAAAGGACGGATTGTAATGCTTAAACCTGGCTTGCGCAGCGCTCCAACCTCGCACTTCCTGAAGGTTTTTTTTATATCAAACAAACACTAAACAAATATGCCGCCAACGTAAGAGAACTAACACTAGCACCTGCATCGTGAGTAAAAACTGATAAATTGAGCGATAATATTGACAAAACAACTAGTAATAAAATAAACTTTCAACATATGTACAATATGTACCGTAGATAAATGCCTCGGCAATCTAAACGTTCCAAATGAGAGAGTAGTTTGAAATATAACAGATTAAACGATGACGTATAATGAGAGCAATTAAATGACCTTATACAATGCCATGGCGTGATATGCAAAAGTTGTCAACTGTGACAATTAAAAAAAGACAAGAAAGAAAGAATCGATTTTTAGGGAATCGAACCAACAAAACGAGATGCAGTATTGTGATAGATAATTGGTAATAGCTTATACCAAAAAGGTTTATCATGAAAAGACGAACATTTATCAGCAATTAGCATATTTTATTATTAAGGTACAACAAATTCCGATGTTATATTTACTGTGCAATCTCGCGTTAAGGGCATGGAGATCAAGTTGTCCGATCTATATAGGGCACGAATGGAGAGATGAAGAGACAAGAAATCCAACAGTGAGTGTCCAATTATTTCTTTAGGTTACTTTCCGATCGTCGTGCAATTTGAAAGCAATGCAAGTTCTTGACTCTCAAAGGGTCAATTTCACGCAATGTATGTTACGAATGTTGGCCACTTTTATACTATGCGTTTGAATCTGTTCAGACAATTGGAAACATTAATATTTCTGATTGAGACAAATATTAGTCATCTAAGAACGGAACGTCAACTTCTTTACCGGTTTACAAGATTCTGTGTATGGAACCTACTGACAATCACTGTACTAACATTCATGGCTTTACAAATACTGAACTTAAGACTGCTTTATGATGAAAGCTAGTACACCAAGGTTATCTTAGAAGTTATTAAGTTTCATCATACTAAGGAAATTAAACGTTGACACATGATGCTATCTGAAAAAAAATCAATGAATATGCCCTTGCATAAAAAAGAAGCAAAACTTCCGTGTTCCGGAAAAGTATAATGGTGATTTAGAAACAACGTTATCACACGGATTTCTCGTCCTTACATATTATCATAGTACAGCATAATAAAACAATTAACAAAACCATATTTTGATGAAAGTTTTTAGGATTAAACATCTTCTTCTTTAGATAAGAATACAACTCATATCATACCTAATACAATAAAACAGTACGCTCCATATAAAGGATACTAAGATAAAAAGGTATATGAAATTAAGTACAAAAGTTGGCATGTGATTTTCATGAGCAATTTATGTCTAAGTGTAATTATGCTTAGTGTCGGAACCTTTAGACACATACACATCCTACGTGAATTATACCTCTCGATTCGAAAGGCAATCAAAGGTACTTGTAAAGGGCGTGTTACTCAGCGATATATCGAGTACATAATTTCATGTTTAATCTTTGCCGAAATATTTCGGCGGATATACGTATAAGTACGTTCAAGGGTGAGTTATAAAAAAGCAAAAATATCGGGGTCTGGTATGCCTACATATTGTTAAATGGTACAATATCGACATCCATAGAATGAACTTAATGTCGATGCTATGCATTCTATAATAAAATCAACCTCAAGAAATAGCTTTAACATACATGTTTTGTAAAATATGATTCTCTTCCCAAAAAAAATCAATTAGACAAAACAAACAAAGTTAAAACAAACACATCTTCGTTACAATTGATATTTGTTATATTGCAGACGAATACAAGTAAAAGATAACCAAAACAATTCAAGAAGAAACCTTTCGAAATTTATGTGCAATATCTCATTTTAATATTTCTACTCACCAGTAGATAATATGAAAAAAGTAAGAAAAATAGTACTATGAAAATAAGAATGGGATAGGATAAGCCGGCATTTTTGCCGATACTGTGCAGCGAGTCACTATAGCTCAGAGGCACTTATGAGGTACCCAGGAACTGAACCCGGCCGGTCCATTATACCGAAACCGACGAGTTAGGCGCTATGCTGTCCCCTTAGCCCCGAGCGTTAGGAGGCAAGCCACTACTACCAACTTCAAAGTCTTTGGTTTGACCCGGTCGGGGTTTGAACCCACGACCTCCTGATTCGCAAGCCGACCCTCTACCACCTGAGCTATTGTGGCCTGTCCGAGCTATTTAAGTGATTAAGGTATATATAGACAATGACCTTAAAATATATATATTTAAATCTAAACTTACTTAAAACAAATCCACTCACAGTCTAGCAAAACAATTTCGAGGATAATTAATTCTAATTGTTCTCTGCTGCATCAGCATTAACACCGAACACACTTCGGGGGTAGTATTGCGGTTTTACAAGATGTGTGTTCATGGAAATGTACTACACTTGAGAATAATAACCCTAAGGTATTTACTGTCAAGCAACTGCCGTCTGAAGAAACAAGGCTAATAAAACTGTACTCATACACATGTATTGACAATAAAGGCACATACTAGTCGCAAAAACAAATGTCAGACTTAAATGTGATATCAAATCGTTGTTAGAGTTGTAATTGTAAGTTGTAAGTTACAGATATTGTTTCAAAGGTTCGCTTGCTTATTGCAAATGCATCTAGTAATCATGGAATGGCAGAAACGATGAACAATAAAACTGGCATAATGACAAAACTTTAGTGGTTCAGTCACTTGTCGCAAAGGAACACTGCTGTAAGCATATGTAACCGTTAGCCTTGATGATCTTACATTGATTTTTGGGCAACGATGGTATTTTATAACTTAGAGGGAATAGACAAGTTTGATTTTTACTTTAGTCATGTATACAGAGGCAATTAAGGCACGACTTGGCAATTCGTTGAGGCATAGCTATTTCGGATATTAACACAAACGTTTGATCACGTAATATTGAGAAAAATGTACAGATGTAATGTATATGTTATAAACATTGCAATTTGGGTTAATGCATTATGCAATATCTCAAATCAATACTTTCGTCAGGTCGTTCGGATTAAGGGGTTGTAAGCAATATTTCCTATGAACAGTTGTGGGACTTGAAGCGATCTGGGACTATGAATTATTTCCAGCTGCTGTGCTACATATTTCATTGTTCTTATTGGTTTGTGGTGTCATAGTTACAGGCATGCAATAATACATAGTATATGCGTGTTTCTATGGAATATGTTACACACTATCTGGATTCACAATGAAGACACACTTTTAACTGTGTTGTCAAGTGTTGTCAAGTAGACACCCTCTCCAAATATATTTGAATTTATCTTGACGAAATGATGAACCAAATAAACAAATACACAGTACACATGCAATCAAACACATACATATCTATAACAAAATACTAGATAACATGTTTTTAATCCTGACACCGAGGTAAATATCTTATTACTGGTTTAGTTTAATATATTCATCAAGACAATTTATTTTTATTTTTCTCACAGTCAAAAGTAATATGATATTGATTATTGTTATTTAGGCACACAAATAATCGCAATACAAATCCGAGTAGATAAACCTTGACCACTGGCCTCCGCAAACATGATAATATAAACGTACGCCCGAATGGAACAAATAAGTATTCGTCAAATAGCATATTTTTAACACTTTGCCATAAATTAATTTGATATAATTAAATAAAACTAGTTTGATATGGGTACATTACGTTATGCATATGCAAGAATGAGGATTTGTCGTATATAAGCTGTCTGTTGAAGTTAAATTGTTTATAGTTTCAGAAATATACAAGTAAGCATACATGTAATAAGAGTCATATTTTTTATCATATTTTGATTAATTTCTAGGTTTGTGATAAAGCTTCTAAATTTGTAACATATTGAACAACATACCTACTGGCTCTGTAAAAGTCAACATTAGGATACAAACAAGACAATTATAACATTACAACGAAGCTGCACAATAACTGATTCACTAATGGTATTTTATATCATTTACAAGACCCAGACAATTACTGGAAACCTTATCCGTACGTGAGTGAGCCAAAAGGAATTCTTACGCTAACACGAATAAGGTTTCATGTGGACTAGGTAAACTAATTAAGATGGTAGATACCAATACAATGCATGTTCAACAGCTACCTAGCACCTATAATCGTAAACGTTGTATGACATGCGAAAGCAATTTGTTTTGTATAAGTTAAACTGTTAAATCATATTTTACGGAATTCTTTAAAACTGAACATGCAAATTACAGCGAAAATTTAAAGCAATGTTTATTACAACAAGAAAGGAATCGTAAGAGATTTGATGTACATTTATTACCTTGTTTCAATTGCTTTTATCTACAAATATTTAAACGAGAAATTAATATCAAAAGGTATTTCGGAAAAAAAACAATACTGAGTATTTCAATTATTTGAACATTTTGAACGTAATCATAAACGCCCCGAAATCAAAGGGGATAGAGCAGACCGCCATATTAAAGGCATATTAAAGGCATATATGCACATATGACATTTTGATGACATTTAAGATGTAAATATAATTATTAAATGCCTTATCATATATGCGTTGACTGTTCGGGACGCGACATGGGTGCAGAGATAATAGTTCTGCCATTGTTGATCTTCAAAAGAAAGCATACTTGTCTATTAATGATGTCAGAGTGAAATCTGTTTGCACAAAAGGCGTCCTTGTTCAGAATGTAATATAAGTATAGTAGCAGTATGGATACACTTATGCAGCAAGGCATAAGCCATCCTGCATTTTATGAAAATATTTTATACAAGTTAAAGAAAATCAAGGGTCTGAAAAACGTGTCTGACCTCTTCACAAAACTTCAGAACATTTGGTCCTGACAGTTACAACCAGGAAATCCGTCGTTGTACTGCAAATCTTGCAATTGAGCCTTCTACAATCAATAACTATTCAATTACACGATGACCAGACAGGTCATGGAGACGAGATGCAAACAGTGACTTGAAACCAAAATTGGAGAGTCACTATTAAATTTCTTGTCTATTCATCTCTACGGTCGTGCCCTTTACAGGTGAGAAAACTTGAGCAGTCTCCATTTTGAGATTTGAGATTGCACAGTAGGTATGATATCGGGATATATTGTACCTTTCATATTATCTCTTATCTACTTACATAGTGTACATAATATGTTGATAGCTTATTTTATTACTACTGTCGTTATTGTGTCTATATATAAGTTCATTTTATTAGTTTAAACGCCCGATGCAGGTGCTTACTGTTAGTTTTCTCAATTATATGTATATTTACACTGTTTGTTTGATAGAAACACATTCAGGAAGTGCGAGATTAGTGAGTTTCACAAACCACGTTAAGACACCACAGTCGGTTCTTTTGCCGACTGACCGTTCCAAGGCGGTAACTGCTGGTCTTCTTTTTTTGCGTTTGTCTCGTCTCTGTATTGTGTCACATTTACCCTGGTAAGTTTCCTGTAATCTTTCCGTAGTTACTCATTCAGATCTCCCATAATAATTGGTTATACTGCAAATGAGTCCTTGAAATTGAAGGTGTTTGTTGGATGCTAATGGACTTGATATTAACTTGCTATTACCTACCAATATGCCTAGCGGTTTATTACAATTGCAACAAGTAGCTCAACAAAAGACGCTGCAATCACGTATGGATATCTCTCGAGATTATTCATAGCAGTTATTTTATCTGAAGGCAATTCCATAAATGGTACATCAATCAGAACATACTCTCCAGACACTTACGATCTGAAATTGAAAGAAAAATACATTTAAGATATTGGTCACGATAATGCCAACACAACTACGACATTTTTTTTTTTTGTATTAGGGACAACTATCTGCTTAATAGCATATTAGATACATATTTTATACACAAATCTCCTCAATATGTATCGACACACGCAGTGGTTTTTGAATTGTGTTTCTAGTTACTATATATATCCATTTACCATTACCTTCACACAATGTCTGGAGTAAATAGTTGTAAGTGTCGTTCTTCCGGCTATCCATCATTTTAAAAAAAATGAATGAACAATGGAACCCATTTTGTAATACCGAAATGCTTTTACTAATGCACTTATGATTTCTTCTTACGTATCACATAAGTGATTAATTCGTTCCTTGTTATGATTTGTATGGAAATACAAGGACTTTGGAAGACTATTGGTTCACGGTCTAGACTACAGATGCACAACATAAGTATAACTTTGCTCGTACTCTATGTAATTACAGATTCAATATTGACTTTTAAGATTGTGTGGCGTTGGAGGTTGTGCTGGATGTCCACATGTCGGTCCGTCATTGTGATACCTTTAGGTTATGTTTTGTTTGTTAGTTTTTGATAAAATATATTTCACATGTTTGTCAATGCCGATACGTTAGGTGCTGTCTATCATATTCGCATTTAAGCAGGAGTTTAACCAAGAGTTTGGGTTCACTCTTTTGTTATTTGTTTTGTTTTGTTTTGTGTCTGATTTTGTTTCCTGTATTTCGTTTGTAGTATGATTCTTGTATTGCGTTGTTGTTTTTTTTTTCGATTAAAGGCACTTTAAAAAAATATCAAGACGAGAGGTTCGCATATTACTCGGTACAAATTATTATATTACGTCTTTCTTTTAATAGTTGCATCAACTCTTGTGTCTAAGCTATTACAGACATCCTTGAAGTTATTTCTTGAACGTGCAAATTAATATTGAAATAAAATTATCGCACATACGCAGACCGTACAAATCTACTAGTTTGGACAGTTTAAAATTATTGTGAACTTTGTATTTATTTTTATCTTGTATTTCTTTTTAATGTGCTTTCTAGAACCATGAGTAGATCTCATGGCACAGCGAGCATGGTTCACAATACGTTTGCATTTCAGACATCAATTCGAAAAGGTTTATTTAGTGCCAAATGTTAAATTATTGGCTTTTATATATGTAAAATGGAAACACAACTTAAAATAAATCTTCATATAAAAGGAAACACATAATTATCATTAAACACGCATCACAAACACTCACACACAATTCTTAATCATGAGAAGAGTTGCATTTTCGAGTTGCGCTACCCCATAATGTATACACTTCGAATTGTTGTGTTTGACGATGGCAGTCAATCTCATGTAATAAACACATTTTAACATGACTTGCATCAACACGTTTTGCCATAACGCGCATTTAAAAAAAGAGCATTCAGGAAGTCCGTCTTAAATAATCGATACACTAAACAGGAACAATTAAAAACGAAAAAAAATAAAACATAAATTGGTTAGACAAAAATAAAATGTGTTCTTTAAAAAACGTCCATTACTATAAAATAACTTTGCCGAGGCTTTTACTTACTGTACATACTGTACATATGTTGATAGTTTAGGTTATTACTAGATATTATGTAGGTATATAAGTTCATTGTATCTGTTTTAACCCCCGATGCAGGTGCTTACTGTTATTTGTTTCACTTTGACGGGATATTGTTATTTACTGTGTTTGATTGATAGAAAAACCTTCAGGAAGTGCGAGATTGGAGCACTCCACAAACCAGGTTTAGGCACCCCAGTCGGCCCGTTTGTCGATTGATCGTTCCAAGGCGGTAACTGATGTTTTTTATGTGTGTTATATCTCGTCTCTGTTTTGTCCCATTTACATTTACCTTGTTTGCCTTTGTCCACTGGTAGATAAACTTTAATATCTGTGGAAAGGACCTTTTCTTTTCTACCTATTGTTTCTAGAAACACAAACGCTCAAAATGTCCAACGATTAATTAAGAACAGAAAAACAAATTCACAATTGTAAGAATAACCTCCAACTATTCACTAAAAATATTCCGTATTTGTGCATGTGTGTGTGTGTGTTAATCTTAATGTATTATCTGGTCCTCAATAAGTCACCAAGACAACCCAGTGTATTTTGAAAAAGTCAATGTAATATAATATCATTAGTCTGTCGATCTTCCGCTAGATGAAACTACGTGCAAAATGTCTATTTAATGGACAATTGATGTAATCTGATAAATGATTATTTAGTTTGATCGCTGAGCATTTTATATATTAAAACTACGTCGATATAAATAGATGATATTATTTGCAGTGCTACGATGTAAGATTAGAATAAAGAAATCAACCCTGAGAATAACGTGGTAAGTGCCATTAAAAAAGTTGAAAAAAACACTATAACAATAAGGAAATCGTCTAAAGAACAATTTCATGAAATTGTTTTTTGTAGTAATTGATAAAAGCTAATTGTTTTGATTAAATTGAACTTTATCTTAATAATAATAACGAAAATAGTATTTAAACTTATTTGATCTAGAAGAAACATAATGTGCCCTGTCATATATGATATCAGTCTGCCTTCATGTCTCTATTAATTGTATGAAAAGACAATACCTAAAAGCCGCAAAAAAAACGCCAGCTCTTTACTATGGTCATTGTTTTTATCTTTCTAAGAACGACTTAACAATAATTAAATAGCACGACTTTTTTCATATTAATTTATCGATCATTGAGATTTATATGTGCGTCATACAGATTTCAGAAGTTTCAAAATAAAGAAGCTGAAGATAAAAGTATTTATCGTGGTCACACTTTACGTCTGAGAGTTAGCACTCTGACGATATTGATACTGTAGTAAATTTATCAATGACACATATGTGCATACTTGACTTTACATCTAGAGAACGAGACTAGTGACTGTCCTGTGAGTAGCAAGAGCGAGCACGTTAAATATGTAAGCGTTATAAGAAAAAAAAAGCAAGGGATTCCAGACATAAAAGGAACAAAGATAAGAATATATATGACACAGTCCTATGAGCAGTGCAACATATACAGAAATTTGGAAAAAACACACAGGACAAAGGTATTCACTTGCAAGCCAAATGTGAATGAACAAATCTGTGATGAATCATTTAAGAAAAAGAGAAAACTTGTCAGTTAACGCATTGAAACGGTCAGTAGGCAATATGGGCCGACTGGGGTGCCTAAGCCGGTTTTACAGAGCTCTAATCTCGCACTTCCTGGTGGGTCTGTCAAATGCAAGCAATTGGAAAAAAAACGATCCATTTGAATACATGTCCAAGATCTGACCATTTGTTTGATTAAGTTATGACTAAAGTTGTGACCTCATTGAAAAATAATGTCCGCATAGTGTTAAGAAGCGAGATGGGTATTATTTCGATTAGAAGAACTACATAAACATGTTGATAGAAAATGAAAGTAACGTTTCGAATCAAGAAAAAGTGACTAGAGAAGAGTAAATGGTTGAAGCATCCGGTTCATGTGAAAATAGAATTGAGGAACCAAAGTCCAATGTCCAGCAAAGAAAATACACGTAACAATTTCCATAGGATAACTTAAATGGCAACATAGATTACATGCACGGGGAGATTTTCTACGACCACCACACTGCACAAGTTACATTGTTGTGATCATGAATAAGAATATAGATATGACAAAGACCTATGCGGATTGCAACATATGCAAAGAATTGAAACTACATATAACACTTACTGCCTTGGGAAGGTAAGTTGTTACTTATGTAACTATTTCTCCGGCAAAATATATATTTGGATAATAAGCAAATGCAAACAGGCCAGCTCTAAAATTTGTAAAGAAGTTTATAACAAGGAGAGTTTGACATCACCATTTCTAAACATTAACATTATGGTAAAGTACACTGTTAAAGCCTGAAAGAGAACGATGCATACGTTTGGTTACCCATACTTTTGAGCAGACTTTTAGGAAATTATATATATGTTATTGTTACATCACTGTTATTGTAAATTGCATGTATCTGTGAGAGCATGCCTACTTTGTGATGCAAAGTTAATATTTGCACACTGTATGTGTCAAGAAATTAACTGTAAAATACAACCGTACATACCTTTGTTGTGTCAAATGTTCCTGGCCAACTTTCTATATACAAAAAGGGAATATATTCTAGGCGCCTAAGTAACGGAAAGAAACAAGCAATGCATTATTTGTACTCTAAAGCCATGTTGCTTACATCCTAAAGGAATGTTCGAGCTGACCAATATATCGGTCTTAATATATTCACCTGTAGTCTGATCACCCTTGTCAACTGTCTGTCTGGTTCTGTTACCTTTTTTATGAGCACGTACCTGAGATTTGCTGTAAACTGACAGAATGTGCAAATAACATAAGTGACATCGATCACCACCTATTAAAGTTATTACGATGTCGATATTGGTCTCGATGACCAATAGATAACTGGAAAACAAACATACCGGACAAAGATTACATTTGAGGGCTCAGAATATTGATACATCTTACAATTGTATTGAAAGTGAAACTCAGAGGCCATATATCATTCAATACATAATAAATCAAATACAAATTAGTCGTTAATCTTATTTCAAATTTTAGTAGCCTTCCCACTACGTGTAGAGTTTGTGAAATATCTTGACAAAAACATTGAAATTATGAGAGATATTTAACAATACATGAACGGAAACACCACATTATTCCAGCACGATCATTAAAAAGGGGCTATCGTATAATATACAATATGTTTACGATTTCTATTAAATATCTTCAAAAATAATAGTTCTGTAAGAGTGTAGAGTTTCTTACTTGATGCTCTCAATGTTACGACCAGACGTTGTCATTTGTCAGTGTAAAAGGGTTAATTCGTATTCTAATCTTAAGAGAACTGTTCGTGACAGGTTTAGGATTAAATTCTGTGTGTCAACATTCACAGAGACGATGTCTTCCCATAGAAATAAGTCCCTGTGATAATGGAATTTAAGTCTTGTGTAAATAGCACAATGGTCATGTGTCATTTTCTTTTAAAAGGACATTATATATTGTACATTTAAATACTACCATTAATAGCCTCTGGATCGACAGCAACAGTAAAACAATTAACACAAATATTTGATCGTATCCATCAACCACGATAATTATGACCACTTATCATTGTTGGCCAATTATCTGTACAACAGGACTTCAATAACTATACAATTACTTGGTCCAAATTATCATAGCTCAATATGAATGAAACAAATATGAATGAATCACATTCTAGGACACTTTACACACAACAATACATTTACATTTTAGACGCATATGTGGATTTTTTTATCAAATTAGGACACGCTGTGCCTTCCAAATCATAGTTTACACGTACAATGATCATTGCATTTATAAACTATGACTTGAAAATTTGACAAATGTATTTGAAAACAATAGAAAATAAATCATACAAAACCGTACGTAAATACATTTTAATAATTTGTTAACAACAGAAATATATACTGCTATATTGTGTTATACATAATTGGAGATGCCAATAAATATCGGATGCCTTTTTGTGTTTAAAAGATAAGGAGATGTTTTGAGTAATACGGGTCGATTAATCTTAAACTTCTTTTTTTAACCCGTGTTGATGTCCCAATTTTGTATTATTTTTGGGGGACAATTGTTTTATTGTAATAGTACAATAAGCATTTCCATACCACTGTTTAAAGCACTATAGATGTTGGCAATATACGACTGTTAAAAAGCAGCAGCGAATTCGCGTCAAAAACACAACATTTTTGCATGGTTCTAAGGGTCTTATTTTTCATTAAAGATATTGTCAATACCAGTGCTAGATTCCATCACGCAAATGTCAATGTGCAATTAAGGAAAAACTTATAAATGTGTGCACTCTTGAAATTACATCTTTATCGACACAATATAGCCTGTGTGAGATATGTTGTTGGTTCTGTAATAACATTTGGACATAATTAAACTGGCTGCAATTATTAAATAATTGTAAAAACAATATTCATTTTAAGATATGAGGAAGTTATATTATTAGAGTTTATATTGAGCTTTGTAAACATATAACATGATAGAAAAAGTAATTTCGGAATATTTAAACATGTAGAAAATGCTAAAAAGAATGTATTTTCAAAAATAATATTCATTTAATTGAAACATAACACCCATTTACACCGTCAATTCAATCGATCAATCGATTCGGTTGCTATATCATAACTGGGCATGATATCGTAAACAAATTCACAATTAGCTATACCCAGACAATACATCAGTACATCGGCTTCAATTATACTTCATTTATAAAACATAAATCTATTAACTTTGGCGGGATGATAACCCGAACACAACACTTATTTACAACATCTGTGTCCTGCCGCATCGTATTTGTGGTTTAGCTGTAGTAGAACTACGATGCATAATGATACGGCAACGTCGCAGTTTATAGTCGAGGGTCATATTGTTTATATTTTAACAGAACATGATGAATGTGTGTATATCGAGAAGGGAACATAATATCAAATTAATGAGTGCAATTTACGAAAAACCTTACTCTAAATACAAAAGTAAACCAAAATACTTACCGATATTGCTTTTATAAATAATATATTTCCTAATTAAGACCAACCCCGTTTTGTGCAAAACAATAATTCAACGATTAATTAGGCGCTTTTGTTTATTCATTATTTTTTTTTTAATTTGCTACTTTATATAATAAAGCTAAGCAAAGCCCATCTTTAGTCTTCCCCAAGGCAACCTTAAAAGTAATATATTTTGGTTTTATGTTGTTGGACAATAGTTGAAACATAAACACATGACCATTTGAATTGCTTTATTATCTTATCAACAAATATTGTACAATTAAGATACACACCATCTATTTAAAACCGCATTTCACTGATTTTGCAGGAGCACGACTTCCAAAACATCTCGACACAACGTCATCAAAATGACGGCAATGCTAACGATAACCCAACTTAATACCGAAAATAATGCCTGACAACTACAAATAGTATCAGTGTAGTGTCATAAGCTTAACGCTTGCACATGTACAAACATCCATCTATTGTGCGTAAAGTTCTAAATATACCTTATCTGCTTAATATTGGACATTGGGTGCGCTGTTTATCTCCGACTCGTGTCTTCATTATACATGCGTAGGCGTAAGAATCATACATGATACATGCGAAATATAGTCCTTTATCCTTTTAATCCTTTGGCATCTTTGTGCTGATAATCTTGATTTACAGCTTATGTTTCTCAAAGAAAATATGTATATGGGAGTTGAATAATTTGTTTGACTCATGTAAAGTACCCTGCCTGAATAAAGATCTTCCTCCAAGCCTTTTAGGTTATATTCTAAGACTGATCAATAGTGTTATTGAAAAGGTTATATGGAGGTAAACATGTTTAAATGTTTATGTTTATACAATTGATCACTTGTTATTTAGATGTTGTGTTTTGTCATATTCAACTGGCAGGCGTTACAAGTAATTATTTGAAGTTGGAAACTATACCCATACTTGTTTGTCTGGAATAATTCGTGTATCATTTCCTTAACTTGCTATCGGCGTAAAAGTTCAAATACATTTTTTTAAACCCATCAACGGCTGGTTTTATCTCGCGATAAAGGAGAATTGCATGTACTTTTAAACCCAGTTATGCATTAACAAAACATTAGGAAAATATACATATAAATGTTTGAATCAACAAAATTGGGTTATTAATTCTGAATACAAAAGGGTCCATGACTTTTGCATTAAGTCGATATCAATGTAAATAATTTAATCATGTTATGCTGACTTGCAAAATCGACACTATTTTTAATAGTGAATATTTTCTTAGAATAATCTTCTTACCATACTATGTTATTTTACAAGTACATTGTCTTCAATTTTGTTGCTGTTAAAAAATTGAATTTTAATGTTTACATTACCCCCAAGGAAAAAGACTGATATATAGTTGAAGAGGATTACATAAATTCAAACTACTATGCTAAATTGGTCGAACAAAATAAATAAATGTATTGTTTATTCTTGATTTAACCAGCGTCGTACTACTTTCATCTGATTAGGTAAGAACTAGTAGGTTTTCAGAGGATCCCTCGACGAACCAGCTTGCATCAAAATGTGTCGAGGAATTATCATTGCGCTCTTTGCGTAAACACGAAATAATACAACATGAAATGCTGATGGACGTATGACATTTAAAACGTCTCGTATCGTATCTGTATTAGAGCTGAAATAAACTATTATTGTAATAGCAATACATTGATTTTTTAACTAAACAATTCAATTTTAGGTGTCGCTTAACATTTGCTCTCGCGGTAGGCCAAACGCAAAACACCCCAATACGTCCAGGTGAAAGTGTGTTTTTTACAAATAATACACATTTCATTGAAAACAACCATACAATCAATCACACCTTTTGTAATTCGAGCTTGCAACTGTGGACAATATTTACATAGGAAAAACGCCAAGGTTTATCAAGTCGTCTAGCACTAACAGCAACAATACGTAAAATTTACGTCCTTAAATTCGTCCTAATTGTGCTCTTGAAATGGTTACATTAAATACAAACATGTGTCCTTATAAACACTTTATATATAGTTTTACTGTGTATACATGCAACTAAACTGCAAAGACGATTCCGCCGGCCATATATAGGGAGATAGCATCAACTAATAAATGGAGATTTGGACGGTCACTCAGATTTTTCCTTTACTGCTAAATGCTTTCTATACTCAGTGGACACATATTATAATAGTGTACATAGTTAGAGTTTGGCCTGATTCTCCCGCTTGCTTGAAACCTGATACTATCACAAATGGCAATACACTATGAAATCTATTATATAACCTGAACAAGAAATAAGTTTCAGTATGTATAACCGAGTGTCGGCTACTGATCGTACCTATGTAATGCTATCCCTGTTTCAGAGAGCCTTCACAGATCTCCTTACATCTACTTTAAAGCTTTCAAATTTATAAACATTCAATGCAACATTCACTCAATTTCCTGGTTTACAACTGCATTACACATTTTTACTTAATGCGATTAATTAGGACTCCTTCGATCCTTAGTTAGCGGAAGATGCATTCAGCTGGACCGACCCGCTCTACCATTTCTATTTGCATACAAAAAAAAAAAAACGAGCTACATATAACTGCACAGCGTGTTTTGGCAGATATTCATTTACCGTTAACAGTAAGAAACAATTAATATCCCAATGACTTATTGCTGAATTTCACAAAGTCTTTGTTAATAAATGGTGTTCAATACTCTGGGTTTAAAATAATAGGCAAAAGAGCCAAAGGTTTTAGTAAAAATATAGATTCTGTTGAATGCTTAGCAATTGTACCTTCTCATTACAGATTAAAACGAAAATAATTGTATCTGCGTTTATGGATAAATGGTTTATTGCACCACAGTGCCAGTGTCTCTTAAACTTTACAATGTATTTTTTTTATTTTAATGAGAGATAATAACAGGTTTGAAATAAAGCATTTGAACAAAGTGCATGGCCTTTAGAAAGCAAGAAAGAGTTGTATTTGCTTCATGAAAACAATTTGTTTACAGATACTTCATGTGATTTTATTTGCTGATAAAAAGCAAAAAAAAACCTTGGCAGCATAGTGATACTTATTTTAAAACTGTCTTTGACTTTGAAAGAAACCAGGTTTGTTTGAAAGTTCAATATAGAAAAGGCGAACTCGATTTTAGTTTTGAGAAAAAGTAAACTGATCTCTTCATTCCGAAAACAAGATGAACAAGAGACTAGGCAGCAATACTCGTACAAAATAGATTTCAGAATATTTGAAAAAAAAATACGTTTCATTTTGGATTAATGTAATGTGACATATTTGAGTAGTTTAGTGTTATTTAAAAAAAAGTTGCTTTGACTGTTATTATTGCAGGTGTTTACATTGTTGTCAAGCATTATAGTAGAGAATGTGTTATATATTATAAGATATAGCTTCCGTTTTTAGAACTATAAAATTAGATTGCTTCATTTGGGTTCGCAGTCTTTCAAATTTCATAGGTGTATATTTATCGAGTAATTCAATAACTGTCTTAAAAAGGAGGAACATTTGAAACCGGTCTTTGGCTCGATCCCAGGAAATGACACGTGTTAAATATCGAAGCAATTTACACATCTTCTTCCTTTCCAACATGTTGCAAAATGTCAATGTCCGCTGGTTGTTTTGCAAAAAAGTGTATATTGATATTTTACTTTTAAATTTGGGTGATTCGTGTCTCATGGAGTTTTTCCAACGAATTATGTGAGGGAGTAGTCTGCTGTACTGGGTTTAATATGTAAATTCGAAAGCCCTAGTGCAATCTGAAATACTGGATATCTTGTATCCACGTCGTTTGTGCTACTCCCGTAGAGTGTTTTGTTCGCTAGATGTGTGTCGACCACAAATACACCATTATAGAAAGTGTCTAATATCGTAAATAAACTAAATCTAATTTCCTTTTTCGTAATTTCACCTTTAAAGCGACGTGTTTTTCTTCACTGATGAAACCTTTGTGGCTAGATTAAACGAACACTAAGAAGAGAAGAAATGTATACAAAGGTTGCTATGAATGTGGATATCAACCTTTTCACACATTTACAATTTGACCGACATCCAGACAAAGATTCACACACAACATGCATGTACATGTAACAAACCATAATAAAATCCGACTAGAGCCATTTCAGAAATAGAACAATTCTTATCAATTTTGGACTAGTTACTTGTCGAACTTGAGGGCTAAATCCTGGTTTACGGGGCGCTTTAACATCGCAAATTATAGATTAATATTATAAACTATATATTAAACCGTTCATAGATTTAGTCAAAAGCAGAAGATCTGACAATTAGCAACTTTTTTAAAACACATGTTAAGTCAAATTGATTACTTTAAGCGTGTTTGATCAGATATTGAATAGTTTAACAACTTTGTACCGTACATACCACAGTTCACAAGTAATGCTCCTGAGACTCAGTGTAAAGAATGATATTCCTATAAGTTTACTCTTGGCCAAAGTGAAATTTTAATGTTTTTTACTGTTTTTTCGCTGTTTCAAAGATACATTTCTGTTGTTGTTTTTTAATCTGAATAATAGCCTTCACTTGATTGATCAATATACTATAATTTGATGCAGGATTTTTGTCTGACTTTCTTTATTCTTCGTCATTAAGTGTATTAAAACAAGATATATAAGACTCTCCTAAAATGATGTTAAATTGAACAAAGAAACTGTAAGATACGATCAAACGAACATACACTTTTGCTTACAGACGTCGCTTTAGAGAACAACTGCCATAAGAAATGTGAAATCAAAATAGCCTTTTAGGTTATAATGTTTAAACTAGTTGACTTGAAATCAGTTCGTTTACGTTCGTATATGGTTTTTAAGTGAATACGTGCGTGAACATATTATCTGAATTGAAGTAATAATTTGATGTGACAGAAGAAAAAAGGTCCTGTTAATTAAACATTGGTTGTCTGCGATTTGTTCAGTTATCGGTTGAGACTTTGCGTGTTTATTATTTTGACAAAACACAATAAATGGATTTAATGCTGGACGAAGGAAACGGGCATGTCTTGCATAAGGATATTAAACTGCACTAGAATTGAACACTGCAAACAGAACAAAACCATCAGACAAGAAACAAGGACGTTATAGTGTAACATGTCATCGTGCAAGTAGGAACAAATGAGAGGCAAAGAACGGGGAAAGTCACCCACGTGTAACACCATAGCCCTTCATCGAGTGGCTTCATTTCATATCAAGCGAAAACATTCCTATGTGTAGAGTTGGTGTAACTGTACCAGGGTTCTAACCAGAACTATGCATGAGGACCTCCACAGTCCCCACCCAAGCTACTTTTTCACCAAAATGACAACATAATGTAGTTGCATTGTAGCCACCAATCATAATATGTTGAAGCAGTTATTCGTTATCTTAAAGCGGAATATGTTTTCAACGTTTGACAATACGATTATGTGGTGTTTTGATGACGCCCGAATCCACCTTGCGATATATATTGTAACATTTTGAATTATTGTTTAAATGGATTAGAATATTTTCAAATAATCTCACTATTATCTATTTATTATCTCCTTTTTTATTGTCTGTTCAACGTTTGCTACTAATTCCTAATGCTGTTTTATGTCTGTTTTAATTTAAGTTATATTAGTTATAAAGCTACCTTACTTCCGGGACGCCCTGTACACTAATTCCAATTTGAAAAAAAAATCATGATCAATGTCAGTTGTTTTAGTTTCTGCTCTTGTAATAAATGGATATTATTTAGCAGCATAACGTAATCTTAAATGTTGACACATCAATCTGAATGAAGGCTGACATACTGAACTGACCAAACAATTCGGTATCGATATATTTCTTGTAATTCATTGAGCGGACTTGTTTGTTGTGATATAAAAAAAAAAACTTGCTGGAATCTTTCTGTGTTAATGACAGTATCTCTATTAACAATGAAGACGCTCGGGCAATAAACACACTAAATGTGTATAAAGTCAATGCAGCAGACAGTTCTAGACAGTTCTGCTGTATTATTTAATCATAAACTGGAATGAACTGTGACATTCCATAGCGTTTTAAGAGATGTTCTTTTTTATGGATATAGATAAATACACTGGAATCGATAGAATCGGGTCAACGAAAATGGGATTTTTAATGAAAGAAGCATTGAAAACATAACAGCTAAAAAGGTCCAGACACTTGAAAATAGAACGTAAATGAATTTCACATACCAACTTCTTGATTTGGGAAATAATTTAGTTTACTTTTATTCTCGGGAAAAGGTAAGTACCACTGTACGTCTTAACTTTAATTTATAAAACAAAACAAAAAATGGCTGATCTTTAGTATAACGGTACAAATATTTAAGATATAATGTTCATTTATTCGGATTATCAGCATACTAGCAGGAAAAAAACGTGACAACTTGCAAACCATGTAAAACACATCTTAAATGACATGTGTTTTAAAACTTGTTATAAGGTGCAATGTTTTCGACGACTATCCCTCATAGTTGTGGGTTCCTTTAGTACTAAACAACTTGGTGACTTTTTCATGGTATATGGACGGTTATAGAAAAAAAATAAGAATATCTAGCCGGATGATTAAAATATAATGACTATTTTATGGAACAATGGACATGCATAATAGTCTTATGATTGGAGTCTTTAAAGCTATAAACGCTAAAGGAATCTTCATGTTATATAAGCACCGCAGGGGATTGGGTTTTGACTTGACAAAATGACCGCTTAGTTGTGTATATCAAACTATCAACAATCTCAACCTTATTTGGACGTAG
Organism: Sinonovacula constricta; assembly: GCA_007844125.1. NCBI lineage: Eukaryota > Metazoa > Mollusca > Bivalvia > Cardiida > Solecurtidae > Sinonovacula > Sinonovacula constricta. The sequence continues at coordinate 2,737,015 of CM017564.1, forward strand.
TAAAGATATTATAACCAAATAAGAAAGTGAGACCTGTTGTAGTTAAGGTGAAACAAATATTGCCTTGCAATGCCTTTCTCAAAGTTTGTTATAGCCTGATGTAAATCCGATGTATAGTATATCCACAAACTACGTGCAGTGAACGATTGAATACAGAGGCAGCATACAAAAACAAGCAATCACCTGTTTTATTACACGTCAAATATTAATAAAACTGAGAGAAATATAGAAAGGCATTGATTGTAAAACAAACTAATGGGAAAGGGAATTGTTAGTATACGGTATTGCTAAACTGAAAGCGTGTTCAATGTCTCAATGTTTATCTTTTTAGTTTGCATGTTTACGTCTAACACTAGTGTTTCTTTATACATATACTTCTATAACTAGAGTAAGAATGTATCACTTGGTAAATTTGGCATGTTAAACTATTCAGTTGTCCATTTGTATTATTGTACGCTGCCACACATATACACTAGCTTCATGCTTGCGACGATCAACGCATTTAGTATTTAAATATTGACTTTTAAATCGTGTAACTAATAAAAATACAACTGATGTAAACATGCCAAATTTATTATAGAAAGCCCATATACAAGAGATAAAGACAGAACAAGAGTATAATATTATTCTCTTTAAATCATTCTGATCAATACATCAATATCGCGCAACTTGGGGGATTTAATAATTATTATCCCTATCATGTGGTGCAAGAGAGCGTTTGTGTTTGTGTTTTGTTGTAATTATACAACATCAGTCATTCAATTATTAACAATATCTTCTACAATGAGCATGTTTAATATATGTTGTTATCACTTAAGTTAAATATAGCAAAACAGTGATATTGTCGACAAAATCATCGATTTTTTCGCATGTTGATGACGTTTATACAAATCCTTTTTATATCATAGTTAGGTACTTTTTAAGGGTAATGCAATGCAAAAAGAAATCAAACATTTTCACAGCAATACTTTAGCGATTTTTTATCTGTTTTCTTTCCATTGAATATTAATTAGGTGACAGACTTTAGTAAGTAATAGCATAAAAAACAAGTAACTACGTAAATGTTATCTTTAAGAAAGATTAGATAGCTTATTCCAATTATTAAAGGTAAATGATACGCATTTAACAATTTTCTCATCCGTTTCTTACATAAAGCTTTTATTACTAAACATTTTGATGATTTTCAAGTATCCTAAAACATATCTGGCAATGCTTACCAAAGGTCCGATAGCGACCTTTGATACTTCACATCAATGCTTTCTTGTTTAAATGTTGAATATATACATCAATACGTACGTACAACCCTCACAGCCTTGGGGCATTAAATACTACACTTGTTCGACCATGTAAAGAAAACTAGGTTTAATCAATGTCAACTTATGAAGTATCATGTATAGAGGAGGATTGTGAAATAAAATTAGTTATTAATCCCTTCGAGATTCACTGGCTTGATGACGGTCAGCGTACTATGACGCCGACAAATACGTGATTCAAACAACCATTGGTATGCGATCGATAGCGTCCACTAGGGGTTTAATTATCATTGAGACTAACCACGCCATGTTGTTTCTCTAGGAAACAGTCATTTAAAAGTTATGGACATGCCAGTGAGAGTTATAGTTCCCTATTTACGTATATGAATATACCGCAGTATATTTAGGAGGCAACATTAAAGAAACTGCACAAAATAACCTATATTTAGGTATTTATACAGCAATGATTTGGAGTGAACCTCTTCTGTGGTTGTTACTGGATTTAACAAATTCTTGATATAGTTAACCCCAATTGTGTACTATATGTGGTAATTGCAATATGTACGATGTTTTAAACAAGAGGTCAAAGTGTCAGAGCACCGGACGCATGTTCTTAAGTTATTGCTTTAATTAATATATATATATATAATTTCGATACTTCACGAATCGGAAAAAACACTGACGCAGGAGTATGCTATTGTATAATACGTATTGTGTTATGGAGCTCATGTTGATTTTCGCATGTTCAGTCATCCCGGCGATTGATGGCAGTTTTTGGCAGACTAACCAAACCAAACTAGATCCACATTGACAGTCGCTATGTTAGATCCTGTTTTTGCCATGTCTGTGATATCCTGCAACAGTTACTGCGACAACCAGGAAATCGGCTTCCGAGTATTTTATTTTATTAAACATACTCACTTATGTTACTGCAGTCAGAAGCTAGATACAAGGCCTGAAAACCCAAGTGAAGCTTTGGTAATCTATGGTCGTAAGGTAAGTCCGCACGTTGTGCATAAATACAGGTTGTACGTATTTTTCATGTGTTTAAACTCACGCTTTAATTTCCTTAAACAAACACGTGTACAGTATGATTCGTTAATCGTTCCTTCGACACGCCATCACAGCGACACTCACTGTAATACATTGAAAAGAAAACATTGCCTTATATTTAAATTGTCCTTTGTCGTTCTCGTTTTCTCGAAGTCCTAACCCTTAGCAAATTACACCAATTTATAGTGTTGTTTTTTTTTTATTGTAATCATTTTACCATCTCCCCAATATCGTTAAAATACCTTTGACAATAATTTATAGTCTAAATTAGCTAAAGTGATATTTATCTACACATGTCTGTACTTTTATGACGTAATTGGTTGAATTTGTATCAAAGTGATTGTTTGCATTACTGTTCATTATGCATGTATCATATCAAATTAATATCGACGTCAAATGTATAACACATGTTCCTTTTAAATAGATAATACCGAGGGACTGCCTCGAGATATATGAAATGAGAGTCAGACAGGACACAACGTTTCTCATTGAACCGAGCCCGGGTTCCCTTGCAACAGCCTGGTGTGACTTAACGAATGGTGGCTGGACGTACAGGTGTAATACAGCGACGCCAAGATGGGTCGGTGGACTTCTATAGGAACTGGTCGGATTATGTCGCCGGATTTGGCGATCCCTCGGGAGAGTACTGGCTTGGTCTGGACAACATACATTACCTGACGCAAAACACGACGGAGCTGCACATCTACATGCAGACATTCGGAGATGTTTCACCTGTTGACGGCTTCGTTAAATAGAGTAATTTTAGTGTGGCCAACTCGTCCATGCAGTATCGTCTTAGTCTCCAGGGCTATGAAGGTAGTGTTCAGGATTGTTTGCTTGAGAGGGAAAATGGAATGATGTTCTCGACCTATAATAACGATAACGACAACTGGGCAGGGGGTGGTTGTGCGGGCGAATATAAAGGGGCTTGGCGGTACAATTCATGTCATAATAGCAATCGGAATGGACTATATCTCTCTGGTGTACACATAACGTTCGCAAACGGTATCAACTGGAGGAATCCATGGGGACACTATTACTCACTCAAGCAAACTATCATGAAGGTGAGAAGATTATAATGAACATTAGACTATTCAAAGTGTTACCTGTTCTGGCTAATTGACTTCATGAAGAGTGTAGTTTAGCAGTAGATTATATACATATGCTTTCGTGATATATTTATAGAAGTGCGGACAACCCCACCCTGTATTCGCATTATCAATAAAACAAAATCGAAGATATTGAGAGTATATAATTATGGCCCAAATTGGCAGATGTAATTTACCATCATTACACATTTTACGCAACTGTCCTCCTTATAAAATCGCACCTGTTATATATTCCAAATTCTATGCATCAACTGTAACCTAAAAGCACACTTGTTTTAAATTGTGTTGGTGTTATTATTCCTAGAACGAGAGTTTATACATATGTTTGTGTCAGCTAATGTTTGCTTTTGTTACTTCATTAGTTTGGTGTTGGCTTTTTCGAAATTTCGGGTAAATAAGTCATATAAGCTTTGCAACATCTACCCAAACTTGAAAAGGGACAGGACAAAGGTATTCAGATTCAAGCCATAAGAAATGGTAAGAACAAAGCTGTTATGAGTCATTAAATAAAAAGAGCAAACCCAAAAGGTACAGCCTTGTAACGATCAGTCGGCAAAAGGGACCATCTGGGTTCCTTAAACTGGTTTAACAGAGCTCTAAGCTATTGTCTTTAAAATAGAATATTTAATCTCGTCAATGATAAATGTCGCTGGGCCAAATGTTGTTTTCAATGCATTCTATACATAGACGGTGACGTCACGATATTTAATTCTTCCTTTTTACATCTACGCTTCACAAGTCAGTCACGTTTAGGGATTGTTTCCTTATGCAAATATATTTACGTATTACAATTTGCAAAAAACAACAACAAACAAATTATAATAAGCACGCACATTTTCAAACGTATTACCCGTAACTTTATTCAGGGAATAATAATTAAAGGTGAAAGATCGTAAGGATAATCATGGTAAAGTGGATACAAGTTTACGGGTTAAACGACTGGGATGAAGCATTACGTGTTACCATTAGATTTGTCGAAATATAGATGATTCAGCAGTTTCTCCTAGCATATACTAGATTACACAATCACAACTACACGCACAACTAGTTTGTGTTTGATCATCAATACCCTATTTATGTCAAAATTACCTTATGCAATATTGCAAATAGTACAAAGCTCATGGACAGGTTATTTGGTTACTGTTCGTGCATAAATGGAGATAACTTAATATCATAACGTAACCAAACATGTTGACACATCGTTCGGAATGTGGAGCGTCATAATGATTTCAACAAACAATCCTGTGTCAATATATTTCTTCATTCATTGAGTGCACTTATTTGTTGCGATTTAAAGAGCGCTATGGAATCCTTAATTAATGACAGTCTCCCAAGATAAGAAGACACTCGGGATAAAAATAACTTGTAATGGGTCTGAGGTCAATGCAGCATATAGTACTGCTGTGTTACTAAATCATATAATGCAATGAACTGTGATGGTCCATACCGTTTAAAGAGTTCGTTTCAGCTGTATGGTATAAAAAAAAACGCACGACTAACGCTAAATCCGGGTCAAAATAAAATGTGCTTTTTACTGAACAAAGCATAGCAAACATAAAATATCTGGAACAGTAAAAACGCTTTGAAATTAGAATATATGACAAATTCCTATGAGCAATGACATATAACAAACTCTGAAAAGGCACAGGACAAAGTTACTCGCATGCAAGAAAAATGTAAAAGCAAGAAGAAATATATTGTGAACCATTTAACCAAAGAACAAATTAAACAGTTACCGCCTTGGAACGGTCAGTCGGCAAAAAGGACCGACTGGTGTACTTAAATCGATTTTATAAAGTTAAAATCCCTTACTTCTTGAGGGGTTTCTCAAATGCAAGCAATGCAAAGAAAACCGATCTGTTTGAATGAAAAATATCCAAACGCTGACGTTTTCTTTAATATGTTATGAGGAAATTTGTAACGTCATTAAAACTTAATGTCTACATAGAATTAAGAAGAAAGAGATGTATTATTTCTTTTAGAAGAACTAGATCAAATCGTTGATTGTAAGTTAAATTATTTTAACTAAAAACACGAAAAAGGTCAGAGAAGTGTAAATGGTAGTAGCATCATGTTCATGTAAAAATGGAATTGAGGAACCAAAGTCCTTTGTCCTTCAAAAGGAAATACACATTACAATCATTAAATGATAAATGACACCATGCACAACAGATTACATGGAAGGGGAGTTTTTCTACGGCCGATACACTGCACAAGTAACATTGTTGTAATAATGAATAAGAATATACGACAAAATCCTATCAGCACTGCAACATATACCAATCTCTGAAAAGGCACATGACAAAGTCCTTCACATGCAAGCCAAATGTAAAAGTAAGAACAAATCTGCGAAGAGTCATTTAGCAAAAACAACATACTTTTTACTTGGCAGCTTCTTGATTTCGGAAATAATTGATTAAAAAACATAAATACTAAAGAACGTTTTGACTTTAATTTATAAACAATAAGTATTCTGTCTGATTCTTTAGTCTGATTCTTTAATATGAGGATACATGTCCTTAACAAATGTTGTTCATTTATTTGTATTAACACGCAATAGCAGAAAAACGCATCATGCCAAATGCATCTTAAATAACAAGTGTATCTAAATAAACTCTATGGGCTCGTTTAGTATTGGACAATACAATGATTAGTGAAAGGAACTTTGGATTTCGTGAACATGCATAATGTTCTTATGACTGGAGTCAGTTAACCTATAAGCACGATAAGAATCTTCATGATACATAAGCGTCGCGCGGGATTGGCTTGAACGTTAGCTAAACACAGCGTAGTTGTTGGTGAAACGCAGTAAATATATATTCGATAGATCTAAAAGTATACAACATTGATCCTTGGTGCATACAGTTGACGGCAGATATAATAAGTTTATTTTTAAACATATACAAAAACAAGACAAATATTTATTTGATATGATTCTCGATACATTCAGGACACATCTTCAACAGGTTTTCATTAGTTTTTATAAATCGATTCAAAACATGTTTTTTATGTCAACAATAAGTATTCAGTCATAGACATTTATTTATCCTTTTTTCAGTTAATGTTTAAAAGAATCGGCAATGTTTTATTCGTTTATAAGGGCTAATGAGTGTATGCACATATGTTGTTTATTTTTTGCAGACCCCATTACATCATGGAGTCTAATGATAATTATGGTAAGTTATGCCAAAGTGATGATCTTTGATACGCAACTCGACACAATGATTTATCAAAAGACGATATACAACCCTACACCACCTTGTTTTGTAATGTTGAAATCTCAACCATGGAAATTATATCGTCGTAGTAAACATATTGTCACCAGATTAGAAAGTGCGACACAGGCAATCCACTGTACTTATTGTAAAACAAATATTGCCTTATAAGGTCTTTCACAACTTTGTTTATTGACTGATGTAAACCTGATTTATAAAACCTGTTTTTCATTTCTCTTTACGTAAAATGACTCATTGCAAATTTGTTCTTGCTTTTCACTTGGCTTCCATGTGAAATACCTTTGGCCTGTGCCTTTTCGGAGTTTGGCATATGTTGCAATGCTTATAGGACTTTTCATATATTCGTATTTTTATTTTTTTGTGTATGATATTCTGCAACAACTGTCATTTAATAATTAAAATAGCTTGTAACTTGAGCATGTTAAATATATATTGTTATTATCTATATTAAATAAAGTGCAGCAATTATTAACACAATGATTGATTTTCTGTTATTTTATTAATATTTTTATAAACTCATTAGATAATATTAAAAACCTATGTAATCACGTAAACTTAATAGCAATACATGGTTACAGATGTTTCATTCGTTTTCTTTCCAATGAGTATTTCTTGAGTGACATATTTTAGGCCATAGTATAAAACAGAAGTATTGTCATAACACGAGGAGTTATCTTTGAGAAAGATAAAATATATATGTTTTCCATCTTCAAAGGTAAATAATGCGCACTGAACCATTCCCCATCCATTTCTTCTATAGATATAATACAATTAATTTACATATCCAGTTTTACTTATAAAATTGTTTTGTTACTCGACCGTAAACCTTTTGAGTGCCGTCACAAGCGAATAGTTGTCCTTTGAGGTTTTAGCATTTCCGATGTTTTTATTACCACATCTACAGAATATATCAAACGCAAACCCAAATTTGCCTTTACCAGCATGTGCTGCATAAGTTAGTTAGCAAGATTCCAGGTCATATCTATAAACTTGTAAAAACGCGCTCAGTTTGATATGATCAAATATTAAATCGATATTCACAATACTAATTGTGGACGGTGCGACATACAATATTAGGATACGCTTAGTCATACCTAAGTCAATCACGGTAAAATCTAAATTATTCACAGTCGCACACAATCTGACAGACAGACCAGCATACAGACATCATATATCCATACAGAGAGACACACCGACAGACAGGCGGCCAAACGAGGGGAAGGATGGACTGATGGATATACAGACAAATAGACAGGCAGACATGCAAACATATCGGACATTTACTTTTCTCTGACAGCATCGTCCAATAGATATATAGACAAAAACATAGTTCACGCGACCCATCAAAGGCGACGCACACAATTAAAACAAATTTGAAAGAAATGGTGGCATTACTTTTTAAACTTAAATAAATACAATAAATAATAAAATGAACAATAGATCTCCGTGTACCGAATTATGACCCGTATTTTTTTAAGCTGTCCATATATTTGCGTCGCGCTCCAGCGTGTTGCCAATCAATGCAATAGATGACGATAATTGTGTTGCCACGCATGCGCAAGGCTCCTGTGTATTATCATTTCGGGAAAAGTCCTATGGATGGCGCCATGTTGTACTACAACAACTAAAGTGCGGCGCTTTGATCGTTGAAAGTTCAGGCCATTTTCATGTTTGATTAATATTAGTATTACATTAGTTTGACATGACACTGTTTAAGTACGATAAGTATATGACTGATTAGATTCAATTGCAATTTTTGAGATTATATGAACTTGTCAAAATAACTTTACGTCTTGTCTTTTGTATTACACCTCTGCCTGTGTGTCCTTTATAATACGTTTGAGGTGGCATAGGTATATATTTAGCAATACCTTGAAGACACGAAAAGCGAAGATTAAGTGTGGAATGAATTAAACACTGCATGCTGTTGTTGGTGAGTCGTTCATTTCCAGTGATCGTGTATCATTCGTAGTAAGGCGCGGGCTGGACAAGTTTTGGGGAAAATTTAATACAATTAACTAGCCCATATTCAGATATCCTTTGTGCAGTTAGTAAGCGGAAAATGGATGTATAGTTATAATTCATGAAAATAAAGTAAAACAGGCCAGTGAAAATGGCATACTTCTGTGTTTAACGTACACATGTCAGACAGCAAACGCTAAATTTGACTGCATACTGATTTGTAACGAGAAGTTTTCGCTGTTGCTTTGATGATCTGACATTAGCCAAAATGTACTTTCACCAATGAACAGAGGCTTCATTGCTTTTAACTATATACATTAATATGTACGTACAACCCACATAGCCTTAAGACTTTAAACACTATACATGGTTGACCATGCAAAGCAAACTATGTTTTCATCAATATCAAATCATGCATTATCGTGCATAGAGGAGAATTGGGAAACTAAAATGATGCAATAATCTCTTCGCTTCATGCCATTGCACGTACTATGACTGTGACAAATGCGCGATTCAAACGACCATTTGTATATATATATATATATGTATGTGATGGATAGAAACCAATGGGGGATTTGTCCGTATAAAATCACCATTGCGACTCACAACAACATAAAGTTTCTCTCGTAAACAATCATTTAAATATGATGTGCATGCCACGGAGAGCTCTTATTTCCATATCTTTAAAATATCTACGTATATAAAGTTACTGAGAATTCTTTTCCGTTGGCAGAATTAAAGGAAGCTTCAGAAAGAACTTACATTTGAGTGTAAGTTATTTAAAAAGGATGCTTTCTGTGACGATCTTTTAACAAGCAGTTCAAGTGCCGAAGCACCGGACAAAAATCAGCTTAAGTTATGTAAATATGAACGAGACTTTACGAAATATTCGTAGAGGGTCATGCTATTGTGCAATATGTATTCTGAAGTGAACTTCATGTGTGTCCTGGCGTTTTCAGTCATCCCGTCGATTCATGGCAGTTTTTGGCTGATTAACCAATCAAGACTAGACCCATTGACTGCGGCGGTGTTAGGTCCTGTTTCTGCAATATCTGTGATATCCTGCAACAGCAACTGCGACAATCCGGAACTCGGCTTCCAAGTATTTTATTTTGTTGAAAATAAACACTTATGTTACTGCAGTAAGGAGCTCGATACACGACCTGAAAACTCAAGTGTAGCTTTGGTAATCTATGGTCATCAGGTAAGCCAGCATGGTGTGCATAAATACAGGTTGACTTTTTAGTATTTTCCTATGTCTACGTTACAGTATTTTTATATTATGGCAACATTACAATATGTCGAGCTCCATTTTCTTTTTTTGAAATACATTGCAGCGAAATAATTAGACTCATGATAGCGACGCCCAGCAAAGTCTGTGTAAAACAACCGTCGCACAGCACGTCAGCTAGGACCGGCACTCGATACCACGCAAGCATTCAGAGGAGTAATTACTCCGCGAGTCCAACCGTACGTCACGGCAACATCTTATAACATATGTTAAGTGTGAACAAAATGTGGGGCTCCACCATGTTTCATTTATCGTTTTTTTTTTTTTTTTAATTCAATGCACACGTTTCATATTGATTCGTTTCTCAGCGTTGACATAAATTTGGCGTTACATAATTTCAAAAATATCCATTTGTCTGTCTGTCTGTCTGTCTGTCTGTCTGTCTGTCTGTCTGTCTGTCTGTCTGTCTGTCTGTCTGTATGAATGTCTGTTTGTCTCTGTCTATTTTCTCTCGATTACTCCCTTTTCCTTGAAGTCAAAAAACAATATAGTTCGGGGATTTATTGTAACCAGTTTTCCATTTCCCAAAAATCGATAACATACCTTTTTTAAAAATTATTTATACTTTGAATAAATAGAAAGCTAAAGTAAATTTATCTACAAATGGTTGCTCCTTGATATTGTTATATATATATATTACATTATATATTGTATGACGTATTTAATTTATATATAAATGGAGACAACCTGACCTTGTATATGTATTATCAATAAATAAACTCAAAGCTATGGAGAATGTACCATTATGGCCCAAATGGGCATATTGAATTTCCTTCCTTACAATTTCACCATATTATTTTACGCATTGGTTCTATGTATAACGCCACGGTTGATGTATTTTCAGATCGTTTTCTATGTATCACAGTTAAATTAAAAACACTTATTTTACACCGCTATGGTGTTATAATTACTAGAACGAACGTGTATAGATAGTTTTGTGTCAGGTATTGTTTTAGTTCAAGGATATTTCTTCAAGAATCTCATATTTTGCCGTTATTCCTTTACTAGTTAGGTGTTGACCTTTTCAAAATATAGGGTAAATAAGTTCTATGAGCATTGCAACATATACCCAAACTTGAAAAGGCACAAGATGGAGGTATTCACATGCAAACCAAAAATAATGGTTAGAACAAATCGTTTACGAGTCATTCAATAAAAAGAACAAACCCAAAAGTTTCAGCCTTGGAACGGTCATGTGGGAAAAGGGATCTACTAGGGTGCTTCCACTAGTTTTAAAGAGCACGAAGCTTGCACTTTCTTTGTCTTTCAAGATATAATATTTAATCTGGCCAATGAGAAATGACTCGTGGCCAGATGTTGTTTTTATTGCATTCTGTACATAGACCGTGACGTCACTATATTTATATCAATGGCGCTTTACAGCACAGCCAATTTATGGGATTCGTTTTGTCGCGAATTTGTAAAAAGTCATTAACATTAAATATTATACTTTACACCCCACCCCCCCACACACACACCATTTTGATAACCACGCTCATTTTCTAAATTGTTTTCTGTAACTTTATTTAAATCATAATAAACATACGTGACATATAAGTTAAAAATATTTGGTTCGTATTCGGTTATTAGGCTTCCAGCACCAAAACAACTGAAACACTTTTGTTTTCACTATGGTAATACATCGCAAATTTCAAAATGTATGATAAGACACATTTTGTTTGTTATTAAATAACCAAACTTATATATTTTTTTAACTTAAGACGCAGTGCTTTTTCTTTGATTTTTATTCTGTTTATAAACCTTGATTTAACATCATGGCGTGATAATAGTTCAACAATTGCGGACAACTACTTGAACCAAATGTGAACTTGTACCTGCAGGAAAAGCGGTAAATAACATAATCTTATTCTGACGACTATATTGCTAAAAGACCGGACCTGGTAGCGCAATAGGTAGAGCGTCGGCTCCAGGTACGGGAGGCCCTGGGTTCGATCCCGGGCCGCGACATACCAAAGTCGTTAAAAATGGTAGTGGTATAGCTCCCTTGCTAACGCCCAAGCAAATATAAGGGTAGTTCCACGACTGGTTGGCCGGGTGTCAGGATAATGTGACTGAGTGTGGTATCATGCCAGGTGTTCATGGCATGCTATACACAGTGAAGGCAGCAATATATCTGTTTCAAGTGGACACCGTCTCCAGATAACTGAAATACTGTTGGTGGGACGATACACCCAATAAACATAAACATATTACAAAAATGTACCGAGTGCTGAGTTATCCACCACCAGTTCTTACTCTAGCACCAATCTTGACTTTCAGACAGTCATTGACAAACATAAATAGATATTCCATTATTTCAATATCAAAATAGAATGAAAGCAAGAAAAACTTTCTTCACTGTACTGGATTCCTAAGCTTCACAAAACACCATACAAGTCACGATTCATAGCTTATGCCAGCTCTAGCACCACCACTTACATCTCTAAACTACTTACGACTTGCCTTAAAGCCGTTCGCAATCACGCTGTTAAATATTGTGAAAATGTGTATGAAAATTCAGGAATTAACACTTTTTGTTCTATTAATAATTCTTCAGAAGTCTTAGACAAGTTTCGTATTTTAAACGTTAATTGTTGTGCAGTTAATACTTACGATTTCTCTAAGCTGTACACTTCTTTACCTCATGATTTAATTAAGACCAAATTGATTGCTTTTATTGAGAAAACATTTGCTCGAGAGCAACGCCTATATATTGCATGTCATGTAAGTAATGCATTTTTTACAAACACTTTCTTAGAAAAGTTCATTACGTGGACTTGCACGGATGTTTGTGAAGCTCTACGTTTCCTATTAGACCACATTTACAAAAATGCTATGACACTTTATTTAGACAACTAATTGGTATTCGTATGGGAACCAACTGTGCACCATTAATTGCAGATTTGTTTTTTTACTGCTTTGAACGTGATTTCATGTTAACTTTATCCCCTTCTAACCAAAGCCACATTAAAGAGGCTTTCAATTTAACGTCACGCTATCTTGACGATATTCTAACTATAGATAATCCTTTCTTTTCTCAAATGATCCATCTGATTTACCCTCCAGAAATTACCATTAATAAAGCATATAACTGACATTTAAATGCAGCATTTCTAGACATTGAGATCGCTATTTCCAATGAAAACGTCTTTACTAAAATCTATGACAAGATATATGATTTCAACTTTAGAGTTGTGCATTATCCATACCTTGACAGTGATTCACCTCGTGCTACTTCCTATGGTATTTACATATCACAACTTAAAAGGTTTGCACACGTTTGTACTAAAGTAGAAGATTTCAATGCTCGAAACCTGTTTATTTCTTCAAAACTGTTACAGCAAGGCTTTCGTTTTCATAACGTAAGAAGGCGTTTTCAAAATTATTTCACCGCAATGTTTGTCTTGCTTCTAAGTATAAAAGCAGTATGAAAACACTTATGCAGAAAGGCATAAGCCATCCTGCATTTTATAGAAATGTTTTATACAATCTATAGAAAACCAAGGGTCTCAATAACATTTCTGACCACTTTACAAAACTTATCAGAATATGTATTGCGAACATTTACAACCCGGGAATCCTTCGTTGTACAGCATTGCTTGCAATTGACACTCTTACAGTCAAAAATTTGCATTGCTTTTAAATTACACGATGACCGGACAGTTGTTGAGACTATATGAAAACAGTGACTTAAATCTATAATTGGGCAGTCACTGTTGGATTTCTTGTCTCTTTATCTCTCCAGTCGTGCCCTTTGTAGGTGGGATAACTTGAGCAGTCTCCATACCCCTCACATGAGGTTGCACAGTAGGTATAACATCGGGATTTTTGGTACCTTTATTATATATAACATGACAACTGCGGATAAATCCGAGGCTTTTATGATATGTTTTTTAAGCATATTAACTCTTGACAATACTAAATTTTATTTTTTGGGTTGTTTTCTAAAGTTCGATTATTTCTTTCGTTTTTTTTTACACTTCACTGTTGACACTTTTGGCATATGACGTCATGACATTGTATGACGCCATTATATTGTTCTTATTATATATCAGCGCTTATGCTGTTTTATTTTATTTTAAACTACTCTCACATTTGTTTTTGTTTTTTTGGTTGCCGAGGCTTTTATCTACTGTACATACTGTACATATGTTTAAAGTTTATTGTATTACTAGTTATTATGTATGCACATAAGTTCACTGTATCTGTTTTAACTCCCGATGCAGGTGCTTACTGTTAGTTGTTTCACTTTGACGGGATATTTTTATTAACACTGTTTGTTCAATAGAAAAACCGTCAGGAAGTGCGAGGTTGGAGCGCTCCACAAACCAGGTTTAAGCACCCCAGTCGGCCCTTTTGCCGACTGACCGTTCCAAGGCAGTAACTGATGTTTTTTTTTGTGTGTTATGTCTCGTTCCTGTTTTTGTCACATTTACATTTACCTTGTTTGCCTTTGTCTACAGGTAAATATAATTTAAATATCTGTGGACATTTTGAAAGGGCCTTTTCTTATTTACCTATTTGTGATGTTGTTGTTTTTTTCACACAAATGAACGTTTTTAATGTACCTGTTTGTGTAATGTTTGATTACAGTGACTTTTTCCATAAATTATGCCAGTTATATTTAAAAACATAATAAAACACTAAGGTTAATGACATATGTTAAACATAGGTTTCTTTCGTTGGTTGTTGTTTTATTGTTGTATTATGGCATTGCTTGATATAAAATAATACGAAATATGGCAGTGTTCTCTGAATCATTTTTCTATGGAAACATTCATTATATTACTCTGTATCTGTGCTAATTGTTATTATTACGAATTATGTAATCAGAGGAATAGCAAGTCTAACCATTAAACCATTAGACCACGGATGTCCCCTGTGTTGCTGTTGTTATTGTTGTTGCTATTTTTGTTTGTTGTAGATACAAGTAGTGTCGTATTTGCAATATTCCTTTTGGAGGACGATACAAGGGTATATCCACTGGTGGACTGTATGTTAACATGAATACCTACGGACATAAATGTTTTCGCTTCGAACGGGACTAGAACTCAGGAGTTAAACTGTCTTTGACCCTGCGTGCTCGGCAGCGGGTGACACTTGTTTGATTGTGCATACATTAAATGGAATGTCATGAGTGACTATATACTAATAAATCAGCCAGAGGAAACAATTAATACAAGTCCTGGTACTTGAATGCGGTATTTGATCATGTTGTTTTGTCCTGTCATTGTCCACCATATGAAGTACCCAAGAAAATGCCCGTTTTGTTTTGTCCCTAAAGTATCAACTTTATACGATACAGTGAAAATTAAGTCGTCACGTGTTTACAGAGTTGCCTAATAACTTTAAACAAGTTCATCATGTTGTTATTATTTCAGTCTTTTGCCTGAAGTATTTTGAATGTTAATCAATAATTTCGTTATTAATTTCATGTATTTGGATTTTTTTGTTTTGTATAAAATATACTTGTTATCAGACAGCCAATGCTATGGCATTGTTAATATTTGATAAACATATTGCTAGATATGTATATGGATAATTCCTCTAAAAAATAGAGCTAGAAACCTGCACTGTAACTGTATGAAAAGCGGAACTGGTTTCGGCTATTTAATTTAAAGTGATAATGTAATATTGCATGCATTTAGACTTATCATAAATAGTCGTTAGATATTAAAGGTGTGCAAACAATGTTTATTGTTGCTGATTTTTGTTTCACTTTAATGTAATCCCAACAAACGATTGTCAATATAGAAATATTTTACATGTAATTCGTTAAATAAGGGCATTATTAAATGATATAAAAGGTATCAAATTATGTTGCAAGAAAAGTAAGAAAATCAGTAGGGCCAGCGGTTGGAAGCGAACCAATAACCCTACGATACAGACATGTAAACCGAATTGCGTTCGACTAACCAACATCGCTAAGCGCTCAGTGTACCCAACGTGCATATTTTTTAACTTAGCCTGCGTAGTTATAAAAAAGATCGCTCACGTGATACTGGTCGACTTTATATGCAATACGTATATTTGGTTTGAACATTTAGTGAACTTTTTTTTTTTTGCTGTACTTGTTAACGTTCTAATTCGTTTCACATAAACTTCTAACATGATTGCTTGGGATAGAAATGACAAAGAGCATAATAGTTATTATGTATAAACTGTTTTACTGTTAAACCTTGATTCACGCCTATTCAGATTTTTGTATTCAATATGATTCAACTCATAAAATATAAAGATTATGTAATCACAATATAACGAATAAATCTAACCTCTAGTTCTTCCTCCATTTTTGTTTGTTATCGCTTCTGACAACCAAACAACATTCAGTGAAATAAGTTAGTCCAAGCCATGCTGTCAATGTCGAGTAAGAATACTCCATAAAAGTGACGTCATTTAAATAGTGGATTTTCCAATGTTGCGTCATAATGCCATAAGCCAGGTTTTGTTGCGTCGTGCGTCTTATATATCCTTACCAGGACAGATTGTGTGAGAGTCGATCGATGACTCATTCAGGAATTGGTCGGTACATTTGTTTACGTGTTGACTGTCACTATACTCTGTGCTTCAATGTTGTTTTTATTTTTCGGCAAAGCTGCATCATCTCAATAATATATGACAAAGTGTCATATGCATTGCAACGTATACACACATTTGAAAAGGCACAGGACCAATGTATTCACATACAAGCCAAACGTAAAAGTAAGAACAAATCCATGATTTAAAAATAGCAAATCCGACAGTTACCACCTTGGAACGGTCAGTCGGAAATATGGACCGACTGGGGTGCTTAAACCGGGTTTACATGAACGTCTGTCATTACGTATACATGAACATCGCATGGTGTGAATGCTACATTAATCTTCGTTCCTTAACCTTCTGTTAATGTCCACTATAATGACTGTGGAGATGTATGTCTTGAGAATCGACGGATCTGATATACCTTTTATTTACACTGGTTCTCATTGTCTCGAAGAATAAATTTGACGAAGCCGGGTAGTGTGCTTACATAGCATTCATTATATAGTTTTATTTGTGCTATGAATTAACATACACATCATTGGATGTTGCCCAGAGTTATGAGACCACTGATTTCGAAAGCATAAATGTTTGAACCTGCATGACATTGAGTACTTTTTCTTCTTGTCGCTGAAGTGTTCAGAAATAATATATGAATAAAGTAGACATATATTTTGTGCATCTCATCTCCAAACCTTTGCATGTTTGACAACAACCCATTGGCGACATAATATAATGCAAAGAAAAACTATTTCGTATATAATAAATATGTTTATGTCAATGTAAGATCAGACATTATGAGCATTATGAGCATGAATTTCATTGTTGTAAAAATGAACATGAAGAACAAATAACTGGTCAAGCTGAATGGGGAGTTGGAAGATTATTTCAGAAGACAATATCTATCAAGCAACAGGCAATTCGGTGCATATGCCGTGTCTTACACCGATTGGTCAATTGTAACACAATTAGTATGAAAGAGTATATGAAAGTTTTTGTAACAAGTTTAGGCTACTATTATCCCACATCATATATGACACGTGTTCTCTGTCTTAGGGAATAGATACATTAGATTATTACACCTCAGTGATCCAAAGCCCCCAGGGTCTCGAATTTAAACGTATCGGAACGAAACTATTTATCATATAAAATCCAATGCTGCCATACACTTTATACTCTTTTAAGACTTGTTTTGAATTAATATTACTCTTCTTGACTTCTTAAATGTCCGGTTACGTTAACGACCTTATTCGTTTACAAAAAACAACAACAATGGAAATGGTGATGAAAATATGTTTACCACGAATATAAATATTGTAAATAATAAATGTCACAGTACGTTTTTCTATACATAGCATTAAAACAATATGTAATATGTATGAACAGAAGATCACACATCGTGTAAACGCGTCAACAATATTGAAATCAAAATAAATGAAGGCGTGTTTATAAGCATATGCAGTATATTAATTAAATGATACACTCTTGAAAAATCACAAAAAAAACAACAAAAAAACAACTGTGTGTTTTATCGCATCATATTGATCACAAGTACAATATTTATTTAAAATAATTTACGTTCTAAGCAATAAGCCTTATGAATAATGATTTTAGACTTTAGAATTTTATAGATTTGTATATTAAACTATTTTCCTGTATTAATCCTACAGACATGAATCTTGAAAACAGAAAGGGTAAGTTGGTTTGGCTTTTGAAATAGGACTAACCTTTAAATATCCATAAAGAATATGTGAAGTGAATCATAATTGTATAATTACTGTACCAAATGACTGTATACAACAATTTACCTTAGATTTTACTACTTGTCCAATTCCTTTGTGCCAGTTTTGGTTCCATCAATACGCCCGAACGATTGTAATAGATATGGCTGCCATTCAGACACAGTAACTAACAATAAAGAGAACGGATGTGATACATCCAGTGCGACTCAGACAGCATTCGCTTTTAACGAGAAGATGACTATCCTGGGAACTAAACACTCAATTAAAATGTCGATTCATTAGATTAATGTTCCAGAGCCCTCGAACCGTAACTCTGATAAAAACCAGACTGCTATTTATTTTCCCCTTTGTTGTCTGCTATATCTGAAAGTACAGCTGCAATATTAACACTGGCATGCTCTGTTTCTCTTGGTAAAGATGGTATCCCATAATAGCTGCGATGTGTTTGGTTAATGCACGCTACATTATTATGTAATTGCAAGCTACCGTTTATGGTTGCACGATACACTGTCAAAAGTAAAATACTCCGTTCTCTTCTCTGAAGAGCGCCAATAAATTCACTCAGAGCTGTTTGCGTGGTAATCCGATATGATTATATAGAAAGCATGTAGTTGTAGTTGATTTCCGACACTTAATCTGCAATGATAAAACTGTGAATATATCAACAATGTATAGGTATAATTTACTAGACAGTTCTGGATTGCGGGTAGAAGAAAGGAGCGATACCCGCTTATAGCATTTCGCCTAATGAAGATTGCTGCAGTTAACTATGTTAATTGAATATTTTATTAGCGCACGTCGACAACATTGATAATAAATGCATGTATAAGAACAATTAACTGTATTATGTGCATATTGATTAAACGTTAATACTGTCATGTACCTACTGTAACACGTTTACAATTTTGAAATAAAAATAAATGAACGCATTTTTTATGAACATACGCAGAA
The DNA here is from genome assembly GCA_007844125.1 of Sinonovacula constricta. NCBI lineage: Eukaryota > Metazoa > Mollusca > Bivalvia > Cardiida > Solecurtidae > Sinonovacula > Sinonovacula constricta. Next base: position 2,756,131 of record CM017564.1, read on the forward strand.
TATTTATTAAATGATATAATCTTGAATAATGCCAGTAATAAAACTGTGCGTTTTGGCTCATCATATTAACCAAAAGCACAGTATTTATTCAAAATGGTAAGAATGTGCGTATATACTACATCATAAAGGTAAACTTAACTAGACATTTTTGGCGTGAGCGTAGAAGAAAGCAGTGACACACGTTTATAGCATTTAGCCTAATGAACAACGTTTGTCAGTTCTTATGTTGATTAAATATGTTATTAGTACACGACGACAAATTGGATTATAAATTAACTATAATAATAAATTATAAATAGATTATATATCCAGGTACAATAACGCATATTTTTCTTATGTACTACAATCTTCATGTATAAACAGATGGAAATTGGAATTGTAGGCTTAGTAAAATCATTTACATACATGAAGAAGTATGTATAAACTTACCCATTTATTAATCATCGAATAAAAAAGTTTTGTTTTATATTCGTATGACAAATGGTCATATTGAAACGTTCAATTCAATGTCCAAAAATCGGAAATTGTACAAAAAAAAGTATTTTTTCATAAAATGTTAATGAAAGTTTTTAATTATTTTGTAAAAACCTTCTCAATGATTAGGAATGGAAACAAATTCCACAATTATATAATTAGAACATCACTCCATAACGCTTGCTGTATCATCATCATCATCATCATCATCATCAGCAGCAGCAGCAGCAACAGCATCAGCAGCGGCATCATCATCATCGTCATCATCATCATCATCATCATCATCATCATCATCATCGTCATCATAACTATCATTTTCTTTATCATATGTTGTGTTTGCATTTTAATAATTGCCAGTGTTGTTGTTATCAGCATTATGCGATATAAAGAGAAACAGATGAAACACAATATATTGACTATTTAAGTAAAATATCAATACATATTGTTCCATATCAACTAATATATATTGACTATTTAGGCAAAATATCAATACATATTGTTCCATATCAACTAATATATAAAGCTATATTGGTACCTTTACTCCGATTACTTTTTCTATTTCTAGATCCAGCAACTTGATACATTAATTACTTTCATCAGCAAGCCTAAGTTGTGTCCAAGAGATAGCCACCATACCAGTTATGTAACATGGTCTTCTGTCTGTATCTGATTTGACAGGTATAGTTGATATATAGGTATAGCCACCTGTCGTTGAGGGACCCAGATGTAGTTAAGTGTAAACCTCGGTTTAGTGAGACTTTTACTTCTGCATTCTGCTGCATATTTTAGTTATAACAATGCATCATCATCATCATCATTATAATTATCATCATCATCATCATCATCATCAACATCATCATCATCATTATCATCATCATCATCATCATCATCATCATCATCATCATCATCATCATCATCATCATCATCATCATCATCATCATCATCATCATCATCATCATTGTTTTCATTACCATTATCATTACGTTCTGAATGTATTTTTTATTTGTATTTTGGGTTTAACGACACACCGACAATTTATAGGTCATACGGCGCCGACGTTCTGAATGTCGTTTGTGTTAGCAATAAGCAAACATAATGCAATTTAATTAGGATATATTGATGTTTTACCACTGTGTCTTAGCGTTGAGGAAATCCGTTTGCTATAAAACCATTCACTTCAAAAACAAAACATCGCATATTTAATTTTAAGAAAGAATGTTTGTTTTTAGTAATCGTACTAAATGTTTGAATCGACCAATAATTGATGTGTTTGAAGCTAATTCAGTCAGCAGAATCAATCTCGCAAGCAATTACAAAACGCCCGTGCTGGTAAAATTTCTGTAAGTGCAAGATGTTTTTAAGCAACAAAAAAGAAGGTTTTGCTGACAGCGTGCATGTGTATCTTAACATTGTTTACTAATTTATTGACATTCGTTTTTATTGTTAGGTTGTATACTTTTGAGACAAGACATCAACGATAGTAAATTTGCTGAATATTTAATTTGTTAACGTCACTCCTGTACAGTTTTACGTCTTTGGCTTTTGTTCCAGGGTCCACTTTGAAATCTTGATAGACTCACACTAGATTAAATTTTGAGCAATCAGCAAACATGACAGTAGTAGATACGTTATGGAATAGTATTAACATGTGCAACGCAGATAAACGCTAACATTCAATTTCTATATGTCTCCCATGTATGATATGTTCCATTCAATTGAGTATATCATGTAGAACTAGCGCGTCCCTTTTGTTATTCAATTAAAGTGTGCATTGAGGCAATATTGTTTATTGTTATATTACTTAAAATAGTTTAAATTCTTTCTTGTACAATTTATTATTTTTCTAAGTTATTAACCCAATGTGATAAAAAATGCTGACACATATTCGGTGTTTGTGTTAAAAATTGTCTGTATAATGACTGACGCCGTGTCAGATATGACGTTTGTTTGGAAACATTGAGCTACGACCGAACAATCCACATATATATTTTTTTGTTCCCGCTACACGCTGAATGTCAGTCCATTTAATTGTATACACAGTAACAAATGCATTCCAGTTTTCACAATATAATCCAGTCGTTTTCTTTTTCAAGCAAAAAGGAGGAAACATATATTTTTCTCAAGCAGATATTTTTCTCATATATTACAGTTAACCAGTTTTGCTGAACTGCGCCCGAAACTATGATAGCGATGAAGAAGCATGGGGGCCTTTTGAAAAAATACACAGCATAATGGTCCAATTATGCACTTGAAAGAAACATCGACTTTTAAAATACAACTATGTCAGTTGCCTAGCAGCTTAGTTTGAAAACAAACGCCTGATCTGAATGTTAGGCAACTCTCTATAATACCACAATAAAGCCATAAATGATTTTTCAATCCTTAAGTTGTCATTGCCGTGGATCAGAGAAGACACCAAAAATACCATGCTAAATATGTGCACTATTGTAGAGATAAGTAGACACGTTACTTGAAGATATATCTCCAAACCTGAATCTGAAACGAGCTGGAAACAATGCATTTGTCATTTGAGAGATTATTAACACGTAGTTCTTGAGACTACAAAAAATCTCCAACGCATTTTAAATGATCAATAACAATATAGAGCTACCTGTGTGTAGTATGTACCACGTACAGAGTTACATCTTAAATTTGGTCAGAAAAATAAACATTGCATTTTCTTCACTTCATAGTTCGCTACAAATGAAGTGTATGTGCTCGTTTCTTGGCACACTGTCTTATAACTAACACACACGTATTTATGTCTCTTTACAACGGACGCTTACCTGAGCCTGTTCTGGCTCAAAATCGCCAACAACATGTAAACCTCCCAGGACGAATCTGTAAGGCATGAAAATGTCATTGGGTGATTTATTAACAATATTAAACATGTAACAATGTACTAGGACAAAACAAAATGACAAAAAACAAACAAACAAACAATTAAACACACTCGTATCATGCGTCAGTCTCATCTTCCCAACACCATCAAACAAGTAATACACACTTAATATCGCATCATCTAGCATCACTGCACAGATACCAAACAAAGCGAAAACCAGGCTAGTTAAATCGTTTACATTAATATATATTAGTTGGTCAATACGACTTTGTGACTTTAACAAATGTAGTCCTGCAGTTTCTCTCTCTCTCCCCCCCCCCTCTCTCTCTCTCTCTCTCTCTCTACAATATTACATTATGTTTCACAGTCATCATTGTATAAAAGCAAACTCATAATAATAATATATTAATATATATGATGCTTTATATTTTATTTTTCCATGAAAAAGGACGACACTTTACTTAAAATATTATACCTTTAAATAGCTATTTATTTGGCTGCTATGTAATGGTACCCGATGTACACGGTTAACTTTTGACACGCTTAACTTGTGAGATAACGATACGGTACGATAGAGAGAGAAATATATATATATATATATATATATATATATATATATATATATATATATATATATATATATATATATATATATATATATATATATATATATATATATATATATATCTTATCATACATACAGCACCCATACTAGCTATATAGTGTAGATATTATGTTCCTGTTGAAAAATTATAATAAATCTAGACAAATAAAACTCGATTCATTATTAAACAGACCACACATTAAGAACATACCTCCTGTTCTGTCTCCCCTTCGTCACCTAAATGGAATGAAAATGTATACAAGAATAAACGCAGTTACACTTTAGCGAAATAATATGAAGGTTAATAGTAATAAATTAATGATAAGCTCATGTTTACTTATGAATGAAGCTCTTCTAGTTTTCTAAGAATATTATTGTACAACATCCATGTCATGGGTATCATGTATATGTTTTTTGTTATCGGTGATAAGTTATCGTGTTAATTTCATTTAACTGTGCATATCTAAAAAATCCACTCAATTGCATTGACATTATTTTTTTTTACATAAACCAAATGTCACTCTTGTTCTACGACTATCTTTTTATATTTATAAAATAATGTACTAACGATACAAGTAAAGCACATATAATATTTCTATCATTTCAGTTAGATGCAGTTTATGACAATATGCTTTTCTTTAATGGTAAATTTCAATTTTCATCATTTGTGTAATATTTACAAGTGATTTCAAATAAAAACATGTCTTCGCTACAAAGTATGCACCGTAGTCGTTTCTTTACCTGTTATATACTATGCCTTGGCCGTAACAGCAAAGCGTTAATAGGAAAAAAATAATATTTATTTTTTGTTAACCTTTAAATAAAAAAAAACAACGTCTTCATGAACTAATTACATATAGGCTAAACGTATTTAAATAAAGCAAACATGGCTGTCCAGATATGATAAGTGAAAAGTGAATACAACTATAACGGATAATAAAACGTATATGATAACACAGTTCAAGTAAAAGATGTTAGTATAGTTGTTTTATATTATGATTATGATTAAGAGATTATGATTTAGCTAGAGTAAAAAATGAATCCGAAGTTTATAAGGCATGTGCCACGCAGTTAAATGCTAACACTACATTTCCACAAGCCTTCCGTTTACTATGCGTCCCATTAAAAACAAGGTTACACTACGGATCTTTAATACGTCTTCATAAAAAATAATGTCAGAAGCTCACTTTACATTTAGATGTGTTTATCGAAACATAAGCGATGACCTAAACTTCGATGCTTGGAGAATTGCAACACGTATGTTTTCTTTCATTTTGATTTGGTCTGTCCTATCAACGTACGGCTTTCCATTTCTCAATTAAACGCCGCTAGCTATAATCACAGTTTAATTCATGACCGGAATATTTTTGGTGTTAATGTGAAGGCATGCACCACTGTTTACATTCATGCTACTACAATAGACTGACTTTCAGTTTACAGAAATGAACAGTTTTCTGTCAGAGAAATCAATAAACGTTTTAAATGTACAAAGCTTTCATATTAACAAAGAATTTGAGAGTTGATAATGTTTAAAGTAGAAAAAAAAAGTTTAAATATGATACGGCAGAGTCGTAAAAATTTGAACAGAAGACGAATAACAGCTGTGTGACGTATTGAGTTTCTCAGCTATTTGACGGCCATTGCAGCCTTATTTCTCACCTGATCGTCACATGAGTTATCTCTAATAACTAACAGTTACCATATTCAGTGCATGTACACGTGAGCAATGTCTAACATTCCAAAAGGGTATAGAGATTATTGTAGTTATTTCATTTTGACATACAAATTATTTACTAAATAAGATTGCGTGTTATCAGTTTGAAATGTAACACAAATGTGTTATATACCATATAAGGTATTAGCTACTCCTGTAACCGACGGCACATTGTCCTCCCTTATTTAGTCATTATTAAAATCTGTTTACCATCTTAATTATGTCGAGAGTAAATTTAATATGTTTTCGTAAACCAAATAGTGTCATGATTTTCTTATTTTCCGTATGTTTCATTGACATTGTATTTACACTAAACTTACTAATTTGACTCAATATTTGTTTACCAACGTTTGTGGATCACACATATCAAAACAATGTTTTGATTACGTCCATACGTAAAACTATGTAACGTTCTGCAAACATTTATAAACGCTGCCAACAAACCATTGTAGAGACGAAACGTGTACATGATATGCCTAAAACTTCTATGAATTAAACTAAAATTATCAACATGGGGTAAAGGAATGCATACATGAAGCCCGTAATAGTATATCTATTGTTGTATTGTCAAACGTTTTCAAGAATATCATTAACATTAAAGTCATAGAAAATGGCCTTATCTGGGTTCTCTCTTATCTAGCTTCACACTGTGATCACAGTAAGAATTTTCATGGGTGGAGAAAGGTAGTGAGGCGTTGGGTAGATCTATTTAGCTGGACATAGCCCCAGACTGCAGCGTAATCAGGAATGGGGTGGGGATAAGAGCGTTACCGACCAATTTCAGTGTTGTAAGATATGTACATCAAGTGTGACTAATTACGATTTCGCCCCTCCCCACTTCTATGACATCTCAGTACATAATAAACTAATCAAGTATCCATCTGTGATCGCACAGCATGGTGTTATCTGTTGTACTCTAAAGAAGATGATTTCTAATACCTTTAAGTTAACATTAATTTGTGATATGTAGTGAGGCATTGACTATTACCTGGGCTTCTTTGAGTAGACAAAGAAAACACTTCGCCAAAACTCCAGCGTTCCCTAGTTTCCTGTCAAGAATACCACATGACATTTAGTTATGTACAAAACAAAATCTTGAAACAGGTGTTTTATTGTCAGGGTTGTTTATTCACATATGTATGCTACCTGTGAACGAAGTAAATGCATACATGCAAATTATAAGACAGTATGTCTTATTTTATCCAGATTTTTATTACATATTACTGGTTGATTTCAATATAATTTTCACATACAACTCTAAAAACTTATCGACAAGGAGTCAATAACTTGCTTTATAGTTTCCGTTCATGTTAATGTGCTTACTATTTGAACATACCATATGTTTTCTTAGCTACTCACTTTTGTTTCTATTTCTCGCGTTTCATCTTGCTGTTATTGCTGAGAAAATGAAGTTCTTTTATAAGTCACAAGAACTTACTATATTTATAAAGTCACTGGACATTCGTTACATCAAAACTTCATAGTAATATCATAGTATCAATAGACATAGCATCATAAGAGATCCGCCATTCGTCAGTATGTGCACCTTTCCTTGCTCGAAATAAGGTGTGCAATACAAGAATGCATATAAAATCAATTGCAGGATGTTCGTTCTTTAAAAAACACTTTTTATGTAGACTTGCTTATTGCTTCTGGATAGGAATGTTTAGCGGTTTACTTTCAACGTGTACTAGGTAGGGTGCCTTAGGCATATAATTATTATTCCATTTTAACTTTGGTGTACTTTCTATATATTATCTAATAGATTATTTCTTTTATTGTTTGCTAACTTTCGGACTTTTAATCAGTATAAGTTTAATAAAAAAGAAGATATTGTAGCAATCTGCATGTCATGGTCCTATCTCTGAATATTAATCTACACTTTTTAAGCAACAATTTAGCAGATAGTTTCTAGAGAACAAATACAATGCATTATTAATTCATTAATCTAACTTATGAATGCCTCTTACATTTGAAGATCCCCTGTGTTTCTTTATTTAGGTAGGTTTCCGTCTTGCTGTTTATTTGTATCTTACTGATTGCTCTACGTATACGTAGAGCACTAATATCTTATCTCCAAGTAAAAGTAAACAAACTGTATTTATAGTTTAGGCCCAAGTTAGTCTGCTTAAAATACATACATACCAGACGTTTGCTCAAATCCTCATTCTGTTTTTCCAAATCGCGTTTTTCTTCTTTCTGTATTTGTTGAAATAATAAAGTTATTGAACAAGTCAAAGGAACGTACTATATTTTTACACTCAGTGAACATTCCTTACATCAAATCATCATAGTAATATCATACCATATATAAACCAAGCCATCATTAGAGGACAAACATTCGTCAATATGTGCACCTTCCATTGCTCGAAAGTTAGTTTGCAATAAAAGTACGCTTATATATTCAATCGCCGGATTCCTTTGTGGAATTTCTTATTGCTCCTGAATAGGGAAACTTTGCGGATTATTTTCACAATAAACAGGGCAAAATGCCTAAAGCAAATATGTACATTATCATTTGTCCATATTTACTTTGGGGTAATTTGTTTTGTTTTTCTGTTATCGAATATAGTTTTTCTTTTATTGTCTGTTAATTTTTGTGCATTTCATTAGTATATTTTGCGAAAATTAAATAAAAAGAAGATAATGCAGAAATTTGCATTCACTGTCCTGTATCTAAATATTAATCAACACTCTAAAATTACATATTTTGCAAATGTTGTTTACAGTACAAGTAAAATAAACGCAAGTATGACCGCTTTTTTCAAGTCTCAATGTAAGCCAGGGTTGATGAATACCATATGTATTTGCTATTATTGAATGCAGTAAATTCATTAATCTAAGTTATGAATGCCTCTTACATTTGAAGATGCCCTGTGTTTCTTTTTTTAGGTAGCTGTTCTGCTTGCTATTTATTTGTATATTACCGATTTCTTTACGTATACTTTAAACATAGAGCACTAAAATCATGTTTGTGTGCTTAAATTGCATACATACCAGACGTTTAATCAGTTCCTCATTCAGTTGTTCTTCTTTCTGTATTTGTTGAGAAAATAACGTTATTTAACACGAACGTACTGTATTTATAAACTCAGTGAACATTCCTTACATCAAAATATCATAGTAATACCATAGCATCAGTACAAACCAAGCCATCATTAGAGGTCAGACATTCGTCAATATGTGCACTTTCCATTGCTCATAAGTTGGTTTGCAATAAAAGTACGCTTATATATTCAATCGCCGGATTCCTTTGTGGAATTTCTTATTGCTTCTAAAAAGAGAAAAGTTGCGGTTTATTTTCACAGTGCACAGGGCAAGGTGCCTAAAGCATAAATGGACATTATCATTTGTCCATATTTACTTTGGGGTATTTTTTTTTTTTCTCTCTTATCGAATATAGTGTTTTTATGTTATTGTCTGTTATTTTGTGTATATTTCATCAGTATATTTTGCGAAAGTTAAATAACAAGAAGATAATGTGAATTCATTGTCCTTTTTCCGATTAGAAATCAACACTTTTAAAGCACCTTTTATGCAAATGCTATTTAACAAGAAGTAAAATAAACGCAAGTATGACCTCTTGGTTTAAAGTCTTAATATAAGCCTTGGTTTATCAATACCATATGTATTTGCTATTATTGAATGCAGTAAATTCATAAATCTAAGTTATGAACACCTCTTACATTTAAAGATTCACATTGTTTCTTTATTGAGGTTTTCCGTCTTGCTATTTATTTGCATCTTACTGATTGATTTACATATACTTTAAGCATAAAGCACTAACATCTTATATAGAAGTAGAAGTTAACATAATGTTTTTTATAGTTTAGGCCCATGATAGTGTGCTTAAAATGCATACATACCAGACGTTTGATCAGTTCCTCATTCTGTTTTTCTAATTCTCGTTTGTCTTCTTTCTGTATTTGTTGAGAAAATAAAGTTATATAACAAGTCACACGAACGTACTATATTTATAAACTCAGTGAACATTCCTAACATCAAAAAATCATAGTAATACTATCTCCTCAGTACAAACCAAGCCATCATTAGAGGCCAAACTTTCGTCAGTATGTGCACCTTCCATTGCTCATAAGTTGATATGCAATAAAAGTATGCTTGTATATTCAATCGCAGGATATTTTTGTGGAATTGCTTATTGCTCCTGAATAGGGACATTTTGCGGTTTATTTTCCCATTGAACAGGGCAAGGTGACTGAAGAAAATATTAACATTATCATTTGTTCATATTTACTGTGGGGATTTTTTTTCCTTTTTTTCTGTTATCGAATACAGTGTTTATTTTATTGCTTCTTAGTTCTCGTGTATTTCATCAGTATATTTTGCGAAAGTTAAATACAAAAGAAGATAATGCAGCAATTTGCATTCACTGTCCTGTTTCTGAATATTTATCATCATGTATAAAGCGCCTATTTTGCAAATGCTAACTAAAGAACAAGCAAAATAAACGCAAGTATGATCTCTTGGTTTAAAGTCTCAATATAAGCCACGGTTGATCAATGCCATATGTATTTGCTATTATTGAATGCAGTAAATTCATAAATCTAAGTTATGAACGCCTCTTACATTTGAAGATCCTCTGTGTTTCTTTGTTGAGGTTTTCCTTCTTGCTATGTATTTGCATCTTACTGATTGCTTTACATATACTTTAAGAATAAAGAACTAACATCTTATCTAGAAGAGAAGTTTACAAAATGTGTTTATAGTTTAGGCCCATGATAGTGTGCTTGAAATGCATACATACCAGACGTTTGATCAGTTCCTCATTCTGTTTGTCTAATTCTCGTTTGTCTTCATTTGCCTTTTTGGCAAATGTTATCTAAAGAACAAGTAAAAGAAACTTAAGTATGACCTGACATATTAATACGGAGATTGCACCAACAAGAACGAATATAATACGGTTGTTAATTATTGTCCTTTAGTAAAAGTTTGATGCAGTTTATGACGTTTTTTTGTTCAAATTTAAGTACATGTATGAACTGTCATAATAAATTAATTTCTTAATCTACAACATTTCCTGTTATTCATATATGACGTACTGACCTTGGTACTTATCATTATCTTATTATATGCATTGTGATGAATTGCCGTTAAGAAAAATTATTACTGTAAAGAATGTAAACCTGTGGCTGTCTTAGCACAACGGTATGAATTTACGAAATAATATAAAGCATCGGCTAAATGTATTTACAGTTCACCAGTATTTTGGGACGTCATTTACAAAATGTGTTGATTACACACAACTTGATGGTTTGGTCGGAAGTAATATTTTCCGGGAATATCACGCAAACACGGATTATACGTAATGATTACCAGACAATTTTGACACACAATTAAAAGAAACTAACAAATGTCTCGAGGCACAAGAACATCCTTAATGTTAAGAAAGATGGTTTCTTTCAAACTGATTCATGCTCGTTATATCTTGAAAGTGTAGCTTTAAACTAAAAACGACCATCTTATTCTAATAAAGTAATACGAAAGAGGGTAAAAAGTAAAAAATGTAGTCTAACACATGACAAAAGCACACAGAGTAAAGACACCGTGACGACACATAATACAGAGAAAGACAATTCAACTTTTAGTGACTTGGATGTTCAGTCGGCAAAATGACCCACTGCGTGTTAAGTTCAAATACAGTTTTCTGATTCCTCTGTAAATATACAACTGTGCATGTTTATACCTTTTAGAAGCCTTACTTGGCATTTCTTGCTTTAATTGACTATAGGTGACTAATTAAACAGCTGCGCTTAATATACACTAATTAGACTGCTGTACTTTGTGTCAAGGTATAAACACTGACAATATTAAACTATTTTTTTATTACACAAATCAATTTTAATTACAATTAGTTTAAATTCACGGTGGCTAATGGAAACTAAACAACCTGTTATAAGGGCATATATTTATGCGCATACATCTTAAGTCAGTAATCCATATTTAAATGTAAAGCTTTATTTATTTATTTTCAATATTATCTATAGTTTCTGTTTATGTCAGTTATTATGTGGACACACCTACATTTAGGATGTTACTACTGCCTTAACATGTTCTTGTAGGTACTTTCTTATGTTTTTGAAGAAAATTGTATACATTTTGGCCACTTTGGCACATTCCTCAGTCGTATGTTTTAATTTGTGACTTTCATCTGTCAGCGATTCAATCTTTTTAAAGGAAGAAGCCATTACATTAAAATGCATGTACAGGTGTGTGAAAAACAGCTTTTAAAAGAACGATAAGTCAGCCATTAAACCTATTGGCCTAATATGACAATTTATTTTATTATTCAATGTCTTGCAAAAATGCATCGCGATCGTGTTTGCCTTTAAGGAATAGCGATGAAACAGCGCTTTAAAATGAGAATCATTACGCTAAAATTATATTTGTATCTGTTTATCGAAACAAAGACATTCATTTCCGCGTTTTATTGGACTTCATATTCACAATCTCTTGAAAGGTTGTAGCATCATTGGCTACCTGAGTCTCGGTGATGTTTTCTCTTATAAGTGATCAGCCCTATGTCATTTGCGATATTGCCTTGCTGTGCTTTTCCCCCATTATTTGAAGACTTTGTGTAGGCATCAATGTAATTATTCGTAGAAAAAAAAAAAAAAAAAAATAGTTATCCTACCTTTACTTCAAATTCATGTTCTGCACCTGAATAAAACGAAAATGCATTTCAAATCACAACAAAGAAATATGTTTCAAAATAAAGAAAAGCGTGCGTTCCGTTAGATTTGTCTTAAGTATGACTTTGTTTGGCACCCTTAATCCAAATGATTTAACGCCTTAGATTTCAGTTAGCCAATTTAGATTAACAGGGACGTGTTATATTTTGAATTTAAATGATTATATTCGACATAAAGTGAAAACAACTTAGTTCCGTCTCTTTATTTTATCAATGATTACTTTAAGTACACAATACTAGCAAACGATGAGCAATTACAATATTTAGAAAACATGTAAGTATATCATGGTGTAGTTTTATTTGACGTTATTGACGTGTTCACACTGAGTGTTTTTGGAGCCTCCTTTGATTTTATTGAGTTATTTCTAAATTCAAAATAAAGCAATGAGTTTATGATCAAAGAAAATTATAACAGTAACTTAATAACAATGATTTACAAGATGCAACTTACTTTGTTTTATCGATGTAATCTCCTGTACAGATGACAATCTTGCCAACATAGTCTCCACATATTTAATATCCTGTTCATATATAAATATATTCAAATCATTGGCATTTGTTAATATCTGTTTTTCTTATTCTATTACCAGGGCCAATGTGATAATTAACAACATTTTAAATACATACATGCTTTTAAATGGAAATCACTTGAAATGTGTGTGTTTCGATTCATTTGATTTTACTGAGAAAATGCACTTACAAGTTTATGCTACACTTGCATTAGAATAAACATATCATTTTGCTTTCCGTTCAGTTATACATGGTAGCATTTACAATAATTTACTTGTAATGTATTTAATGGATAAATCCAAGCTATATTAAATGGCTATATTTAAGCTCTAACTACATTAAATGACCATAACAAGACATACGACATTGGCTTATGGAATAAAGCTCTGTATTCGAAAGCCCCAGGCCCAATCAGAGTCTCAACCCTGACTTTTAAAGGTAGTCCTTCGCATGCAACATTAAACTATCTAAGTTCAAGTAATATAAGTAAACAGTTTACAATTTTAAGAGGAAACATGTCCTCATTCACTAATAACGGCGTTAAAACAAATCTCAGTTTAAATAAGTTTAAGTACCTGAAGTTGAATTTTCGCCTGCTCACTTTTGTGCTCATATACTATTCTAGCGCCAGGAAGCCATCCCTGAATCAGTCTCACGACCATAGAGTGTAGAAGTTTAACATCACCTGTTCTTAACTGATTGTGATAAAAAAAATAGTATGTAAACAATACAGATACAATATTCAGGACTAACAGTGTATGAATACTATTATATTGAAATTGCATTTGAAAATAATGTGATCCCCACAAGCGAGTTTTATATAAGTGCTATTGACTTAAGCGATACAGAAACTAATGTGTTTTTTCAGCAGATGTATGACAGTATTACATCCAATGGCAATAATATTGCAAGATCACAAACGTGTGCATGCACATGATTTGAAAGCGTACCTGTTTAATGCTTTCAATTGCTTCAGTCACTTCGTCCGTGCTTTTTAATGACTTGATGTGTTCTAGGAAGTCAAGAATTACATCGATGTTGTTTTCCATCTCTTGCTGGCTTATGCTCATTGTAGCTGGGTGCATTGTCCTGTTTCTCACCTTTCTTAGCTGTTAAAAAGTGATTATTATAGGTAAGTTTTCTGAATAATAACACAGATGCGTTGCTTCCATTTATAAGCGTTTAATTTAACTACCATTAAAACTAACAGGCATCTGTATCAATTCAGATTCAGCTTCCTTGTTATACATAACAGCATATATATATATTATATGCATAAATATGCATGCGTGTTTATGCGTGTGAGATTGTGTGTGTCTATCAAATTTATATTAAATGCCAAAACACCTGATTGAATAGAACATGTGTTACTTACATCATCGATTTTTCTTTCGTCAAAGACCTGCATCAATGGCTTGCAGCGCTTTACAATGGTACAGAGGGCCGCAATATCGCAGTCTTGAAAATCGTGTATGTCACATCTCATCCAGTCTTTGAGAAATAGACGGACAAATTCAAATGGCGACTTAAGCCACTGCTGGGGATCGGTGCCTTTTAACATTTGATAAAAATTGACGGAATCCGAAGTGTGTCCTTTGATAATGTTTAAAAGATTCTGGCAGGCGACTACCGTCCCAGGACACAAGTGTTTGAATTGGGCCAGCCTGGCATTGACAAGTATGATGTCGTCAGCTGTTGCTTCTGCGCAAAGTTGTCTACCGAAATCCGTCATAGATTGGAGCTGCAAGCTTTTCATTGTGTCTCTGACAATTGGCATCAATACGGGTTGAAGGTATTTCAAGGCTTGTGTGTTTTTATACCAATTCGTATCCCCTGCATCCATAAGGATCTGAAACGTACGTTGTACACCTATACGCGATCAAGGATCTATGGGCACACTTTCACATACAGCTAACTACATAGTACATAGAACAACATACATCAATAATCAAGCAGCATAACATATTTGAAGTTGCCTTAAGAGAGTTAAATTGACTTGTTGATGACGGGGTGATTTAGGTGTCAACATGCTTGACCATGTAAAATTATTATTAGTGTCAGAAACCCTGCAATATTGTGGTATTTCTGTTTCTACAGTCTCGTTTTATGAATAAACAATTATAAAAACTCACGTTGATTATATGTTCACCAAGGATGCATACATTTAAAAGATAATTGCAGTTTCGGTTTTCTTTCATTCGGCTATGTAAGATAATCAGTGAAGCCGGGTTGTGGGATCGCAGTGCCTTTCAAAAATGTGACACGCACGCAAAGTTTGTTTTTTCACTAGCCACCATGATAATGTTCGGTGTGACTTCTAACTGAATCTATTCATACCACATTGTTGCCTCCGATTAACAACATCATATTTTACGTGGAATAACAACCGTAAGTAGTTTAGTAACTTATTGGATACAATCGAAATTAAGTATCCATCAATTATGAATTTGGTCATATAAATCTACAACAGTAATGTTACTAAAGAAAACCATATCGATATATTTTATCAAAATATTTACAATTAAACCTTACCTACTCCGGGTCGGTAAAAATCATTAAGCTTATCTAGGGCAGTAATTTATATTATGGTAGGCCCGGATTCGATCACAGGCCGCACATACCAAAATCTTTAAAATGGTATAGCTCTTATGCTAACGCTCAATCGAATATAAGCGTAGTTCGAAGATTGTTGGCCCGGTGTCAAGATAACGTGACTGCGTGTTATATAATGCCAGGTGTTTACGACATGTTATCCACACTGATGGTGGCACTATATCTGCTTCAAGTGGACACCGTCTCAAAATAACTGAACTACTGTTGCTGGCACGATAAATCCAAAATAAATAAATACATAAATACATAAATATAAATACACAATCTGTGAAACATGCTTCGAATTGTGTATATTTTTCTATAAACATACGTTGGCTGTATGTATGTTTCTTTTGTTTATTTTCACTTTGAACTAGTGTATGACTAAAACATTAGGAAATAGTAATACAAGTGACTTTACCTGCTGGTCTTGATCCGCTTTCTTTCCTAATGAAACAAAAGGTCGTTATTATGGTAATCTGGTTATCTGGCAGTACACTTGATTATAAGTATTGTCAATGTACAGTTGAGTCAATGTAAATGCTAATTAAGGTCGAGAAATAGTATAATGGCGTAAGTTATTCCATTTAAACTAAAATTATGTTCTTTTTTTATCGAAGCCTATCCACATGCCCACTAATCATTTCAAACTACTAATAATAAAAAATCTATACAACAATTACTTAAATATGTAAAACATGTTCAAGACATAAATTCTAGGTAGTGTTGAAATATAGAGTACATTAGGTGAAAATACTGTCTGAATATACATATTTGAATTGTTATGTCTTATTTATGTATTTTCCCTTTCAATTGTGTTAAGATCAGGAAGAAACCGCTGCACGCATATCGAATACAAGTTCCCCCGTTAATTTATAACTGTTCACGTACCGGACGTGGCCCAAAATTGTGCAGGTACTTGAACTGATGGGTTAAAACACGACGATGGCTTTACTTATAGGTAATATCTGAATTATTTACATTTGTATTTAATATCAAAATAAATATCTCTACTGAATCTTTGATACAGAAGACGAGTAAGTAAGGCATGTCCAATTTTCAGTTTGATGCAATCCATTGCACAATACCTGTTAGAGATGACGAGTCAGGAGCATTTTGATCATCATCCGAGTCCTCCCCCTTCGCAGCAGCACCCTGAAGTTAATTATACCGTTTTAAAACATAGCATGGTTCTTCCATAACGCATTAAGTTGTTACTGCATCTAATTATCAAAATAACTGCATTATGCCCGTCCTCAAACTAAAATCGCTACCATAATTCGGCTCCAAAGTAATAAGCGTAATTAAGGTATACAGATTCAAATCTTAAAGTTAAATAGTGTTTGAAGAAATACAATAGATGCGTACATTGAAACATGATTCAAATTGTTAAAGGGGTATTGTACATTTAAATCACGGAAAACATTTCATGACATTAAATCAGAACACAATGTTGATTCGTTAAACTGATACAGCTCATCGCTTTACCGTTTCTGGTTCCATCCTTTGAAAGATTAAATATCGTTTTCTTTAGATTCTAGAAGAGCAAGCCCACAGCGATTCAATTCAGCCTCAACAACCTGTGTTATGCCTCGTAATGTTTAAACGTGGACAGTGGTGTTGTATGTCTAGCTGAAATTGTGTTACATTTAAGTAAGTTTGAATAACTCACACTGAAAGTTTTCTTAAAATATATATGCAAACTGTCACTAAATGTCATATTTCTATTATCCATACTCCATCTGTGCTACTACTACTACTACTACTGCAACTACTACTACTACTACTACTACTACTACTACTACAACAACTACAACTTCTGCTACTACTACTACTACTACTACTACTGCTACTACTAATACTACTTCTACTACTACTACTACTACTACTACTACTACTACTACTACTACTACTACTACTATTACTACCACCACCACTACTACTACTATTGCTGCTGCTACTGCTGCTTTTACTACTACTACTACTACTACTATAGGTACTACCACCGATACTATTATTGCAACTGCCATATCCAAAACCGTATCCGCTTTCCTCTATATTAACTACTACTACTGCTAGAGGTACTTCACAACTTCTACTAGAACTTATACTACTACTACTATTCAATCTTAGGAAAGTCAGATCTCACAAAATGTAAAATCTGATGACGGCCTTCAAATACGTCTATAAACAACAATGGTTTCCCCCGATTACTATTCTTATAACAACCGATAGCGTAACGCATAAAGCTTTCAGTAAGACTTGTAAAATGGCGGCTATCGATGATGCAGTAGAAAAATGTTTGACACAATTAGGAATTCGCTCGGTAAAACATCTTCAGAAGCAAATTCTTGATTGCATTATGGATACCGCATACAACGCACCTGTCCTCGGTGGCATAAGTCTTGCGCGGAGTGTCCATGTTTACACTTCTTGGTAAATTGGCGCAGCCATTAAAATGATACGTTCGGGACGCTTTGAATCATCATTTATCGATTGTGTAGGCAACAATCAGATTGGTGGGGAAGTTTTTATTGACTCGTCGTCAGCTCCTGATAGCAAAGCGGTTTTCAGGATATGGTTTTAATCAGATAGATTATTATTATTGCTCCTATTACTACTACTACTTCTACTACTACTACTACTACTTCTACTACTACTACTACTTCTACTTCTACTACTACTACTACTACTACTACTACTGCTGCTGCTGCTACTACTACTATTGTAGTAGTCATCCTTGCTTTCAACCTTTCTCTGCGTTACCTACAACTACCACTATAACTACTACTACTATTTTTATGTTACATACTACTTCTACTATTCGTACTCCTGTCTTCCTCCTCGTACTACTACTACTACTGCTGCTGCTGCTCTCTTCCTGGATAGACCCAGTTCTCAGGTAATGAGTTCCTGAAGCAATGTGCAGTACATAGTCTTGATTAATGAGTAACATCACTTGATCACTTTCGGGTTTCGAACCCAGGACAATCCGATGCATATTCTAACCTCTTAACCACTAGACCACGGACGCGCATACACCATTTTAATCTTGTGACCATCGAAAATTTACTCAGAGAAAACTTTATCATGACAACTAAGGTACTTAAAAATGCATTCATCTATATAATAAATCTTGTGTTACTCTAGAGGATGACAAAGGGCACCGCGTGGCCATGGCGCATTTCGCGAGTCTTAAAACTTTAACTTATGTCAACGTAAAATATAGATATATAGATGTGTATCTAAGCAAAGACCGTGCTATGTAACACCTCAGCACATTTCCGCGTGTGTTCAAGTCCGGGTCCAAGTCCCGGTCAGAGCGATTTATTTCTTAAGAAGATGTTCTAGCTGACTTGTGGTGTGCCGTTGGTCCGACTCACACACTTGTTTGGGGTCTTCAAAACGACTTGTTACTAATACTGCTACTTTAACTACTACTTCGACTACTATGTATAACAACCAACAAATAGCTGAACGTCGTCATTACGCTTATAATTCTCTCATGTGTTGTATAAAAACGAAACAAAAACAGCAATGTAAAATATGTATATACTCTTTAGTGACATTTGAATCGGGTGTCTGAAGACACTTTGCACAAGATATATATATGAATATTGAAGTCTACGAAAATCGTAACAGGTTATGCTTAAACTAAAATATGAACACGGTTCCGATTAAAATGTTTTACATCCAGGTAAAACAAGCACCTACTAAGACGCTCAAGAATTCACGTACATACTAACAGACTTGAAAAATGCTTGAACTGGACACGATTATGCACCTGTTTAATCTTCGAAAGCGATGCATGACAATCAGTGTAACAAAGTTTAAACATTTCATATTGGAATATGTGCATTTTATGGCTCATTCATCCTCTTTATTGACTTAGTGTCTGCACTGGTATCTATGTTTGTAAATTTCTGCTCGTCTTTCTTCTCATTTGTATGTATATAAGGGTATTTATTGATAATGTTCTGGCTTTGCATTCGAATGATTGTCCCTCTTCTCCTTGTTTGTATCATTATTCAACATTTGAAGGAAGTAAAGCTTGATACATATCAAATATCAAGTACCATTGGTCGGTTAAACCTTTGACAGCTGCCGCGGTTCGAGCCTAGATTGGTTTAATCTGTTTTCTAAATGTGTACCTGGAGCAGGTTCGTCAGTAGTAAGTTATCAACTGTTTATAGAAACTTGTATCTTTATTTTGATAAAACGTGTATATCCATTTTTTATTTATTTATTTATTGTACAGTCCGCACCCGATTTATTTCTTTATTAATTTCACAAAGCATGTCATTCGTGGATATTAATGACGCATTTTTTTTCAAAGGGTAGTTTATTACTCATTTAGATATCAGTTGTAATATTTATTTGTGTCCACTTAAAGACGATACTGTTGATTTTACTGTGTATAACATGACTGAACACCGGGCATGATACCTCACTCAGTCACATTATCCTGACACCGAACAAATAAGTCGTGGAACTACTCTTCTGTTTTCATGAGTTTTAGCAAAGGAACTATAGCACAACTAATTTTAAGGACTTTGGTATGTCGCGGCCCTTCATCGAACATGGGTTCACCTGTACCCTTTAAAGTATTAAAAGGCGTATACACTTTAATTGAATAAATTCTAAGTAATACGATTTGCTAGGTCAGCTTCGTCCTTGCAAAACGTGCAACATAACACGTGGCCAAGATTACGTCTTCAACAATTGATGCTACATATTCAATATCAATTTGAAATGATAACCCAAAAAGGATCAATTGCCCTTGTTTATATTAACACATTTCAAAAACAAGACGAATGACAATCCCGACACAGACAACACATTTAAGGCATGCTTACAGATCTGTTATATAATGAAACGATTTAAAGCAAGCTGAAACTTCAATCGTAACAAAGGAGTATGTGATAGTTTTGCCAATTTACACTTCTTGGATAACTAATACATATTCATTAATAATACATATGTATCTTCTAAAATTAAACGTGCTTAATGCTACTAATAATGACACTGTTACTACTATACGTATTTTTACAAGTTCTACAACCAGCGTAAGGAACAACTGTTGCTTCTCCTCATTACAAAAATATAATACAAAACAATCATAATTATATGAACAAAGCAATTAAATATAAATACACACATAGTAATTGATGAAACTTACATATGAGCTTCCTGTAAATGTCTGCTATCCTTTATTTGACACGAGAAAATGCGTTTGCTGTGGAATCAATTGCAGTTTTGTTTGACATTTATCGATGTGGTAGTATTATTTGAACGTCGATCGGGTGTTTTCAATATCCACACTTTACACCGATATGTCTATCGATTTTATAAACTATCTTAGAGCATACCACATGGGACAGGGTCATACAGGTAGCAGTGAATTCATTTTACATGCACGAATAGCTATGGGTGTCTTTGTAGTTAACACCAATCAAATAGACATACGGATTTACGATGGTCCTATTTTAAAATGTAATATATGGACCTTCTTTTAAATAATCAAATAAACCTAGAGCGTTAAAATTACACATGATTTGGCAAGAAATTACATCGAGGAGTACGTCTGAAGGTTCGTTAGCTCACATCTAACTTGCAACGTTACGTTTGAATAATGATGTTAAATAAGCCTGCCGTATAATTAAATCATACAAAACGTCAATTTAAAACATTATAAACCAAAACTTGTTAATATAGAACTATAGAGAGGTGAAACGTGTTTCCCTGAATATGAAACAATCAGTCGAGCTTGTCAAAGAAAAATAAAAGATCGAGAAATACTGTGATTCTTAAAAAAATAAATAAAATAAGCAAATCTTGTTATGTCTGGTTTGATCTAGGAATATTTTAAGGGTAATCTATTTCTCCACCGAATTTTAAACTGTGTAGTTGCATTTCCATGTCCGAGTTAACTATGCATCATCCTTGCATACCTTTTACTAGTTATTTGAAAAGGGATGGGATGGGATTAGCCGGCATTTTTGCCGATACTGCCCAGCGACATTTCTATCGTTATAGCACGGGGGCACTTATGACGTGTCCAGGGACTGAACCCGGCCGGTCCATTATACTGACACCGACGAGTCAGGCGTAATGCTGTCCCATTAGTCCCGAACGTTAGAAGGGAAGCCACTACTACCAATTTTAAAGTCTTTCGTTAGACACGGCCAGGGTTCGAACCCACGACTTCCCGATCCGCAAGCCGACGCTCTACCACCTGTGCTATTGCGGCCGGTTTATTTGAAAATACTTCAAGCACTGCTTATGAATCTCTTATTAGGAGGATTGGCGAAATTGGTATGAGACATTTTTATTCGTGGTTTTGAATGGCTATGTACCGATATTACATTATTTCATGTGCGTTGGTGTGGCTTTAAACTAGATACACCTGTTTGAATTTGTTCAGAGTCCTGGGTGTAATTGCAAAATGATTGGCTGACAATATAATCGATTATTAGATGGTCAATTATTTAACAATGTGTACTGTCTTCGCAACAAAGTGTTTAAAATAATGCCTTATGTCGTTAGTGTCCAGAGGAAATCATGTATCAAAATCCCTAAAAAAATAGAAACAAACAGACACAGTATACGTGGCTACCCGTGATACGCGACACGCCTCATAAATCATTAATACAACAGTGTGTGACTATTACAATTACAGGAAGACAGAATCGCCAATGTACTACTAAGGAAAGAATAACCAAAAAGAACGAACAAAACGTTCTTCACTTGAAAACGAAAAGAAACCAAGATCAGCTTCGTGTATGTCTTTTCTTGTAATTGTTTTATTAACATTGATACAGAATCTGCGTTTGTCTTTTTACCTTTACCATAATGATGGTATAATATCAAGGCATTATATCAAAACATATATAAAGACATCGTAAATACAATCAGAAAGCACTGTATATGCACCAATATGCGAACTGCTTACATAAATAATAATAATAATTATTACACGATTACGACTTCTACAACTCCTCCTGTTCCTACTACCACTACTACTACTACTACTACTACTACTACTACTACTACTACTACTACTACTACTACTACTACTACTACTACTACTACTATTACTATTACTACTACTACTACTACTACTACTACTACTACTACTACGACTTCTACTTCTACTTCTACTACTACTACTACTCCTTCTACTATTCCTACTACTACTACTACTATTACTACTACTACTATTACTACTACTACTACTGCTACTACTACTACTACTACTACTACTGCTACTACTACTCCTACAACCACTATTACTTTTACTTCTACTACTGCTACTAGTCTTGCTACTTCTACTACTACTCCTACAACAACTACTACTACTACTACTACTACTACTACTACTACTACTACTACTACTACTACAACAACAACTCTTACAACCACTTCTGCTTCTGCTACTTCTACTACTACTACTTCTACTATTCCTACTAGTAATACTATTCCTACTACTACTCTTCCTACTACTACCACTACAACTACAACAGCAACTAATACTACTACTACTTCTACAACAACAAATCCTCCTCCTCCTTCTCCTCCTTCTACTGCTACTACAACTCCAACTACCACTACTACTACTACTACAACTAATTCTACTACTACTATTACTACTACTACTACTACTACATGGTTTATGCATTGTTGGACCAGACTCTTCTCTCTTACAAAACTTGTTATTTATTTAGGTGCAACACCAATGTGAAAAGTTGAGCATAAAACCACACTCATCATCACAAGAAAGCATTTCTTATCTTAGCCACGCTGAAGACTTTGCTGTGTCTAAAGTAAAAATACCCCGTGACTAATTACTTTTCAGATTACGTTATATTGATATTCGGGTAATTCGCTCAGAGGCCGAAATCTATTTTTAGTAGATATCACTAATGAGGCTATTCACATTTTTGAAAACAAAGACATTTAGAGCGATTTATTTCATAATGTGTACTTGCAATTAAGGTACTATACAGAATCATAATTATTTTGACTAATTAAGGAGATTATAAATATATTACGCCAATATTTTCCTAACCGGGTTAAACTATTGTTACATTTATTTAGTGTAGGTAAACAGTCCGATACCACATTTTATTTCCTTGTAGTCTACATTTTCAAATGAACGGTGTGCGTTTGAATTTGCCTTTGCTGCAAGATCGTTATTCTTTTATTTGTACAGGTCTGTTTACAAGTTAAGTTCAATGATAATATGTGCGTGTAACTCAATATCTGTATGTCCTCTGTGTACACTTCAGGTATGTGCTCTCTTCTAAGCCAAATACTTCTTCATGCATGCTCTAGTAATGTTTTGTCAACACGATTTTATGTAAGGGTTACATAATATGATATAACGGTCGACAACATGACTTGTGTATATCTTTGATCACATGACTAAAATATCAGAATATTTCGTATCAACCGTAGATCGAATCCGACTTAATGGTCTGGTATTATTTTTAAAAGAGATCACTCTTTTGAGTTTATTCTCTTGTAAAAGTAGTTTGACCAAAAGTTTTGTATATGTTGTGTTCAATCTAACTCACTACTTTTTGTAGTTATTCAATATATTATGACTAAGGATGTAAATCGAATTCTAAAACGACATTCGAATATAATATTCGTTAAGTGTATTCGAATCAAATTCGGAACAATTTTATATCGTAGTGTTTTATTATTTATAATGGTTTAATTTTGGCAATAGTTACCATTGCTAGCCTTACTTGATACAGAGCTGTGGTGTATTTTACAATAGCATTTAATTTTAAAACGGCGATTTCTTCATTTGAAATACAAATGACAATATTATCTATCCGCCATTATCCAGTTTATAAATAAAGACCAGAAGCTGTGTTTCTTTACTGGGTCAGCGGAATTGTACGACCAAAGTCATTGTTTCTTAACCATTATTATTATTATTATGAACAGTTAAACACTTGTGACAAAACTATACAGTAACCAATCAACGTGAAGCTGACTTGAACAGACCCGTATAATTTACGAATTATTAATTAGTCACCTTAAACTAAAGTGTATTTTTGTTACGTGTTGTACATCGTACAGCAACATGTACAGTTTAAAGATATGTTGCAATAATAATGAATTGTATTAATATATGATTTGTTAAAGAAGATACTAAGGCTACCTTTAATGTTAATGTATCGATTTAGTAAGACCACATCATCATTATATTACTTGAAATTGTAAAAGCAAATACAAGTAGCTCACAATTTTAATAATTTACTCTACTAAATGCAAACGATATATAACCAGTCAAGTGTATTCTGTGAACTAATTTTATAAATAACATTAACATATAAAGTATGCTCTTCAACAGGAGAAGATACAGGTGATACTGGGTCGGTTGTAAGACAATTGGGCAAAATCGCGTAGGTTTATTCAGAAAATATCAGTCAAGTGTACAGCCAATAAACGGTCTTGATTGGTTGCGTGTCTGATTAATGTTAAATTGTGATTGACTGATTATCACTAAAAGTATCGCATGAACGTAAATCTGAAGCCACATCTATCACGTAGGGACATTTATATAGCATTTCACAGGTGATCATTGTGAACTGTGATTGGCTAGTGTCAGGACTACTTGACGGTTGATGAAATACAAACCACTACGTATTTATAAATAATGGTTAAAGTTGTAAGCTCATGACGTTTAGGTGTGACAAGTAAACTTTTGACAGCAAATAAGAGATGTCACAGTATTGTATAGAAATAAAATAACATTTGTGCAATGTGCAGCAGAATTACAAATCAGAAAGCAATTACAACGTTTATTGTACGTTTGCAACTGTTTCCACAGCTGTATGCGAGATGTGACTGGAACTAGGTGGGAGATGGTTGTGTGTGTGTGTGGGGGGGGGGGGGGGGTAAAGAAGGGGCTCTGTAGTGATTTCATGCTATTGACCAGATGGCAATTCGTCGTCAGGAGAATGATTCCTTCCCCGTCATCTTACAAGCAAGCGAAATATGTGAAAACGTTGTGAATACGCTATTATCTAGGAGAGTGTTGTTCAGTTTATAGCGGCGCAGCCGAATATTATTGAGTACCTACGTAACTTGGCGAATTAACTCGCTGTTTGGAAGATTGTTTGAAAAAAAATGCTGGTCAAGTCCGAGGTAATGGATAGGTTCTAACAAATAAATAATGGAAAATACCGAATACTTATTACACTAAAACACTATCTTAACCAGAAACAACAAATTCACGTGATCTTTTTGATAAGTGTGATCTTAGTATTAATCTTGTTATGTATGCTACGCCTTTGCCATAAACACATGTTTTATCAGGACACTTTACATCATCCCGTGTGATAATGTTACTATAGAAATCAATCAACATGCGCATTTTTGTGTATTCTTAATATAGTAACAAGCGCAACGCGAAGACGTTACATTCCTATCAATACTTGTTATGATAGTTCATACACTCTATGTTAACCAATTAAAAAAATAATGTAAGCAAATGTCAAGTCTAAATTTAAAACAATGTCTCGTCCAAATGTCATGCTTCTATATACGACGTTGAGACCATATAACGTCTAAATGAATAAAATACTATTTCTGAACGTAAAGCAATTTCTCGCCTTATCATGAGAACAACGTTACTTTTGAATTTCGGGCATTCCAAAGCCTGAATGTCATAATGCATGTCAATATTAAGTATGTATGTGAGACAATATCAAGCCATAATGCATGTCAATGTTAAGTATGTATGTAAGAGAATGTCAAGCCATAATGCATGTCAATGTTAAGTATGTATGTAAGAGAATATCAAGCCACAGTGCATGTCATTGTTAAGTATGTATGTAAGACACTATCCAGCCATAATGCATGTCAATGTTAAGTATGTATGTAAGAGAATATCAAGCCATAGTGCATGTCAATGTTAAGTATGTATGTAAGACACTATCATGTCATAATGCATGTCAATGTTAAGTATGTATGTAAGACAATATCATGCCATAATATATGTTAATGTTAAGTATGTATGTAAGACAATATCATGCCATAATGTATGTCAATGTTAAGTATGTATGTAAGAAACTATCCAGCCATAATGCATGTCAATGTTAAGTATGTATGTAAGACACTATCCAGCTATAATGCATGTCAATGTTAAGTATGTATGTAAGACACTATCCAGCCATAATGCATGTCACTGTTAAGTATGTATGTAAGAGAATATCCAGCCATTATATGTCAATGTTAAGTATGTATGTAAGACAATATCAAGCCATAATGCATGTCAATGTTAAGTATGTATGTTAGAGAATATCAAGCCATTATATGTCAATGTTAAGTATGTATGTAAGAGAATATCCAGCCATTATATGTCAATGTTAAGTATGTATGTAAGAGAATATCAAGCCATTATATGTCAATGTTAAGTATGTATGTAAGACAATATCAAGCCATAATGCATGTCAATGTTAAGTATGTATGTTAGAGAATATCAAGCCATTATATGTCAATGTTAAGTATGTATGTAAGACACTATCCAGCCATAATGCATGTCAATGTTAAGTATGTATGTAAGACACTATCCAGCCATAATGCATGTCAATGTTAAGTATGTATGTAAGAGAATATCAAGCCATTATATGTCAATGTTAAGTATGTATGTAAGAGAATATCCAGCCATAATGCATGTCAATGTTAAGTATGTATGTAAGAGACTATCAAGCCATAATGCATGTCAATGTTAAGTATGTATGTTAGAGAATATCAAGCCATTATATGTCAATGTTAAGTATGTATGTAAGAGAATATCCAGCCATTATATGTCAATGTTAAGTATGTATGTAAGAGAATATCAAGCCATAATGCATGTCAATGTTAAGTATGTATGTTAGAGAATATCAAGCCATTATATGTCAATGTTAAGTATGTATGTAAGAGAATATCCAGCCATTATATGTCAATGTTAAGTATGTATGTAAGAGAATATCCAGCCATTATATGTCAATGTTAAGTATGTATGTAAGACAATATCAAGCCATAATGCATGTCAATGTTAAGTATGTATGTTAGAGAATATCAAGCCATTATATGTCAATGTTAAGTATGTATGTAAGAGAATATCCAGCCATTATATGTCAATGTTAAGTATGTATGTAAGAGAATATCAAGCCATTATATGTCAATGTTAAGTATGTATGTAAGACAATATCAAGCCATAATGCATGTCAATGTTAAGTATGTATGTTAGAGAATATCAAGCCATTATATGTCAATGTTAAGTATGTATGTAAGACAATATCTTGTCATAATGCATGTCAATGTTAAGTATGTATGTTAGAGAATATCAAGCCATTATATGTCAATGTTAAGTATGTATGTAAGACAATATCTTGTCATAATGCATGTCAATGTTAAGTATGTATGTTAGAGAATATCAAGCCATTATATGTCAATGTTAAGTATGTATGTAAGAGAATATCCAGCCATTATATGTCAATGTTAAGTATGTATGTAAGAGAATATCAAGCCATTATATGTCAATGTTAAGTATGTATGTAAGACAATATCAAGCCATAATGCATGTCAATGTTAAGTATGTATGTTAGAGAATATCAAGCCATTATATGTCAATGTTAAGCATGTATGTAAGACACTATCCAGCCATAATGCATGTCAATGTTAAGTATGTATGTAAGAGACTATCAAGCCATTATATGTCAATGTTAAGTATGTATGTAAGACAATATCTTGTCATAATGCATGTCAATGTCAAGTATGTATGTAAGACAATATCATGACATTATGTATGTCAATGTTATGTTTGTATGTGAGACAATATCATGCGATAATGTATGATAATGTTAAGTATAAATGTAAGGCAATATCATGTGATGATGTATTCCAATAGCAAGTCTGTATGTACAATAATATCATGCCATATTGCATGTCGATGTTTAGTATGTGTACAAGACAATATCATGTCATTATGCATGTTTTGTCAAGTATGAATGTAATACAATATCATGATATTATATATGTCAATGTTAACAATGTACGCAAGAGAATATCATGTCATAATGCATGTCAATGTTAAGTATGTATATAAGACAATATCTTGCCATAATGCATGTCGACATTAAGTATGTATGTGAGACAATGTCATGTCGTAATGTACATCAATGTCAAGTGTGTATGTAAGACAATGACACGTCCGACTGTTAAACAATGTCATGGATGATTAACAGTACTACTTCTGTATGTTATAACATGTCACCTGAATGTAAGACAATGCCATGTCTGAATGGTAGACAATGCCTTTTCTAAGTTTATGTCAATACCACACCTGAATGTGAGAACAGGAGAAAAAATAACTGAATTAAAAAAAAAACACGTTGACAAAGTGTGAAAAAATACTTATTCTGAATTGACATACTTAAATTGTGTACATAGGTCAAAATATGTACGTTTTTTATTGCTTTGTGGTGTTATTGTATTTAGCTGTAGCTGGTTTATATGTGTAATGCATCATAAACGCCAATGTATGCAATCTTGACTTTAAGAATTCCACCTTTACCATTTTGTATATTAAAGATGATATACATTTGTCTAGAAAACCAGCATAAACATAAATGTTTTCAGTAATTTATTCAAAAAATGTGTCTGCATTAAATCTGTATTGACTTAGTAAGTGTGTGACATGAAATTAAATAGACGGTTATTAGGGCAAGCCATAAAACATCTGGGTATTTTGTATCAAATATTTGTGCAATGTAAGATACACAGATACATTTGAATGAAATAATGACAGAAAAAAACATTGCATGCCATAGTTCACTTTATACTTGTTGAACAGTTCCGTTACTGCTTTTGAGCTCGCTGTCTCACGCAAAGTCAACGAATCATGACCACTTTAGTTCTTTTTCTCCTACCTCTCACTGATCATGCCGGTGCATCACTAGATGCTGCCGCATTGAATTGAATGCGATTAAACTTGTGTACATCGATATCAGTTTCAATTTAAAGAAACACTACATGATGTAATTTTAATGAAATCAACATCTTTTCTTGAAAATGTAATGTAATAACTGTATTAATTCAAAGAGTACTGTTGTTTTTTTTTAATATGAAAGCTATATAAAATCCTTAAGGTGTCATTGCAATCGGATTGTAAAGCATAGTGACAAGGTTTCTGTTTCTGTGTCAGGGGCTACTGTCATCAGAAAGGTACGTTTAGTCAGGAGAGTCGTATGTCAAGGATCGCGTTGAAGCGCGACGTGATTTATGTTATACCTCGGCAATATGTAAAACGAATATTGTTGATATTATAACGCCGTATTACGAACTTACAATTTTGTAAAATTGGTGAAATTGTTCCTAGTAGTTATAACGTGTAAAATACGTCATACCACCCGGTTCGAACAAATAGATCATTGTTATCATGTTATAACTGTCAATTCGTATCCGGAAAATACTTTTGTAGAAATATCCTAGTTGTTCCGAATTACGTGTTTAGGAAGTCATAACCTCTGTTTCGATTCACATGATATGTATGCATAATTTTGACCTTAAACGCCTATTGGTAATAGAAAACCCAACAAGGGAAACAACGACACACACTTTGCAAATAACCATAACATACTTCTGTTCCTTCTGGTTTTAATGGTATGACAGGAATTCCATTTATTTTTCATCCTTTTATTAGGGTCATCCGACTTCAGTCGGATGAAACTTTACTGATTCTATTTATTCTTCATCCTTTTATTATTATTATTATTATTATTATTATTATTATTATTATTATTATTATTATTATTATTATTATTATTATCATTATTATTATTATTATTATTTTTTTATTATTTGTATTAATAATATTATTATTATTATTATTATTATTATTATTATTATATTTTTTATTTTTTTTTATTATTATTATTAATAATAATTTTTTTTTTTTTTTGTTTTATTCATTAACATTTCAAATCCATCTACAGCAAAAACTACTGCACCGATTTTGCTCAATTTTTCAGGGTTTGTTGGCTCTAATCAGCACAACGATGCCCAGCTGTTTCCATCCTATAAGTCTTAGTAGAACTAGCGCTATTTTAAATTATTGCAAGGTTTTGACGTTTTGGGGGTATGTTGCTTGTTCTGGATTTATCTTTTTAGAAAGTACAAGAGCTAGAAAGGTGAAAATTAGACTGTTGTACTCATAGACCGGTGAAAATTAGACTGTTGTACTCAGAATAGGACATACTTTCCTGTACCACAAAACTAAATTGTTAAGTCTGTACAATCCTGAGATGCATCGTCTCAAAGTTGGCTGTTCAGGATTCTCGGCAAAAAATCATATGTTACCAATTTTCAAACTCTCATTACTATTTCAGTTTAAGGATTTTTTCGCAGAAACTTCACCACTCTGCCGAACATTTCATCTTAGCTACTATGGTGATCGGACTTACCGTTTAGCCACAATCTGCAATTTAGTGGGGGTATACAAACGCACAATGTTACAAGCCTATAGACCTATATAGTTGTAGAGGTCCATACAGCCTTCTGCCACTGTCAGCGTAAGTGGAGCTTAACACGCTACTGTAGCACAGCTGTCACCTGTGTATTTACACATCCCCGTTCCTGCTGAACGAAGTCGCTCTTGTGTTTGCATGTCACCAATTATCAAAGCATCCTAACTATGTCAGTTTTGGAAATGTATCGCTCAAACTTCACCAGTTTGTAGTGCTTGATAAGCCAAACATTTCAATTGCGGGTACTATGGGGATATGAATTACTATTTAACCCCGATCCGCAATTAAGTATGGAGTATTCTAGGGGTCGTTAAATCTGTAGGGCTGTACATTTACGTAAAGCCCTCGCTCACTGTCAGTTTCAGTGTACCGTAATCCGACACTGCGGGTGCATTTACACCTCTTATTCATGGTAGACAGGCACAGTCGCTGTTTGTGTAAATACTTCAGCATTCTTAAAAGTATCGTAACTCTGACAGTTATAGCAATTTATTGCTGAAACTTCACCAGTGTTTCGTCTTTGATAAGTCAAACATTTTATTCACGGGCACTCTAGCTATCAGAGCATCGGTCTACAATTAAATCACGATTATTGTTTTGCATTCATATGCTGCTGTTTGCTGTTAACAACGACTGCAACGTGCGTTGGATGCGGTGTACGGGAGACACTTCTGTTAACAAATGTTCTTGCGAAGTTTGATGGGTTGCATTCCTTGTTGATTAATGGTGTGATCTTAACACGCGACATTGTCATCTTTAGAAATGATTATATAGCAGATTGGTTTATGCGATTATGCTGAACTAGTATATTTAATTTGTTTATTGCCGTGTGTTCAAAATTTGAATGCATTTAATGATTATTCAGGGTACACACTGTTCACCTCCACTACGATTTTAAACATTTATATTGTAGTACGGGATCTTTTGGACAAATGAATTTTATATTCACATGTCCGAATGAACAAATGACTTGGTCTGAACTCAGGTCTATTTTCCTTAAATTATTTTTGTTAGCAATTATTGCTATATATCCTAACTATGATTTAAATGTCCCGTTTCATTTTTATTAATACTTGCGCTAACTGTCCTATTGGTTTCACAGTAAATTGATAAGTTGTTTGTTGTTGTAAAGCTGAACTTCTCAAGTGGACTTTGCATTAAGTCACTGGTCTATGTGACAACATTCCAGAGAAGTGATTATGTATAATTGCACGCACTTGTGAATCAGTACGCATGTATGGACACTTTATGTGCGTATGATTAGTACGGCGCTCGAAAGTAGAGAAAGTAATTTTTGAAATTGTTTAAGATGAACAATAACACACTGTAAATTATAGCAACATATTGGACAAGAAGAATGTTGTTTTACATTGCCGATCAAAATATTTAAATGTCCAAATCAATCGGATAATTGCTTATGTCACGCCCTGACTCGCGTCAGAGTCAACCAGTCTATAACACCTTTCTTCTTACATAACTTTTTCTTTATTTCATTATCACTTATTGCCACATACACTTACAATGACTTAAAATTTAATTTTCATCTTGTACAGTCTGTGTCCGGAGTTATCTGTTGTTGTAAAGTTGAACTTATCAAATGTATTTTCCACTGTGGCACCGGTCTTGGTGACATGAAGGCAGCGAGTGATTTTGTAAATGTCTCACACATGTCAACCGATACGCATGTGTTGAAAATGTATGTGCGCGTGATAGTTATTGTGCACGGAAATTGTAAAAGCGAAATGAACATTTGAAATGATTAAGCAATGTAATGTTATACACTGAACATTTTCAAGACAGATAGGACAAGTAGATGTTTTGTTATTCGTTGTGGCATTACTTGGCTTCATTTAAAAGCTATGAAGCAATTAACTATTTTCAAGCATCATCAAAATCCAGCTGCAAGCGTAGGATGACCCAGTTTTTGCGCTTCAACAAAAAGCATCTGTCTATTTATTATTATTATTATTATTATTATTATTATTATTATTATTATTATTATTATTATTATTATTATTATTATATTATTATTATTATTATTATTATTATTATTATTATTATTATTATTATTATTATTACAATCGATGTAATGTACGTATTCTTTTCAGGTATTATGGATGCGGTATCAGGACGTGGAGCATCATCCCTTGCGGAATCCTCTAAACAGTGTGCTCAGTGTGCTGAATCAGGCACAACTGTTAGTGCCGTAGTTAACTGCCAGACTTGCACTGACTACCTCTGCACAAATTGTGTTGAACAGCACAAGGCAATCAGAGCTTTGAGAGATAACATATTTTTAGAAAACGACAGCAATGCAGAGCAGAAGCCAATCGATGTGGATAATTGTCCCTTGCACTCCGATAGACGGATAGAAGTTTATTGTTCTGATGACGACACATTTGGATGCACGTTGTGTTTGTTTGTTTGTTGGACCACAAGTCCTGCAAAAATTTTGCCCTCCTTTCTGAAATATCTAGTGGAGTAGAGTCTTCCAAAGAGTTTTTGGACGTCCAGAAGGCAGTCGGCAAATGTGAGTCTTTGGAAGACGAGTACAAACCTATTATCGACAACTACCGGTTAAGGAATAACGAATGTTACACTAAAACCAAAGAAGATTTTCAGGTATTCCGAGACGAGATCCTCAGAACCATATATATTATCGAGACGAAAGTATTTGCGGAGGCTGACACATTGAAGGAAGATAACGAAAGAAAGCTAGATGTCATGGCAGATAAAATCTTAGCATATTCAGAAGAGTTAAAAGAATATATTGTAAGGATTTACGACAAAAATAATAACAACGAGCCCGAACACATTTTCATTGCTTTGCGAAAAAATGGTAGGCGTATAATCGAGACTGTTCAGCGCCTGGAAGCACTTCACCAAGAAATTGCAATTAAGACATTTGATTATCATTTCGATCCTACCATAAGAGACAATCTTATTGAGAAGACAAAACTCAATGTGCAGACTAAAAGTAATGTCAGTGTCGTAACTTCACTCTCTCCAGCAATTGCATGCACGTCAGTTTCTAAGATAAATACCAAATCGCAGGAAGACATAAAGGATTGTTGGGTCAGCGGTTTTGTGGAACTGTCAGAGACAGAATTTATCTTTGCTGATCGGGATAACAGTAGTTTGAAATTGCTTGACATGATGAGTAACGCTATAATCAAGACGCGAGCTTTAACAGGAGAACCATTTGATATGACCAGGATGCCCGAGTCCCGTCTGGCAGTCACATTACGAAGTTTGAACCAGATTCAAATCTTCACAGCTGACAGAAATCTTTATCCGTGCGAGATCATTAATGTTTCTGCCAATTGTTTAGGTTTACACTGTGCCGATGACAAGCTGATAGTATCGTTCTCAAATCCAGCAAAGGTGCAGATACTTGATATGACCGGAAAGGTCCTCCATACTATCCAGCATGATGCGTCAGGGAAAGCGCTGTTTCAGTATCCCTGGTATTTGACCCTTAGTCCTGACAATGCGCTAATATATGTGAGTGATCATTTCCAACACACCCTTACATGTGTGAACAACGTCGGAGTTGTCCACTGGGTGTACCAAGACCCAGACTTTAAGTATCCACTAGGCGTGACAACTGGTGATGGCGGCTGTCTTTACATATGCTGCTATCACAATTTCTCCATCCACGTACTGTCCTCCGAAGGTGCAAGACTCTCTGTCATACCACCGAGCCACACAGCAGTCCATGGACCCATAGCTTTACGTTACAACAGCCAGCAACGAATATTGTACGTGTCAAATGGTCAAGGTGGTCCTGACGAATGCAGCAACATAAAAATAGACTATTTCTGCAGTAGTGCGACTGTCAAGCATAGAAACTCTAACATTATAACATTACAACATAGTTAAATATTAATTATAACATAACACTTACAATGATACATGCTTCCATAAATTATATTAATATTCGTGTGAATTCAAATTTGATCTAATTAAGCATTGAGTGTGACTCGCGATGTCGAAACCTACAATAAAATACTAATCGTAGTGACGGACAGATCGTCGCATGTATTAATAATTATGTTGTAGATCTTGTTCGTTGGCATGATGTATGCATTTATGAAACAAATGAAGTCAGTTATTTTTAGCTATATTAAACCTTGTACATGAGTAAGTGAACAGTAATTAATTAAATTGTGTACGTGAGTAAGTGAACAGTAATTAATTAATTGCAGATGTAAAGAACAATAACAGTTTAGATTATTGTGTTTCTGTATTAACATGTTTCTCTAATCGTTGCGATTATTTAGTGTTGAATTATATATCGATTGACCAAAGATTGTATATGCACATCTTTTTTCTGTTTGTGATCATGTGTTGTACCCTTCAGAATGTGTTTTATGCGAAATAAAACTGTATTATAAAACGTTATTTTGTTATTTATTCGCACAAAATAATGCTTAAAATATCGCAACAGCGTCTTTATTAATATACTTGAGTGTGATGATGATAGGGCGCCTTCTGCTAATGAAGCATTTACTGCTTATGATTTTGTTGCTGTTGTTGCTGATGATAGTCTGGTAAAGATAAGGTTGACTATTATTATTACTTACTTGAAGTTTTTGCTACATATATCCGTAGGTGAATCACTCATCAATTTGCAATTTGCATATTTCAAAAACCGATGTAGATCTTCAAATATAGAGGTGTAATAGACCTTGAAACAAGAAGTTTTGATATAATGTTAACATGATACAGCAATACGGGCAACAGCGTAGATTTCCTGAATGCCGCACCAATGAGTCCAATGAGTAACACGCTTCTATTTGAAGCAATTGCAATCAGGCTAATGCAATATAGGGTGCACTTAGATATGCAGGGGAAGTAAAATCAGTGTGGCTGCCAAAATGTAAATGAAATCTGTCATCGCGATTTAGAAATATCAGTCATGACGATGCTTACTTGATAGTTCATCCGTTTAATGAACAATTTGAACATAAAATATATTATTATAATGTATCTGTGATGACAGAGGGTCAATATGTGTATGGATTGTAAGAAGAAATATTCTTCTCCACAGATACGAGAATGGGTTTTATATCAAAGGCAAACAACGGGTTAATACAGAAACCGTCTACTAGTTTCTCAGGTAAGACCTACCCATTATTTGATCACAATGAGTATGTTAGTACTTGATCACATGCAACGAACAAATAATTTATATTCTGATACAGGTATAAAAAATAAACTTTGTATTGTATTTCCTTAGATTTAAGTGTTCACTAATTATGGCATGCGTTTAAAGATGATGAAACCATCCGCTACAATTGAGTAGCCAGTCTTAAATTTAGCTTATGTAAGGAGATAAATCCGCCGACAACAGTATAATACGCCTAACTTGACATCTGTGGATTAACCGCAATGTGTACCTACACAAACGCCACGATCCTTTAAATTGTGTCTTCATTAAGCAATTCATACGTACCAAAGAACCACAAGGACAAAATATCAGTTTTAACTAAATCATTCAATGTACACACACATACCCTAATAACAACTGGCAGTTAATATTATATTTCCAAAACCTTTAGACAGAAAGTCCTATGAGCCCGGATATGGTCGCCCTACAGTTTTAATAATGCATTTCTTCTACATGAGTTATTAAGAAATAAGACATAACAAACTGGCTTAGTTTGAACAACATCGTATAAAATAAATAAAATAGACTGTAATTAGTAACATTCAGGTAGGAGCGTTTAATGCATTTCTTTAACCATGTAACGTATGTTTTGTATTATTGTCTGGTTTCTAATACTAGAATGCCAATTTACCTCCTTTTACAATGTCAGTCAAATAGATTTATACAAAATGGTTATCGTACATGGCAATCATGTATTGAACGTTCGGCCTTGTTTAAACAAACTCTCGCATTTGGGCTGGGTATCTACTCATCAAATCGACATCGAGGTTGAATCTGTGTGCACAATCTTTGACAATACAACGTCAATTTTCCTTCCAACGATGTTTATACAGAACAAACACAGACAACACTTGATCGCATTTGCGTCCTTGGCTGTGCGGCCGTAAACGTAAAGGTCGTAAACTCGTCAGGAAATGCTGTAAAACCGGTTACAGCACCCCAGTCGGTCCATATTACCGACTGACCGTTCCAAGGTGGTAACTGTCTGGTTTGCTCTTTTCGTTAAATGACTCATCACAAATTAGTTCTTACTCTTCGCTTGGCTTGCATGTGAAATATCTTTGTTAAGTGCCTTTTCCGAGTTTG
This sequence comes from Sinonovacula constricta, assembly GCA_007844125.1. NCBI lineage: Eukaryota > Metazoa > Mollusca > Bivalvia > Cardiida > Solecurtidae > Sinonovacula > Sinonovacula constricta. Next base: position 2,793,368 of record CM017564.1, read on the forward strand.
GTAGATGTTGCAATGCTCATAGGACTTAGAATATATTCTTATTGTGTACTGTATGCCTCGAAATATATTTATAACCACATTGTTTTTAGTTACAATTCCTGAAATGAAATTAATCTTACCAATAGCATAACATTTTATACAAAATGACAGCTGCCATAACAATTAAATACCTGCTAATTAGTTACAAGTTGAATGTCAACAGATGTGGGAAAGAGCGAATATATTGTATTGCATAAACTATTTGTATTGCATTTAAGCATGGCTTGCGTATGTCCTTTAAAAGAACATGGTAACACACCTAAGTGTATTAGTCTTTAGAAAAAGACACGTCCTATATACAAACATCCCGACCGCTATTGACGAGTACAGGGGAGCCTGCTGGATGAAGTTAAGTAATCTATATTAACTATGCACTACATAAATATTGCACAGTTCCTACTGTCTTTAAATGGAGCACTTGAATTATAACACATGTTATACTGTTATGTTAGATAAGTAACATGTAAACTTAACTATCGTAAGCCTTCATTAAGGTAGATTAATTATTGGCCAGATATTTATAAAATACTCATCAGCTACATCTGTACATTCCGACTTTATAAATAATTTTGAACTGTTTTATATACATACGTCGACCACATGATGTTTCTTATCTTTAATGCATTTTTGCGAACTGTTTATAACCATAACATTAATAATATAAATACTATTTGGCATAAAACGTTATTGTTCTAGATCTATTGCATAAATAGTGGTTTGCTGGCTGCATTTAAAGTTAGTATCGGGTATCGTTATCGCTTGCCGCTCGTGTGTAATCTTTACCCAATAACTGCTCGCTGGGAACTGCTTGCCAGCTTGTCGTTCGTACATACAGTATTCTGCTGTGAAGGTTGATTGAGCAAATGTTGTTCATATGTTGTCATTTATTTAGCTGAATGCTTCTGTGAGTATTTGTCTTATAAGATATTCACATATGTACGACTTCTTTAGAGTGAACAAATACAAATAGAATTGAGGAAGTACAGGTGTCCGTGATCTGGGCTGGATAGATTGATGTGTGTTAATAACGGGTGAGCAAATTATCACGTTTTTGTCTGTTATTATGACCTTGTGTTTAATCTTCTGCAATTCACTTGCGATGAGGCTGCTGGATGAAATTAATCTATATTACTATGTACTACATATATATTGCACAATTCCTACTGTCTTAAAATGGAGCACTTTATACATGTTTAATGTTATGCTAGATAACTAACACGTGGACTTAACTATCGTAAGGACAATCCCATCATAGGATGTTGATATGTTATCATGTAGCGTAGACAACTGTCTCTGATTTGATGTTATGGATGCTTGTTTTATCTCATCAACAATGTTAACCTACTTAATATATGTGCTCTGACGAAGCACACACAATATCATCTTTACTGTGATATCAGGACTTGATAATGTAACATAATACTTTCACGAGGCATATATAAACCGGGTTCACCAATTATTATAACTATTATAGGGCATGTCATTATACAACAAGCTGTAAAATGTTAACATTTAACTGACGTGCTGTTACCATAATATTTAGCGAGAACACCCAAACTAAACAGTAACAAAGGAAGACATTTATTGAGGCATACTTTATATGTGACTGATATTTACAATAGCTCACCAGCTACATCGGTTTTGCCCGAGTTTACAAATACTTTTAATTACTTCATATATACGTCGAACACATGACTTTTCCTCTCTTCAATGCATATTTTGCGATTAAAAATATACAAAACTTCTAGCAACAACAAACTTTAATATTCTAGATCTATTACATAAAGAGCGGTTTGCTGGCTGCATTTAAAGTTAGTATAGAGTATCGTTGTCGCTTGCCGCTCGTATGTAAAGTTTACAGAGAAACTGCTTGCCAGCTTGTCGTTCGTGCATACATTATCCTGCTGTGAAGATAGTTTGAGCAAATATTGTCATTTATTTAGATGAATGCTTATGTGTGTGTTTGTCTTATAAGATATCCATATAAGTAGGACTTCTATAAAGTGGGATTCATGAACAAATGCAAGTAAAATAGAGGAAATACGGGTGTCCGCGATCTGGGCTGGATAGATTGATGTGTGTTTATAACGGGTCAGCACATTATTGCGTTTTTATCTGTTATTATGACCTTGTGTTTAATCTTCTGCAACTGACAGCTTAACAACCACGAAATTCACGCTGACCACATTCATGTACACTGAACATGTAAAAGTCGATTTCTGTTATTGCTTGCAAAGAATATACGGTAGTATAAATGCAAGTGAAAGGGTGTCAAATGTTACCAGAAGGAGATCTACTGTAGGAAATTGTACTAATTTATTAAACATTAACTGCTAAATGTATGTTCCAATGACGTTTAAACCTTACAAGCGGAAACAGCTAGCTAACATTTATAGTATACGTAATATTGTTTTGTCTGAAGCAGGTGTAGCGTGTAGTTATTCAATAAATGGGTCATCGAATTTTCCGAGACATTAGTATTGTGTATCGATAACATGTAATGTTATCCTGGTCTTAAAGGTGTATGTTTCTTTTGTTCTTTACGTCTAAGTATTTTCATTTCTGCCTTCTTCTATTTGTGATGAGAGAAAACAACGGTCAAACAAGGGAAACCAGGAATGTTATTATGCCATATATTATTATAAAGGACGAAATACCCTATTGTACAAACATGTCGTGATACTTACGATCTGTTATAAGGGATTTCAGACTTCATACCCTCAGCTTCGATAAAAAAAAAACAACATGTGTATACACATGTCCTGAAAAAGCAGTTTGATAGGAGGATAGGGCAAACAAGGAAAACAACCAAGGACAGTATTGCAAATATCCACAAGGAACTTTCACTTTCGGTTTCACATATGCCTTACAATTATGTAACACATGTATGCTCACCCTGCATATCTCCCGACGTCTTACCTCTAATTGTATAGTCGACATAATTATAACCGGTTGTTATTTAACAGAATGAAACTGAACATCAGTAAACATCTTCTTCTTCTTCTTTCTCTTCTTCTTCTCTCCTTTTTCTTCTTTTTCATCGTTATTATTATAATTATTATTATTATTATTATTATTATTATTATTATTATTATTATTATTATTATTATTATTATTATTATTATTATTATTAAGATTAATGTTTATTATTATTATTATTACTATTATTATTATCATTATTATTATTATTATTTTTATTATCAAATTTATTATTATCATTTTTATTATAAATTGTGTAATCGGTCTCATTTTAGGCACCATGGATGAAGTATCAGGACGTGGAACATCCTCCAGTGCAAAACCCAATAACCAGTGTGCTCAGTGTGCTGAGTCAGGCAAAGTTGTCAGTGCTACAGGTTACTGCCGGACCTGCAATGATTTCCTCTGTACAAATTGTATTGAACATCACAAGGCAATCAGAGGTTTGAGAGATCACACACTTCTAGATTGTGAATCCATTGCTGAGAAAAAGCCAGTTGAAGTGGAGAAATGCGCCGTGCACTCCGATAGACCAATTGAAGTATATTGTGCTGATGACGACACATTTGGATGCGCGTTGTGTTTGATGAGCCACAGGTCCTGTAGGAGTGTTGCCCTTATATCTGATCTCTCAAGTGGTATAGTGTCATCCGAGGAGTTCCTGGCTGTCCAGAAGGCAGCCGACAAATGTAAGACTTTGGAAGACGAGTACAAACAAACTATAGAACAACACCTGTCAACGAATAACGAATGTCACACTAGAGTCAAAGAAGAATTCAAACTATTCCGAGAAGAGATCCTCAGTATAGTAGATGAAATCGAGACACAATTATTTGCTAAGGCGGATAAATTGATGAAAGATAACGAAACACACCTAAATGGCATTGCTGACAAAATTACTGCATATTCGGAAGAAGTAAAACAGTACATTGTGAACATATATGATAAGAAGAATAGGAATGAGCGTGAGCACATGTTTATAGCTTTGAAGAAATATGGTAGGCATGTACACGAGTCTGTTCAGCGCCTGGAGACTCTTCATCAGAACATAGTTATTAAAACATTTGCTTTTCATTCAGACCCCACCATCAGAGAAAATCTTATTAAGTATAACATGCTCAAAGTGGAGGACAAAATCAATACCGGACTCGTAACGCCACTTTCTCCAGCCATTGCATGCTTATCAGTGTCTAAAATGAATATCAAATCACAGGAAGACACAATAAACCGTGGGGTCAGTGGTATGATGGAACTTTCGGAAACAGAACTTATCTTCACTGATCGGGATAACAAAAGTCTGAATTTGCTTGATATGGCGAGTAACACCATCATCAAGAGGCGGGCTCTAAAAGAAAAACCTTGCGATATCAGTAGGTTGCCCGAGTCCCGCCTTGCAGTCACATTGCCAGATTTAAAGCAGATTCAAATCTTCAAGGCAGATCGGAACCTGGGGACAATCCGGAGTATAGATGTATTTGGTCAATGTAACGGTGTACGGTGTACCGGTGACAGGCTGATAGTAACGTTCTACAATCCATCGAAGGTGCAGATACTTGATATGACTGGAAAAGTCCTCCACACCATCCAGCATGATGCGTCAGGGAATGCGTTGTTTCGTTATCCATGGTATTTGACCCTTAGTCATGACAATGAGCTAATATATGTGAGTGATCATTCCAAACACACCCTTACATGTGTAAACAACGTCGGAGTTGTTCAGTGGGTGTACCAAGACCAAGACTTTAAGTATCCACTAGGCGTGACAACTGGTGATAACGGCTGTCTCTACGTATGCTGCTGGCAAAATCACACTATCCACGTGGTGTCTTCTGACGGGAAGAAACTAGCACTCATACCATCGAGCGAGACAGGAGTCAATGGTCCAACAGCTTTACATTACAACAGCAAGCAACGGACATTGTACGTGCCAAGTGGTCAAGGTGGCCCCGAGGTACAAAACAACATAAGGATACTATCTCTGCAGTAGTCCACGCGTCATTCATAGCAAATAATATTTGAAAATCGCAGTCAAATTCTTATTAAAATGAAACATTACAATGCTCATTGCTTGAATAAACCAATGCCATGCATCTTAATTTAAATGTGATCTTAGTATGCACTGAGTATCCGGCGTCTTGTCATTACTACCGCCTGCAAGGAAAGGACCTACATCGGGATACTTCGTTGTGACAGAGAGCTCTTCACATGCAATCATGAGCTAGTAACATGATACTACTTAACTCAAATACATGATGTGTACATCGCCATATAATGTCAGTTTATAAATATTAGCTGTACTAAATTATGTACCTAAATAAATTAACGGTAATCGATTATTTGAAAAAGAGAAATAAAAAAACACTCTTTGTTTAGTGTGTACTCGTATAATCATATATCGCTAATCGTTGCTGTTATATAGCAAATGTTGAATTGAATATCGATCATACTTATACAAAGTTTTAAGCAAAAACACCACTTTAGCACAATGCGTTTTTTTTTTCTTATTTATTGGCAAAAGACAGTGTGGTTTATGACCACGACGATTTTATAATTGATCCTGCGATGATGACAGGACTGCACCTACTGCTATAAATGCTTCTACGCGTCGTCGCAACCATAGAAAGTATTAAATTTGAAAACGCCTTACGTAGTGGAATACTAATAACAACACAATTCCAATACAGACCAAAAGCTACTAAAACACATTTAATTTAGTTAATTTATTGTTATTTATAGAGTGCAAAGGGTATCAATCTATTTGATAAACTTATATCTTGTATGAGCATTTTCGCAAATTGTTGCTATAACCTACCGGTGTGTTAAAATAAGCCGATCTACACACGTTTATGCATGAACCGATTTAACTCCTACATTTGTTGTAAATTTTAGTGTTTGAATAAAGAAAATATAATATGTGTTTTAAAGAATGTAACACGTAGTTTTTGTCATTCATTCATGTGTTTTAAAGAATATAAAGCGTAGTTTTTTTTGTCATTAAGTCACAGGGGCTGCTGTTGATATTGTGTATATTTTGCATCTGCTTCTGCAGCTTCTGCTGGCGATGATGATGATAACGAGTATTGTAGTTATAATAGGTATGACGTTAACGATAAGTACTCCACGATGATAATTATGAATCGGTGATATATTTGATGCATAAACCTCAACCAGCAAGTTATTTAATATATTGCCCTGTACCGGGGATGTCCTTAATGTATTGCCCTGAATCGGTAATATCTTTAATGCATTGTCCTGAACGGGTAATGTATTGATTGCATTACCGTTAACCGTCAATGGATTTACTGCATTGTACTGGACCGGAGATGTATTTATTGCACTGCTCTGAAATGGAAATATATTTAATGCATTGCCCTGAACCGTTATTGTATTTATTACACTGCTTTGACCTGCACTTATTTAATGCATCGCCCTTAACCGGTGATGTATTTAATATATTGCATTGAACCGGTAATATTTTTAATGTATTGCCCTGTACCTGAAATATAGATAACTAATTGATTTCTCGTATTAGCGATTTGTTAGAGTTGTTGACTACAAAACAAGCAATTATTTACGCAGTATTTTACACAGTAACATAATTGGCTATAGTTAGAGAGTCTCCTATATATGGTGAAAATCCTGGGTATGATCCCGAGTCGCGACATACCAAAATCGTTAAATTTGTCGTATAATTATTTCATTGTTAACGAATAAACACATCTTAATAGTCTCTTGAATGGTTTGCCCAGTCAGGATAATGTGTCTGGGTGTCGTATCATGCCAGGTGTTCATGGATGCTGTTATATTATTAAGAACGTTATGTTGTGAGACCTTATTCTATGGCACAATGTATAGATTTATTAAACAAGCTATGTCAGTTAACTTTTATCTAAATTACAGAATAATGCACAGCATGTCGCAACAACGACTTTATAATTATAGTTGAGAATGTTGATGATAGGGCGGCTTCTGCTGAAGCTTTTACTGCTTATGATTGTGTTGCTGCTGTTGTAATGAAAGTCATGGTAAAGATAAGGTCGCCTATAGGCTAGGTAAGCTGCTTTGACAATAACACCATCCACGTGGTGTTTTCTGACAGGGAAAGACTAGCAGTCCTGCCATCGGACCATACAGGGGTCAATGGACCCATATCTCCTTATTACAACAAACAGCAACGGACAGTGTACGTGAAAAGTGTCAAAGGTGATCCGGACACACTCAACCACTTGAGAAGATTATGGTTGCAGAAGTACGAGTGTTAATAATGTAAACTATGTTTTGAATTAACGCAGTTAAACACTCGGTATAATAAAACACACACAATGATTAATACTACAACAAATATAACTTTCATGGTGATTTTTAACTTAAACGTATAGCATGCCCTGAGAATCACTGGCGCTGTCAACTCATCGCGCTTGCAATGAGAATAATTATATCAGGAAAACACATATCGACATACAGATCATCATATGCCAGAACATCGCACTTGCAATGAGAATAAGTATATCAGGAAACAACATATCGACATACAGATCATCACATGTTAGAACATCGAACTTGCAAGGAGAATAATTATATCAGGAAACCACATATCGACAGACAGATCATCACATGTCAGAACACCGCGCTTGCAATGAGAATAATTATATCAGGAAACCACATATCGACAGACAGATCATCACATGTCAGAACACCGCGCTTGCAATGAGAATAATTGTATCAGGAAACCACATATCGACAGACATATCATCACATGTCAGAACACCGCGCTTGCAATGAGAATAATTGTATCAGGAAACCACATATCGACAGACAGATCATCACATGTCAGAACACCGCGCTTGCAATGAGAATAATTGTATCAGGAAACCACATATCGACAGACAGATCATCACATGTCAGAACACCGCGCTTGCAATGAGAATAATTGTAGCAGGAAACCACATATCGACAGACATATCATCACATGTCAGAACACCGCGCTTGCAATGATAATAATTGTAGCAGGAAACCACATATCGACAGACAGATCATCACATGTCAGAACACCGCGCTTGCAATGAGAATAATTGTAGCAGGAAACCACATATCGACAGACTGATCATCACATGTCAGAACACCGCGCTTGCAATGAGAATAATTGTATCAGGAAACCACATATCGACAGACAGATCATCAATGTCATAACACCGCGCTTGCAATGATAATAATTGTAGCAGGAAACCACATATCGACAGACTGATCATCACATGTCAGAACACCGCGCTTGCAATGATAATAATTGTAGCAGGAAACCACATATCGACAGACAGATCATCACATGTCAGAACACCGCGCTTGCAATGATAATAATTGTAGCAGGAAACCACATATCGACAGACTGATCATCACATGTCAGAACACCGCGCTTGCAATGATAATAATTGTAGCAGGAAACCACATATCGACAGACAGATCATCACATGTCAGAACACCGCGCTTGCAATGATAATAATTGTAGCAGGAAACCACATATCGACAGACAGCTCATCACATGTCAGAACACCGCGCTTGCAATGCGAATAATTGTATCAGGAAACCACATATCGACAGACAGATCATCACATGTCAGAACACCGCGCTTGCAATGCGAATAATTGTATCAGGAAACCACATATCGACAGACATATCATCACATGTCAGAACACCGCGCTTGCAATGCGAATAATTGTATCAGGAAACCACATATCGACAGACAGATCATCACATGTCAGAACACCGCGCTTGCAATGCGAATAATTGTATCAGGAAACCACATATTGACAGACATATCATCACATGTCAGAACACCGCGCTTGCAATGCGAATAATTGTATCAGGAAACCACATATCGACAGACATATCATCACATGTCAGAACACCGCGCTGGCAATGATAATGATTGTAGCAGGAAACCACATATCGACAGACAGCTCATCACATGTCAGAACACCGCGCTTGCAATGCGAATAATTGTATCAGGAAACCACATATCGACGGACAGATCATCACATGTTAGAACACCGCGCTTGCAATGAGAATAATTATATCAGGAAACCACATATCGACAGACATATCATCACATGTCAGAACACCGTGCTTGCAATGATAATAATTATATCAGGAAACCACATATCGACAGACAGATAATCACATGTCAGAACATCGCGCTTGCAATGATAATAATTATATCAGGAAACCACATATCGACATCGCATGGCTCTATTACATGTCACAATGTGAACAATGTCCACAATTATTTATAAGACTGTGTCTTTATGGTTATTTCACTATATTAGATTATTAAATTTACAGTAACCTCTTTTTTCAAAAGATAAATACCCTTGGAGTATTGTGTGCTTGCATAGTCATGTATCGTTAATAGTTGAAATTATAAAGCACGTGTTGAATTGGATGTCGATTGATCAAAGACAATATATTAACATATTCTATTATTTGTTAACATTTGTTGAACATGTTCGAATGAATATGTTTATTTAATTTTGTTTATACCGGAGAAAGTATCCTGTGCCCCCATAATTCTGTGTCGTGTACTCGAAACTTACATTGACGCATAAATGGGCAACGTTTATTCACAGTAACATAAATAAGTAGTTATATTGAATAAAATGCCTGCCTAATACTTTTACTATGTACTATTGCCTTTAAGACAATTTGAACTGGTTTCATATAGCAATAGTATAACACCCTAATAAAATCCATTACCAAAGTCATCAAGTCTGCTCTGTTGTTTATCAACTTTATATTTTATTGTTTTCAATAATATTGTTTTCAGGAGACTGACACGACCACATAAAACACCTTATTGTATTAATCTCTGTCCAACCTTTGGTTCAAACCGACATATGGATATATTAGTTATCCCCACGAAACACCATGCCTTATTGCCTATTTTTTATCAATAACAGGTCCTAAATATTTATCAAAGATTTTGTTATTCTTCCCTGAGATAATATTACCTTCAACCTCTGTCAATGTACCCATTTCATCTTCCGATAAACAGCCCCAGAACATGGACGATATTCCACTAAGTTGGGGGAATTTGCAAAAAATGCAGAGCTGTTTCTTCCGTTAGGTTAACATATAAATCGTTCACTTACATAACTTTTATCTTATCGCTAATATTACCTGTCACTAATGCTCGTAAGGCTACTCACCATCTCTTTTGTTTCCTACATCACCCGGGACTTACGATTGCATGACCCTTTTATACGGCCATTTTGGACAAGACGCATCATTTATAACTACATTTACCCAACATCTGCTGCACTGTGCTCTAGAAATAGTTTTCTGCTGTCTAACTGAATTTAAACTTGTCGAAATATCGGTCAGGGTTTGCTTCTGCGTCTCTTTAACCAAACGTAACAAAGCCCTGTCATTTTTCTTGTCTTTCAATCTGACCCCTCCAATTTCCATCGTTGTTTACTACGGCCCCCCGTTCATGGTCACTTCAAAATGTTCTGGATTATGTTACATTTGCATTTATAATTTCCCCAATTGTCAGTGTTCTGTGACCACTTTTATGCATACACTGTTATTTTTCTGTTCGAATGTCAAATCCCTACTAGGCGCCAGGTTTATTTAATGACGTCTAATTAAAACGACATAAAATTATCGGGAAAAATACTACACTACTATATGCTTTCCGGAAAGAGATACAGGTAGATCAAGCATGTTTAGTTTCTACACTTGATTGGTCAACAAGTCTACACATTCAAAGGTCCATGCTAAGAAAACCGCAGTTCATCGGACGACGCTGTATAAATGTACATGTTATCTGTATACAAGCGGCTGACATTCGTGTTCATTAAAGACTGAAAATAGTAAACGTGTTGGATGAAATAAAAGACACGAGGCGCTGAAGGGTTCTGTTTCGTTATATGCAAATAGTTTATGTTAAGTATTTAAAGAGTATGCTTTGTTTGAAGGCTATTAATTACGTTAATTATAAGTTTGTTAAGCTGTTTTTGTTGACTGTGACATACCACTGCGTCGCCATTGCTACCTGACAATGAACTAAGGAATACGTGGAAACTGACCTATGGATAAACGTGTTATGGTGTCGTTCGAAAGTTCGAATTCAACTAAAAACGGAGTGTAAGCAATTAGCGATTATAAGACAATATAAGCTATTTACTGATTCAGTTTTCGATAACATTAACTGGTAGTATATAAAGCTCAACGATGTTTACCGGATATAATTCTGCTTTTTTAAATGCATTTTGAAATTCCACGTGCCGTTGTAAGATGTTGTTAAATACAAACACGTGTAGATAGGTATAGTGTGTGTGTGTGTGTGTGTGTGTGTGTGTGTGTGTGTGTGTGTGTGTGTGTGTGTGTGTGTGTGTGTGTGTGTGTGTGTGTGTGTCTGTGTATATGCCTGTGTGTCTGTTCGCCTGTGTTTGTTCTAGTCATTTCTACCTTTATAGATGGACATGTCCGTTCAGGTGAAGAGTGATCTATTGCTTCCATATTCTGCCCGAGCTAAACATCATTCCAAAACACCATTATTATCAGAACATTTTTGTACATGCCAATTTTATAACGATGTACTTAGGCAACAGCACATTTGAAGTACTTGTCTAGGTTGAATTCAAATCAATCAGTATTTTAAACTGATTGTACTCACAAAAACAGTCCATAAACATCACAAGCCTATACTTTGTATCATTGCGTAATAAATAAGTGCATTGGACACATTGTGTAATTCTATTTCAAAAAAGTAATAAAAAGGAATGAAGAATGTAAGTGGCATTTTGGCTATTGATTTGTATGTTAAACGGTAGAAATAGTAATAATAATACAAATATATCTTTCATAACAATAACTGCTGCGATTAAACCACTTAAATATAGCGAAACTAAACAATTGTTAAGGTTAACCAATTTATTCGTGTTTAGTTCCTGTTGTCTACGAACTTACGGATTCATCTTCGGTAATGAGTCTCATTGAGAACTTGGTTAAATAAGAAAATTTGACAAAGTCCTATGAACATCTAAACTTCTAAACATGCTAAAAATCGAAAAGGCACATGCCAGAGGTATGCATGTGCAAACCAAATGTAAAAGTAAGACAGTTTGAGATACGTAATTAAACAAAAAGAGAAAACCCAATATGTACCGCCTTGGAACGGTTAGTCAGCAAAGAACAGTCTGTGGTGCTGAAACAAAAACCACTATATATTAATAGCAAATGTCCAATCGTTGACGTTTTCTTAGTTTTGACGTTGGTAAAATAGTGACGCAATTTAAAATTAATGTCCATACGGTAATTAGAAGAGAAAACAGTATTATTTATATTAAAAGATCAACACCAAATATGTAGCAAAATAATTTAAAAATTCCTTTGGGCATTGCAACCTATTGCATTGTAACCTAAACCAACTTGTAAAGCTGAGCATCCGTGATCTAGCAATTAAATCTTGGTTCAGAAAAGACCCTGTTTACCAACCAACTATGTATAAACATGGCATTAAGAAAATTATCTAATAATAGTCAGTGTAAATCGTTCAATATTAAGTAGTTCAATATTCGATTGTTTTTTTGGCAAAAACGGTTCCAAAAATAGTACATTTACATAGCGAATGGTTTAGTGTCGCTACCAGGTATAAGTTTCGAGCGCGTTAGAGGGATTTAGAAAGACAGGAATGTCTCTGTGTATAAACTAGTGTCTCAATTGGCGGTTCTGTAAGCAGTAAGAAACACAGAGGGATCGAGCGTAAATTGAAACCGCATTTTCATTTAACGATAAAGTCAAAGTAAAAGGTTGCAAAACAAAAAATGTTTCTTGTTTATTTATTTGAGTAAAAGCTTCCTCTAAACATATATAGGAACAGTCTTTATCAAGTCAGTGACTTGTCTTTTTATACACTTTAGTGGGAGCATTATTACCAAAATTTTAATTTAAAAGTAATCTTAACTCAAAGTAAATGTTTAAAATATATTTGTCAGACATGCCAGTTGTGTTGCATGTTTTATCGATTGTGTCGCCTCTGGTGATTTGCATCGTTACAATAAACTTTAAATCTTGTCATATATGCACACCAAACTACATTGATATGAAAGATGTAACTTTTATTATAAGAGAGCCAACTTTAGTAAAGTTTCTGAGTTACCTCATTCTAACTACAATTTGCTTACAACAGGTTGATTAAGCAATGAATGCATTCCATTTTAGAACTATTTAAGCCGCCGTTTACATTCTTAGAAGTTATCAGGTGGGAGTGGTCTTCGTACATCCTAGTAACGTCTTCAACATCGCACTCTGCTCGACGACTTTGTCGTTATTGAACTACTATTAATAATTACGCAAGGCATGTCTCGAAGAGGCATTTTATGTTTAATATGTCAGCCAGTTTCTTAACCAAAGACAAAGCTGTTCAGACTGTTTTGCTACTGTATTTACACTATCCAGCACCAAACGTAATACACATTAATGACCAATTCTAATGCACATTATTTCTCGTCAAATATAGTTTGTATGTTATTGCTCTTATATTTTAATGTTGACCTGTTTAAACTTTATTTACATTAAATCTGATCATATTCGGCACCGTATGGCATGTTGATTGTCGGTGTGCTGTTAAACAGAAAGAAATAAATATATTTTTGAATACAATTCCTCCTGGATGAAAATATGTCAAAAGGATAAACAAAAATAACTTACGTATATTCTTTAATCAATCCATAATATGTTAAACACGTGAATTTAGCTGTTTCAGCAAAACCATAACAAAGATAATATAATGCCGAACATACAAAAATACATTTCTAACAAACACTGCACAGCCTCTTCTCGACCAAAACAAACGGTACATCTATACATGTTCTGTTCCAATTAATAACATATAATGAAAATTAATGAAATCCTATTTCTGAAGATCTTCGAAATGTAATGCATTTCTGCATTGACACATTTATGAGCCTTTTTATATAATTAAATGCGTTGCATGAATCGATTTATCAAAAGTAAACGATTATATTGGCAAATCACATCATACTGGAATACCTTATGTGTATGTTATGAACATCGTTTCAACTCTTGAAACACAAAACTATCCCTTACTATTTCCATAACGGGCTTTACTGTACGCTTATACATTTAAAGAGGTATTACACTTTCTAATCAGACGGAGCATTCAGCCTCATTTATAAAACTTATAACCCTATGGTTATAAAACTATTTGTTGCACGCACAATTACCTATACAAAAAGTGTATTACGTAATAAATATCTCATTGTTAAAAACATGCGGTTTCAAGATAATAAAAGGCAAGGTGCTCGGCGATAAACTTTAAGTGTCAACAAACTTGCAATTTAGTAAGAAAAACTACACCAAAGGCATATATCTAATGTAGTCTAAAATGTATTACTTTTGCTTCATTTCAATGCACTGCCCTGCTGCTTGCTTATAAGTTCATATTCTTGCATTTTTCTTTGTAATTTTGGATTGCCTCCTTTGGATCCATAATGCCGTGACTTATAGCTGAAAATACGATATATTCTTTGAGGAAAATAGATAAAACTATGTATGTAATTGGCTTGTTGACATTGAGTTTAAATACTTATTATCAATTCGAACATTTAAACATACAGAATGAAAGCATTTACTCGTATGTTCACAAACACATAGTTTAGCAGATAATATCATAGATCAATGGCCAATGATCAAGTTAAAAATAGCGGCTGACCATATGTCAACGGTTACAATTTTAAAGTAACACACACATATAAATTTGTACTGAGTCTGAGATATTCGTTCCCAGTATAATTTGTCGTAACTTTAAACACTTCTTATTATATGTGTTATACAATGCAACGTTCGAGTGTTACAAAAGGTATCGTCATGGTTGTAGTATGGTTAAGTAAAGTCAGATTGCGAAACCGTGTATGACAGTTTTTAAATGGGTTTGAAAACCTGTTCTATGTAACTGGCAGGTTGACATTATTGTTAAATGTGGTTGATACGAAACTCTTTATGGGTAGTTGGTTGCTCCTTCCATCACATGCACAACAAACCAAGAAATACCCTATATGACAAAGACAAACACTGCACTGACCACTTAGGTATATTTATATATCTACCATAATGCTTGCGTATTCTGCTTTTATATGTATTCTCTTGAACAGATGGAAACGGAGACACATACAGTGTCCTTTCCTGATTGCTATAACAGACAGCAACATTCTTGGCTCACTTCAGGTTAAAGGGTATGATTGCAAGCTTGGTACCTGTTGGTGACACCACGTTAATCTAATCGTAACTAAAAATAGAGATACATCTCCATACATATAATTATTTATAACATACAGGATTGTTTTACAGCGGTTGTACTATTTAACAATCGAATTAGTAGTCAGGTGACCTTATTCGTTTTTTTATAATAGCATATTTTTTGCCTGACTGCTCACCCTCTCGCCTCAAAATGTTATGGGTTTGATTTCTGGTTGGGATGAAGGGCTTAATGGGACAGGCCTACCAGCTGATCCGCGTTACGTAGGTGGTTCTAGCCATGAGTAAGTCAGGATCTTTCTCCATAAAAATAGCAGGAAGTTGCTAAAATGAACATAACTGTGTCAGAGCGATGTATTTCTAACTCAAGCAAAACAGATTAGCAGCGACTTGACCAAGTTTTAAACCACCGATCTCATGAACCCTGCCATTGCAAAATACCGCTTCTATATTATGTCACGATGGCCTCATTTTTTGTAAATTATTTATCAACACAAGTTTGAATCGTAACAGGGATTGGCCTCACATCACATGTTGACATTACCAAAATCACAGATGTTGTGTACCTTGGAAAGTCTGTTCCCGCAGATGAAGAATGAATTGACAGCAGTCAAAGCATTCTAGAAACCATAGTCAATTTAGCATCGTTAAAGTATTTAAGTAACAAAAAGTCACTAACAAGTTTATATGGCTTTAACAATGTCTTGATTGTTGTTTGATCTTTTAAAGCGTTATAATAACATTACGTTGCAATTTGTTAAGTCTTTTGAACTTAGAACGTTTGACCATCAGTTATGCTCATTTTGCAGTGTTGCAAATCATTATTTTTATAACCATGTTTTGTCCCTTTTCAGTTGAAAGTGCCATTTTGTCACACATAACACAGATATCGGCAGTGGCAACAACAAGTGTGCAGTAGTTATGTCAGTATATCAGACCTGCCGTGCCCTTTGCAAAATCACAGGCTTACATGTGGGAGATAATAGAAACATGTCTGGGTCTGGGATGAAACTGCAGTTTGTAGAAGAATATAGTCTGTCCTTGAAACACTAGAACATTTTACTTGTGTTTTTCCCTTCACTCATACCGGCCGATGATACTATGTCCCCATTTTGGTCTCAACACGGCTCAAAATCAACAAGGAAGACAAGAGCAGACAATTGTTGGGCTGTGTAGATATATATGTGTTCAATAAAATGTTTCGGAACCAAAGCCACCATCAGAATAATCTAGAAACTCCCAACTGTTTTTTTAAATTTTGACATCTCTAATCGAAAATATGTTTTACTGTGATTTCTTATGCCTGCTATTATTTTGGTAATTTGCTGCTTGCATAGGTTTATGACTTTATTATGCGAATATTTCCAAAATCACTGATGATTGTGTCAATATAATTCATTTTCGTAATACATATGTAAACTGAATAAAACCAAACCAATATATACTCATTTTTCTGACTGTTTTTTTTATTACCACCAACCTTTTTCCATTTGACCATTTTGGCCATTTAGGGTCAATGACATAAAAGTCGATAAAAAGTATCTGTTTTCATAAGTTGTGGACGAACTATTTTTATTACTCACAAAACACCTTCTCAATAAATAGGAATGTAAAAAAATACGCAATGCTATAATTCGAAAGTCAACATCAGTATCGTCATCATCATCATTATTTTCATTACCTTTACCATTACGTTTTTATAAACAGCAGTGTCGTATGTGTCAGCAATAAACAAACTTATGCGTTTTATTTAGGATGTGTTGATGTGTTAACAATGTGTTTTAGCGTTTAGGCAATGCGTTTGCTATACAACCATTCACTTCAAAAACAGAAAAGCATAAATTTATTTTTTTAGAAATAATTTTGTTTTTAGTAATCGTCCTAACGGTGGAATATCGACCAAAAAGGGCTGTGTTTGAACCTAATTCAGTCAGAACTTTCAATTTCGAAAGCATTTTAAAACGCTCAAATTTAACAAAATAGTTCCATGATTGTCTTGATGTGTTTCTCTTCATTGACTCGGAATTTATCCTGATATTATGTGATAGCTTAAACTTTCTTGCATGTTTGTGTTAATATGTTCATGTGTTAAATGCGTAGGCATAAGGAGAAGGGAAACTTTTAATAATATGTTTAGAATATTTGCAAAGCCGAAATAATAATCTCTGCCTACAAAATCTTAATTATTTGTGATACTATTGTTGTGTAAATGGGGATACTACAACTGATGTATTTTAACAATTTGTGCGCGTTTTTTTGAAGGTTGCGCTTTATGAAAAAAAAAACTGTGTAGAGCAAATCACTTAAAGGACTATGCCCTGTAAAATACGTTCCAGCGAAGGCGTTACTTGTTGTCTGTATTCGTTAATTGTACCCCTGAAAATATTATATTTAGTTGTAGTATGCATTAGAGCGAGGGAACTTACCTTATATTTTCTAGTCAGATGATGCCGTTCTCGGAGAATAAGACGGAGGCTCCTAACAATAAAACGAATATCAATAAGTTAGTAAGTAAACACAGTTAAGATACATACCCAAACTGTAAACAAAATCTCCTCATATGTTCATGCTTATTATCATTAACAAATAAGGCAATGGGCACAGAAACACTGCCATGTTTAAGCCGCATTAGAAAACCGCACATATACCAACTAAGGCGAAGAACGTTTTCAGTTGTGTCTTGAACATTAAACATATCTACAATCAATGATCGCGGTTAAAGATTTCACAGTCAGCATTTGGCGTGTTCAATATAATCAAATTCATTTTACAAAATCGTTGTCTTGTCTTTGCTATTCATTATTATATTTAAACATCTTAATTATAATAGCTGTAAAAGTTGTTGCAAATAGCCAGTATCTGTTATAGTTTATTTTCTATATGCAAAGGAGGTGATCGTTCAACAAACATCATTTATACAATAATAATGAAAACCCCAACTGTATATGTATAACATAAACTGTTTTCTCCCCTTGTTTGTTATGTGTCTCATGTGCACGTTAAACTGTCGAAACAGTGAATATGTCGAGATAAGGCTATAGTACGATAAAGATAGAAAAGTATTGTTATTGTATACAAACATAATTTTTATAAATTAAGGTCTTGTTCCCGTGTTAATAAAACAATAGGGAACATTATTATTTAAAAGGAAAAACGCGGTAGAACACACATTACTGACTTACCTCATTCACCCCTTTATGTTCGCCACCTACATGTAACGAAACATAATGTAGGTCAGAACGCATTTTAAATGTAGTGAAACAAAATTTTATCAAATACAATCAAATGTCGTATTGTTTTATTTGAGGTCTGGGTTATCAGTTAACGGGTACGTTTTAGTAATTTTGATATTTATTTAAATTCTCAAGTCATTGTTTGTTATATATTATATCATATGCAGTAACAGCAAAGTGATTCCCGCAACAGTGCCTTTTTATAATTTGTAAACTGATTCAAATTAAACAACCGGACCAAATCGTATGTCATAACATTATTTTTTTTTTTCTAAATGATGACTACAACGTGTTTATTTCCAGATATTTTGAGATAGTACAACGCAACGAAAATTGCAAATAAGACAAAATAAAAAAAATACGTTTTCTACAACGAGCTTAGAAACGAGATGTTTAATTGTTGAGACCAGAAATCAAAGAGAGTAAAAGTGATATTTTTTTTTTTTTGCGTAACACCAATACCGTTTTACACTCTTCGGAGGACAACGTATTTGGTTTTTCTTCCAGGGTCCACTTTGACATGTTTATGGACTCACACGAGATTAGGTATTAAGCAATCGCAAACACTGTGCAGTTGTGCGCGTTCATGAAGTTTAAGCATATAAAACACCTAAGTAGAGCTTATCACTAAACAAAGACCATGTCCTATAATATACGTTCCAGCGCATGCGTAACATATTGTCTGTATTTGTCAAACTTCGGTAATTGTACCACTGAAAATATTATATTGAGTTGTAGTATGCAGTACAGCAATAGAACTTACCTAAGCTACTACGGTACGATGGTACCGTGATCGGAAAACAAGTCAGAGTAGGAAAAGTTTTCGAATGAACCGCTGTGGGGCCTACCTAACAATAAAACGCATGTCACGCAATTAGTCACTTAACACTATTTGCATATGTCCACACACTGTTAAGAAAACCTGTTCATTAGGCTTACCATCACTAACACACTAAGCAAAAAACACAGACAAACTGTCATGACTAAGCCGCTTAAGAATAAACTACATATACCATCTAAGGCGTGAAACTTGTTCAGATGAATCTTAAGCATTTAAAACATCTATAATCAATCTTTGCGTTTGTACATTTCACAGTCAGCATTTGGCTCCATCATTATAATCAAATCAATCTTATACAAGCGTTGTATTGTGTTTCCTACTCATCATTATGTTAAAACATCTTAAGTATAATAAGTGTAGAATATGTTGTAAATAGCCATTATCTGTTAAAGTTTATATTCTATATGCAAAGGAGGTAATCGTTCAACCAAAATCAATGATACAATTTTAATTTAAAAAAACAACAACTGTATAACATAAACTGTTTTCTCCCCTTGTTTGTTACGTATGAGTGTCCCATATGCACGTTAAATTGTTGACACAGTGAATATGGCGAGTTAAGGCTATAGTACGATACAATAGAAATATATTGTTATTGTATATAAACAAAATAGATATTCATTAAGGTCTTGTTCCCTGATAATAAATCAAGAAGTAAGATTATTATTTAATGAAAACACGCTTTAGAACTCACATTACTGACTTACCTCCTTCAAAGTTGCATGTTCATCACCTACATGTACTGAAACATGATGTAGGTCGGAACGTATTTTAAATATAGTGAAACAATATTTTACCTAATACAATCAAATATCTTATTGTTTTATTTGTGTGCTGGATTATCAGTTAACAGGAACTTTTTAGTCACTGTTATCTTTATTGAAATTCTCGAGTCATTGTTTGTTTTATATTATACCATATGCAATGAAAAGCGAAGCGATACTTGCAACAGTTACACGTTATCATTGTAAGCATTTTATTAAAACTTTTTTCAAATTAAACGATCGGATCACAGCTTATGTCATTACATTTTTTCTCTTTTTTCTAAATGATGACTACACCGTGTTTATTTCCATATATGTTGAGGAAGTACAACGCAACGAACAGTGCAAATGAGAAAATATACAAGAGAACATTTCTACAACGAGCTTAGAAACGAGCTGTTTAATTGTTGAGACCAGAAATCAAAGAGATTGATAGTGCTTATTTTTGTATTTGTTAGCGTTACACTAATACAGCGTTACACTCTGCGCAGGATAACGTATTTGGCTTTTGTTCCAGGGTCCACTTTGACATGTTTATGGACTCACACGAGATAAGCTATTAAGCAATCACAAACATTTTGGAGTTATGCGCGTTCATGAAGGTTGCGTATATAAAAAATCCTTAGTACAGCTAATCACTAAACAAAGACGATGTCCTACAGCTTGACTTCCAGCGCATGCGTTACATGTTGTCTGTATTTGTCAAACTTCGTTAATTGTACCACTGAACATATTATATTAAGTAGTAGTTTGCAGTAGAGCAAGGGAACTTACGGAAAGTTTCCGAAAGATTATATCGTCCACTCAGTTTACCATAGGGAGACCCCGGTTTGGGACGTTTCTAACAATAAAAACAAATGTCAATACATTAGTTAGTAAACACTGTTTAGATATATACCCACACTGTAAACAAACATTCTCATTTGTTCATGCTTACAATCAATAACACATTAAACAATCTACAAAAAACACTTTCATGTTCAAGCCGCATTAGAAAACTGCTCATATACCAACTAAGGCGAACAACCGTTTCAGTTGTATCTTGAACATTGAACACATATACATTTAATTATCGCGGTTGTATATTTTACAGTCAGCATTTGGCTTGTACAATATGATCAAATTCATTTTACGAAATCGTTGTCTTCATTTTCTTATTCATCATTATATTTAAACATCTTAATTATAATAGCTGTAAAAGATGTTGTAAATAGCCATTATCTGGTATAGTTTATTTTCTATATGAAAGGGGGTGATCGTTCAACAAACATCATTGGTACTATAATAATGAAAAACCCAACTGTATAACATAAACGGTTTTCTACCCTTGTTTGTTATCGATGAGTGTCTCATGTGCACGTTAAACTGTGGACACAGTAAATATGGCGAGATAAGGCTATAGTACGATAAAGATAGAACAGTATTGTTATTGTATACAAACATAATTTTTATAAATTAAGGTCTTGTTCCCGTGATAATAAAACAAGAGGGAACATTATTATTTAAAAGGAAAAACGCAGTAGAACACACATTACTGACTGACCTCTTCATGTCCGCCACCTACATGTAACGAAACATGATGTAGGTCAGAACGCATTTTAATCGTAGTGAAACAATGTTTTATCAAATACAATCAAATGTCTTATTGTTTAAATTTGTGTTCTGGGTTATCAGTTTACTGGTACGTTTTAGTAATGTTGATCTTTATTTAAATCATCAAGTCATTGTTTGTTATATATTATACCATATGCAGTAACAGCAAAGTGATAACTGCAACAGTTACATTTTATCATTTGTAAACTGATTAAAAATTAAACAATCGGACCAAATCGAATGTCATAACATTTTTTTCTAAATGATGACTACAACGTGTTTATTTCTAGATATGTTGAGAGAGTACAAAGCAACGAAAATTGCGAATAGGAAAATATTCAAGAGAAGATTTCTACAGCGAGCTTAGAAACGAGATGTTTAATGGTTGAGACCAGAAATTAAGAAGGGCAAAAGAGTTTAATATTTAATTTGTAAACATAACACCAATACAGTTTTACATTCTGCGCAGGATAACGTCTTTGGCTTTTGTTCCAGGGTTCACTGTGACATGTTTTTTATACTCACAGGAGATAAGCAATCACAAACACTTTAGGGTTGTGCTCATTCATCAAGGATGCCTATACAAAAACACCCTACTACAGCTAATCACTAAACAAAGACGATGCCCTAAGATTATTCTTCCAGCGCAAGCGTAACATATTGTTTGTATTTGTCAAATTTCGTTAATTGTACCATTGAAAATATTATATTTAGTTGAAGTATGCAGTAGAGCAAGGAAACTAACCCAACCTTTCCAAGTCTGATTACGTCTTTGTCGGAGGTTCATACAGAGGCTCTGATATGGAAAGTTCTTAGCAATAAAACACGAATGCTAATAAATTAGCCCGTAAGCACTGTGTAGATACATACGCACACTGTAAACAAAACATTCGCATATTTTCAGGCTTAGAATCATTATTACACTAGGCAATGGACACAGAAACACTGTCATGTTTAAGCTGCTTTGGAAAAGCGCACATATACCAACTAAGGCGAACAACTTTTTCAGTTGTATTTTTAACATTGAAAATATCTGCAATCAATCGTTTGCGGTTGTAAATGCCACAGTTAGCATTTGTCTTCTTCAGTATAATCAAATTCATTTTAAAAAAGCGTGGTATTGTCTTTCGAACTCTACATTATATTAACACCTCTTAACTATAGTAACTATACAAGATTGTGTAAATATCCATTATCTGTTCAAGTTTATTTTCTACATGCAAACGAGGTGATCGTTCAACCAAAATCATTAACACAATAATAATTAAAAACCCAACTGTATAACATAAACTGTTTTGTCCCCTTGTTTGTGATGTATGAGTGTCTGATGTGCACGTCAAACTGTTGACAGAGTAAATATGACGCGTTAAGGCTATAGTACGATAAAGATAGATGAATATTTGTATATTGTATACAAACACAATAGATATCCGTTAAGGTCTTGTTCCCTTGATAATCAATAAACAAGGAACACTATTATTTAAAAGGAAAAACATAATAGAACAAACATTATTAACTTACCTCCTTCACCGTTTCATGTTCGTCACCTACATGTAACGAAACATAATGCACTTTGAAACGCATTTAGAATGTAGTGAATCAATATTGTAACAAATACATTCAAATCTCGTATGTTTTCTTTTTTGTGCTGGTTTCACAGTTAACAGGTATTGTTTGGTCTTTTTTACCTTTAATAACTTCTTAAGCAATTGTTTCTTATATACTATACTATATGCACTAACAGCAAAGCGATACTTGTTAAAGTTATTATTTATCATTTGTAAACATTTTATTAACACTGGTTAACACGAAACAATCCAATTAAAACTAATGTCTTTTTGTCTTTTCTTTCTAAATGACTATTACTTTGTGGTTGTTTCCAGAATATGTTAAATGATAACGTAAAGTCCAAGTTAGAAACAGAGAAAAGACGAGTTCTACAACGAGCTTAAAAAAGCTGTATACTTTTAAGACCAGCCATCAACGATTGTAAAATTGCAGAATATTTAATGTGCTAACGTCTCACCAGTAGAGTTTACGTCTTTGGTTTTTGTTCCAGGGTCCACTTTGAAATGTTGATGGACTCACACGAGATTAGATATTGAGCAATCAGCAAACATCACAGTTATAAACACGTAACCTAATTTTACTTAGTTAATAATAGTTAAATGTGCAACGCAGTTAAACGCTAATAGTCAATTTCTATATTCCTCCCATGCATTAAATTGAGTATATCATGTAGAACTAGCTCGTCCCTCTTGTAATTCAATTAATGTTTGAGTTGAGGCATTATTGTTTATTTGTATATTACTTGAAATCGTTTAAATTATTTCTTGTACAATTTATTATGTTCCTAACTTATTAACCCAGTGTCATAAAAATTGCTGACAAATATATGGTGTTTGTGTTAACTACTGTCTGTATTATGACTTACGTCGTGTCAGATATGACGTTTGTTTGGAAACATTCAGCTACGATCCACATAGATCTTGTTTTGTTTTTGTTTTCGCTACACGCTGAATGTCAGTCCATTTAATTGCATACACGGTAACAAATGCATTCCAGTTTTCACAATATAATCCAGTCATTTTGTTCTCAAGCAAATGTAGGAAGCATACATTTTTCTCAAGCAAATATTTGTCTCATATAATACAGTTAACTTAACTGCGCCCAAAACTATGATAGCAAAGAAGAAGCATGGGACATTTTGAATAAAATACACGACACAATGGTCCAATTATGCACTTGAAGAAAACATCGACTTTTAAAGTACAACTATGTCAGTTGCTTAGCATCTTAGTGTGACAACAAACGACAAATCTAAATGTTAGGCAACTGTCTATAACACCACAATGAAGCCATAAACTAATTGTTCAATCCTTAAGTTGTCATTGCCGTGGATCAGAGAAGACGCCAACAATACTATGCTAAATATGTGCACTATTGTAGATATGAGTAGACACGTTACTTGAAGAAATATCCCCAAACCTGAATCTGAAATGAGCTGGAAACAATGCATTTGTCATTTAAGAGATTATTAACACGTAGTCCTTGAGACGTAAAAATCTCCAACGCATTTTAAATGATCAATAACAATATAGAGCTACCTGTGTGTAGTATGTACCACGTACTGAGTTACATCTTATATGTGGTCAGGAAAATAAACATTGCATTTTCTTCACTTATTAGTTTGCTACAAATGAAGTGTATGTGCTCGTCTCTTGGCACACTGTCTTATAAATAAAACCGACGGATTAATGTCTCTCTAGCACGGACGCTTACCTGAGCGTGTTCTAGCAGAAAATGGCAGACCATCTATGAACCTCGACAATAAAGAACGTCCCTGTAATGGCATACAAATGTCATTGGGTGATTTGTTTGCAATATCGAACATGTAAACAATGTAAACACATCCTTATCATGCATCAGTCTCATCTTCCCAACACCATCAAACGAGTAATACAGACTCAATATCGCATTATCTAGCAAGACTGCACAGATACCAAACAAAGCGAAAACTAGGTTAGTTAAATCGTTTACATTAAAATATCATTTGGTCAATAAGACTGTGTGGCCTTTTAAATAAATAAATAAATAAATATATAAATTTATGCTATCAGTATTCTACTTAACTGTGTTATTTATCAAAATAATAACTACAGATAACTGAAACCTAACAACCTACTTCTATGACCATGCGTTTTTTCCATAGAAGTCGTTTTCTTATTTTGTGCCTTGTCATATTTAAAATGGATATATTTACAACAGTCTTCTTATAACACCTTTTATTTATACTATATTGATTTCGGCTATCATGTCTTGTTTTCAGAAAACACAATTAGTTCCAGGTTTAGGATCGACGTTGTTTAACAAAATAAAGCATGTGCAGCTGCTAATTATTCCGTAAAGAGCTGTCCTAGTACATTACATCAAAAAAGAAAGACGCTGGTGAGTAAAGTAGGATCCAATACGAACTGTCCATAAACATTTGCACGCAATACGAATGACTCCTTTGTGACGTATACAGGTTACAATGCACTGAAGTGAAAGTTGACTTAAGAATTTACATTCTTAAAATACGTTATGATAAAAGCAGGTGACATTTTTGACAAAATAACACATATGTACCCCTGTGTATCTAACAGAAACCAATGTCACTTCATGCACTCGTCAGAAGAGTCTAATGTTCCAAATATAGTGAGTATTGTTCAAATAATATTGTCTTGACTACATGCTCCATCTACTTGATAACAATTACATCCGCATTCCGCAACCAAATATCACATCCGTCATCCGTGTATCTATCAGTGCCTAAAGTCATTGAGTATAAACCTGATTAATGTTTATCAAACCAGAAACGATGAGGTATTGTTTTGTTAGTCCAAGGAACAATAACTTATAACTAAGTAATGGGTTTTGTCCTCTGAAGACTTTTCACATGATAATGTTATGTGAAGTATAAATTGGTTTGAGCAATGCATACGGCATGTTTCGGAATTG
Source organism: Sinonovacula constricta (assembly GCA_007844125.1). Taxonomy (NCBI): domain Eukaryota; kingdom Metazoa; phylum Mollusca; class Bivalvia; order Cardiida; family Solecurtidae; genus Sinonovacula; species Sinonovacula constricta. The sequence goes on from CM017564.1 coordinate 2,819,590, forward strand.
GCGAGAGATATATACCTTGAGAGTTCGACCTCGTTTATTAACTCTGTTATTATTACATCCTGCAATATCTCAATTACTATCATTGTAAGTGCTTCTTGTGTTCTTTTGGGGCAACTACAAATAGTACGGCATATTAATAAGCAAACAAGTTTTATGCTTATTACTCCGGATTTTTAGCATGCAGTTGAAATAATGACAATGGTTTATAAGATATATAACATACATCAGCAATGAAAGTAGCACTCGCCTATGGTATAAACATACTGGGCAGTTGTAGAAGAGACCACAACACTAAGGCGAGACAGTGCAGCCCTACACCTAACAACTCTATCTAACACTTCATAAGCATGTCATCTTTATTATGCGCTTAACTTAGATTGTTTATATGTCTGATCTTATTGTATTGTTTTATGTTGCCTTGAATTCAAATTGTTGAATGAATTCAATTTCCCACACTTTTGTGTTCTCAGTATTACCAATGTTTTGATACCCTAGACTAACGGTGCTATAATAGTAATATGATAAATCTATGTTTGACGCTGAGTTTAACAAAACAATAATGTCAAAGTTACTCTTAAAATATTCATTTCGTAAAATACAATATGGAGATACCTCATTCGTCTTAATATGCATTTTTTCCTTTTGATTTTATATAGATAAACACATGTTTTTGCATCTAGTCAATGGTAAAACTTCATTCTCTGTGATGTGTGTTCAGTGTAAAACAGTCGAATCAGATAATTTTAAAACATGATTAATATGTTAGGAAGTGATATTTAATCATTTTGTTATAATATAATGCCAACATGCAAAATTTTGCCAACTATAACAATTACTAATACTTGTGCTTGGAACACATATACGGATATAAAACAAACAGTGATGACTTACCTCAACTTCAGGTGTGTCATCTAGACGAAAAAAGAAATGTTTAGAGGTGAGTTCACAGTCTAACTTTGCTAAGGCAAAATATTTAATGACATCACTGTTTTGTAAGCTACATATTTCGTGTGAATACTTTGAGGTGATACTTTCTATGTTTTTCAATCCGACATCTAACTGTTGTCATCATACCACCGTTATTTATTAATTTAACCCTGTGTATATGTACAGCTAGTCACTTTCAATACAAATGGTTTTGTCCTCAGCAATACCTCGCAGCACATGCGTATGATTTGGCAAAATTCATAAACAATATAATTCCACGGTTTGTCTTCACATCTTAATATATCAATAAAACCGATTGATACAGAAGTAGTCAGTATTTAGATACAAACCAACACTATAAACAAAGCCCTCTCAATTTAGGGGCAGCATTACTACAACATCAAACAAATGAACGAAACACAGGTATGTATAACCCCCATTAAAATATATACATATGGCTTATAAGTCGAACATCAGTTTCAGTGTTACCTCAAATATTAATTGCATTTACAATCAATAATTGCACGTCTGCTGGCAGGCAATACCAGATAAATTACTTCGCTTGACATTCTCATTTCATGATATTCTCGTCAATCCAAACACATGTAATTCAGTTATATACTTCCCATCATAAACACTCGTACTGGATCCTTTCTCATGTGTCAGTCAGAGCCATCAAGCAGTTTACACAGAAACAGATCAAAGCGAACAATAAAATCAACCCTTACGCTTGAGAGGCCTTATTGGTATGCATGCGGTATCAAGCAGCATTGTTCTTATTGACATGTATAACGTTTCCTGTCAATATATTTAACCGAGACATGTTTGCTAGAAAAAAAAGCTTAATACACCATGTAAACATACACACTAGTGATAATTTGCAACATTTATTTGCGTATTCATCCTGTCCCAACCAAAATACGAATATTGAAATATCACCAGCGTTTTCGACTGATGCCTTTCTTAAAATTAGCATAATTACTTAACACAATAACTACTTAAAATGTTATTTAAAAATCTAACGTTAATGATTTCTTCTTTTGTGCCTCCTCGTTTTTTAAATGCATACCTTGCCAGTGTTTCTGTCTTAGAGCGCAAATTTACTTAAGCTATATCGAATGTGTTTAGTCAGTTTTCTGTCAGAGAAATCAATACACGTTTTAAATGTACAAAGCTTTCATTTTATCAGAGAATTTGAGAGTTGATAATGATTAAAGTAGAAAAAAAAAGTTTAAATATGATCCAATAAGGCAGAATCGTAAACATTTGAACAGAAGACGAATAACAGCTGTGCACATGATGTATTCAGTTTCTCAGCTATTTGACGGCCAATGCAACCTGATTTATCACCTGTATGTCACATGTGTTATCTCTAATAACTACCAGTTACCATATTCAGTGCATGTACACGTGAGCAATGTCTAACATTCCAAAAGGGGAAAGAGATTATTGTAGTAATTTCATTGTGACATACAAATCATTAACTACATAAGATTGTGTGTTATTAGTTCGTATTGTAACATACCTGTGCTATATATCGTATAAGGTATTAGCTACTCAAGTAACCGACGATGGACACTATACATGGGCCTCATCGTCCTCCATTATGAAGTCATTATTTAAACCAACATACAAAACGGTTGTGTGAGAAATATCACACGCTGAATCCAAAAGTTAGGAACTTTAGCATATTTAATATATGATTTTAAAGTATTTAATTGTCCACACTCTGTCAGTGGTTTCAATAATGTTATTCCATACCCCATAGCATGACAGTGTAACTATCTGTTTCCCATCCTTATTACGTCGGGAGTAAATTTGATAAGTTTTCGTAAACCAAATAGTGTCATGATTTTCTCATTTTCCATCTTTTTCATTGTTCCGATATTTACACTAAACTTACTCATATGACTCAATATTTGTTTACCAAAGTTTGTGGATCGCACACATCAAAACAATGTGTTGATTAAGTCCATTCGTAAAATTATGTAACTTTCTGGAAACATTTATAAACTCTTCCAACAAACTATTGTAGAGACGAACCGTTTACATGTTGTGCCTAAAACTTCTATGTATTAAACAACAATTATCAAAATGAAGTGAGGGATGCATACATGAAGCCCGTAATAGTATTTCTATTGTAATATTGTTAAACGTTTTAAGGATACCACGCACATTAAAGTCATAGAAATATGGTCTTATCTGTGTTCTCTCTTATCTGGCTTCACACGGTGATCACAGTAAGATTGTTCGTGGGTTAGAGACAAGACGTGAGAGGTGGGGTCAATCTACTAAGCTGGACGCAGGTACAGACTGCAGCGTAATCAGGAATGGTTTGGGGATAACAGCGCTACTGACCAATGGCAGTGTAGTACGATATGTACATCAAGTGTAAGTAATTGATTTACGATCTCGACCCCCCTCTCTCTCCAATGACATCTCTTTGTGTAATAAACAAAGCGAGTATCCAACAAGTGATCGCACAGCTTGGTGTTATATGTTGTACTCTAAAAAATATAAATATTCTTATTACTACCATTAATTTGTAATGTGTAGTGAAGCATGGACTATTACCTGGGCTTCTTTGAATAGATCTTTCTTTTGGACGACACACTTCGCCCAAAAACCGGGGTTCGTTAGTTTCTTGTCAAAAAATATCTCATGTTATTACGTTATGCTCCAAACTAGATCTCGAAACGAGTTTAAAGTCTCAATGTAAGCCAGGGTTGATTGTTCAGATATGTATGCTACCTTTAAACACAGTAATGCATTAAAGTAAATTTCAAAACCGTATGTCTTATTTTATCCAGATAGTTTTTTAACATATTACTGGTTGATTTCCATAAACTTCTCACATACAACTTTAACAACTTATCTAGAAAAAGTTAACTTGGTTTATAGTTTCCGCTCATGTTAATGTGCTTACAATGCGACCATACCAGATGTGATCTTACCTACTCATTTTTGTTTCTTATTCTCGCGTTTCATCTTGTTGTATTTGCCGAGAAAAGGTAGTAAGTATTTAAGTCATAAGGACTTGCTATATTTATAAGTCAATTAACATCCGTGACATCAAGAATTCATAGTAATAGCAATGTATCAACTGAAATTACACCATCATAAGAGGTCAGACATTCGTCAGTATGTGCACCTTTCATTGCTCGAAATTTGGTATGCGATACAAGTATGCTTATTATTCAATGGCAGGATGTTCGTTAATTAAAAACACTTCTTCTGTGGATTGCTCGTTGCTTCTGAATAGGAATGTTTAGCGGTTTACTTTCAACGTGCACTTGGCATGGAGCCTAAGGCAAATATGAACATTATCATTATTCCATATTAACTTTGGTGTAATATTTAATGCGTTTATATTATCTAATAGATTGTTTCTTTAATTGTTTAATAACTTTCAGACATTTGATCATTCTATTTTCTAAAATTTTAATAACAAGAAGATAATGTAGAAATCTGCATGCCAAGGTCCCGTTTCTGAATTTTAATAAAAACGTTTTAAACAACTATTTAGCAAATGTTATCTAAAGAACAAGCACAATGCATTATAAATTCATAAATCTAAGTTATGAATGCATCTTACATTTGAAGATCCCCTGTGTTTCTTTATTGAGGTACTGTTCCGTCTTGCTATGTATTTTTATTTTACTGATTGCTTTACATATACATTAAGCACTATATCTTATCTAGAACTAGAAGTAAAAAATGTTATATGTTAGTCTGCTTAAAATGCATACATACCAGACGTTTCCTCGGCCCTAGTTCTCGTTTTACTTCATTATGTGTTTTTTGAGAAAATAAAGATATTAAACAAGTCACACAAACGTACTATATTTATAAACTAAGTGAACATTCCTTACATCAAAATATCATAGTAATATCATAGCATCAGTACAAACCATTAGAGGGCAATCATTCGTCAATATGTCCACCTTCCATTGCTCGTAAGTTGGTGTGCAATACAAGTATGCTTATATATTCACTCGCAGAATTCCTTTGTGGAATTGCTTATTGCTTCTGAATATGGAAATGTTGCGGTTTATTTTCACATTAAACAGGGCAAGGTGCTTGAAGCATTTATGAACATTTTAATTTGTCCATATTTACTTTGGGGTAATATGTTACCTAAAGAAAAAGTGCAATACAAGAAAGTATGACCTCAATTTATGCCAAGGTTGAATAATAACATATATATTTGACGTATTTGAATGCAGTAAATTAATTGATGTATGTTATGTATCCCCTTTACATTTGAAGACAATACGTTTTATTTTATTCTAGATCGTTTTCTTTTTTGCTATTTATTTATTTCTTACTGATCGCTTTCCATGTACTTTTCACATACAGCATTAACAACTTATCTAGATATAGAAGTTAACTTGTGTTTATAATTTACGCCCATGTTAGTGTGCTGACAATGCATACATACCAGACGTTCTTTCAGCTTCTTAATCTGTTTTTCTGATACTCGTCTTTCTTCTTGCTGTATTTGTAGAGAGTATAACGTTATTTTACAAGTCAACATACCGTACTATATTTCTAAACTCAGTGAACATTCGTAATATCAATGCATCACAGTAATGTCATAGCATCCGTACGAATCACGTCATCATAAGAGGGCACACATTCGTCAATATGTGAACCTCCCATTGCTCGTAAGTTGGTTTGCAATAATGTTCTTGTATATTCAATGGCACGATTCCTTAGTGAAATTGCTTATTGCTTCTGATTAGGGAAATTTTTGCGGATTATTTTCACAGTGAACAGGGCAAGTGCCTAAAGTATACATTTACATTATACTTTGTCCATATTTACTTTGGGGTATTGTTTTTCTGTTTTCGAATATAGTTTTTCTTTTGTTATCTGTTAAATTTCTTGCATTTCATCAGTATACTTTGCGAAAGTTCAATAAAAAGAAAATAATGCAGAAATTTACATTCACTGTCCTGTTTCTGAATACTAATCCACACTTTTAAAGCACCTATTTTGCAAATGCTATCTAAAGAACAATTAAAATAAACGCAAGTATAACCACATGGTTGAAACTCTCAAGCCAGGGTTGCTCGATACCATATGTATTTGCTATATCTGAATGCAGTAAAATTATTAATTTAAGTTATGCGTGACTCTTACATTTGAAGATCCCCTGTGTTTCTTTATTTAGGTAGTTTTCCGTCTTGCTATTTATTTGTATCTTACCGATTGCTTTACATATATTTCAAACATAAAGCACTAGTATCTTATATAGAAGTAGAAGTTAACAAAATGTGATTATAGTTTAAGGCCATGTTACTGTGGTTAAAATGCATACATACCCGAAGTTTTCTCAGCTCCTCAATCTGTTTTTCTAATTCTCGTTTTTGTTCATTCTGTATTTGTTGAGAAAATGAAGTTATCTAACAAGTCACACACACGTATTATATTTATAAACTCAGTGAACATTCCTAAATTAAAAGCATCATAGAAATGTCATCGTATCAGTACAAACCAAGCAATTATTAGAAGTCATACATTAGTCAATATGTCCACTTGTCATTACTTGTAACTTGTTAGGCGATAAAACTATGTTAATAAAGTAAATCGCATGATTTTTGTTCATTAAAGTTATTACTTCCGTTGTGTAATTGCTTATTACTTCTGAATAGGGGTTCTTTTATATATATATATATATATATATATATATATATATATATATATATATATATATATAGATATATATATATATATATATATATATATATATATATATATATATATATATATATATATATATATATATATATATATATATATATATATTAGGGATGTCAACGGTCATATAGAAGGTTGCATTTCACTGACTTGCTTGTGAATATTCATCAAAACTTTTAGAGCACCGTTTTTGCAAATGTTATCTTAAGAGCAAGTGAAAGTAAGTATGACATGACATATTGATACAGAGATTGCAACAAAAAGAAAGGAAATAATACGGTTGTTAATTTTTGGCCTTTAGTAAAAGTTTGATACAGTTGATGGCGTTTTTATGTTCAAATTGAAGCACATGTATGACCAGTTGTAAACATTCTAATTCTTAATTAACTACCTTTCCTTTTATTCATAGATGACGTACTGACCTTGGTAGTTATCATTATCTTATTATAGGCATTGTGATGAATCGCGATTAAGAAAGACTATTAATATAAACAAGTTGATCGTCTCAGCACAATGGTATGAATTTACTTCATAATATAAAGCATTGGCTGAATGTATCTACAGTTAACCAGTATTTTTGGGACGTCATTTACAAAACGTGTTGCTTACACACAACTTGATGGTATGGTCGGAAGTAAACTTGTTAGACGCTAACATTGTCGGTTAGTTTTACTAATATTACTGGAACTTAGGACTGTCAAATATTTTCCGGGAATATCACGCCAACACGGATTAATTCTCGTTTTATTTTGAAAGTGTAGAGTCTTACTAAAACACCATCATCTTATTCTAATAAAGTTATACTAAAAGTGTAAACAGTATTAAAATGTGGTCTACCACGTAACAAAATCATACAGATTAAAGACACCGAGACGACACATTATACAAAAAGGAAATTCAATGTTATTGACTTGGATGTTTAGTCGGCAAAATGACCAAATGCGTGCTTAAGTTCAAATACAGTTTTCTGATTCCTCTGAAAAACAAACACAATTGTGCATGTGATGATCTTTTAGAAACCTTAGTTGTCATTTCTTGCTTTAATTGACTATAGCTGGCTTATTAAATAGCTGCGCTAACAATATACTAATTAGACTGCTGCACTTTGTGTCAAGGTATAAACACGGAGAATCTTAAACTAATTAACTAGTTCACATAAGTGTAATAAAGCAAAGGCACACAATGTATTTAAATTACAATTAGTTTAAATTCACGGTGGCTAATGGAAATTAAACAACCTGGTATAAGGGCAAAAATTTACGTGCACACGACCTAAGTTAGTAATCCATACTTAAATGTAAAGCTTTATTTATTGATTTGTATTATCATTTATATTTTTTGTTTATATCAGTTCATTATGCGGACACACATAAATTTAGGATGTTAATACTACCTTTATATGTTCTTGTAGGTGTTGAACTATAATCTGTTTTCTGAGGCAAATCGTATATAATTCTCCAACAATACATACCACTTTTGCCAATTGCTCAGTCGTTTGTTTTAATGTTTGACTTTCATCTGTCAGCTTTTCAATCTATGTATAGGAAAAAGACATTACATAAAAAACATGTACAGGTGTGTGACAAACAGTTTGTAAAAAATGTTAAGTCAACTATTAAACCTATTGGCATATTAAGTAAATTACTTAATTATTCAATGTCTTACAAAAGATGCATCGCGATAATTTTTGCCTTTAAGAAACAGAGATGAAACAACGGTTTAAACTGAGAGTCATTACGCTAAAAATATATTTTATCTGTTTATCGAAACAAAGACATTCCTTATATTGTAATAATACATATATATATCTTTATATATATATATATATATATATATATATATATATATATATATATATATATATATATATATATATATATATATATATATATACAGAGAGAGAGAGAGAGAGAGAGAGAGAGAGAGAGAGAGAGAGTGAGTGAGAGTGAGTGAGAGAGAGAGAGAGAGAGAGAGAGAGAGAGAGAGAGAGTGATGCCTTCCCTTATAAGTGATCAGCCCCATCTCCTTTCTGGTATTGCCTTGTTCTGCTTTGTTCCCACTATTTGAAGACTTTGTGTAGGCATCAATGTAATGGCCAGTCTGCGTTCGAAATTGTAGCACTTGCTGTCATTATGGACGTCAGCACAAACCAAAGAAATCAACGATAAACATGTTAAAGCATTTATAAAAGAAAAATCGTCTCACCTTTGCTCCAAATTTATGTTCAGCACCTGAAAAAAAAGAAAATGCTATTCAATCACAATAATGAAAAATGTGTTAAAATAATAAAAAGAAAACATACGTTCATTTAGTTTTGTCTTAAGTATGATTTTCTACACTCTTCATCCAAATGATTTAATGCCTTATATTTCAGATAGCCAATTTAGATTAACACGTTCGTGTTATATATTTTGAATCTGAATGTTTATATTCGACATAAAGTGACAACCACTTCGTCGTTCCATCTCCTTATTCTATCATTATTTACTTAAAGTACACAATTCTAGAAAACGATGAGCAATAACACTATTAAGAAAACATGTAAGTATTGCATTGTGTAGTTATATTTGTCGTTACTAACGTGTTCGTACTAAGTGTATTTGGCGCCTGCTTTGATTTTATTGACTTTTTTCTAAATACAAAATTAAGAAAGACGTGTATGATCCCAATAATTTATAACAATAACAATGCTTTAGAAGATGCAACTTACTTTGTTTTATCGGTCTAATCTCCTGTCCAGATGACAATCTTGCCAATGTATTCTCCATATAATTAATATCCTGTACATATAGAAATATAATTGTCAATGTGAACATCTTGTTTTCCTTATTCTTACAACAGGGTCAATGTGATAATCAACAACTTTTAAAAACACACACATGCTTTTAAACGAACACCACTTGAAATATATGTGTTTCAAATCAATTTGCTTTTTTATGAGAACATTAACACTATTTATGCTACACTTGTATTCGAATAAACATGCCATTTCTGTCCAGTTATACATAGTAGCATTTGCAGTAATTTACATATAATGTATGACTCGAACTATATTAAATGGCCATACAAATACATAAGACCTTGGCTTATGGAATAAAGCTCTGTATTGGAGAGCCCCAGATCCGAGTCACGAACCTGACATTTAAAGGTAGTCCTTCGCCATACGAAGCTAAATTGCGTGCAACATTAAACTGTCTGAGGTCAAGTAATACACGTAAACAGTTTACAAGTTTAAACAGAAACATGGTCACAATTACTTATAATAAGGTTAAAAAAAATCTCAGTTTAAATATCTTTAACTACCTGAAGTTGATTTTTCGCCTGATCACATTTGTGTTCATACGCTCGTATAGCGCCAGGAAGCCATCCCTGAATCAGTCTGACGACCATAGAGTGTAGAAGTCTGACATCACCTGTTCTTAACTGATTGTGATGGAAAACATAAGTATCAAAACAATATAGATACAATGTCCATTGTATTAACATACAGTGTATGAATACCATTATATTGAAATTGGACTTTAACATAAGGTGATCCAAACAAGCGAGTTTAATATAAGTGCTATTGCTTTCAGCGATATAGAAACTAATGCTTATAAGCAAATGTATGGCAGAATTACATCCAGTGGAAATAACAATGCAAGATAGCAAACGTGTGCAAACACATGGTTTGAAAGCATACCTGTTTAATGCTTTCAATTGCTTCTGTAACTTCGTCGGTGCTTTTTAATGACTTGATGTGTTCTAGGAAGTCAAGAATTACATCGATGTTGTTTTCCATCTCTTCCTGGCTTATGCTCATTGTAGCCGGGTGCATTGTCCTGTTTCTTACCTTTCTGAGCTGTTAAAAAGTGCTTATTATTGGTATGTTTTCTGAATAATAACACCGATTTCATTTTTTTTTTATGAAATTGTGTTGCAACAAAACGGAGCAGAAATAATGGTATGTAGCAAGCTACATAACAAGGTATACACATGGAATGCACGTACAAACTTACAGCAGAATAAAAAGGATAATCGTGATATAAATGTGTTTTCTCCATTTAAGGGTTTAATTTAACTACCATTAAAACTAACACCTAATATATATATATATAATAGAACATGTGTTACTTACTTCATCGATTTTTCTTTCTTCAAATATCTGCATCAATGGCTTGCAGCGCTTAACAATGGTACAGAGAACGGTGATATCGCATTCTTGAAAATCGTGTATGTCACGTCTCATCCAATCTTTGAGAAACAGTCGGACAAAGTCAAATGGCGACTTAAGCCAGTTCTGGGGATCGGTGCCTTTTATCATTTGATAAAAATTGACGGAATCTGAAGTGTGTCCTTTGATAATGTTTAAAAGAGTCTGGCAGGCGACTACCGTCCCAGGACACAAGTGTTTGAATTGGGCCAGACTGCCATTGACTAGTATGATGTCATCAGTTGTTGCTTCTGCGCAAAGTTGTCTACCGAAATCCGTGATAGATTGGAGCTGTAAGCTTTTTATTTTGTCTTTGACAATTGGCATAAATACGGGTTGAAGATATTTCAAGGCTTGTGTGTTTTTATACCAATTCGTATCCCCTGTATCCATAAGGATCTGAAATGTAAGTTTTACACTTACATCTATGTGTACATCACATACAGCTAACTACATAGTTTCGTAGTGAACGATTTCAATGTAGATCCTCATATCGTTAGGATACCAGGTTGTGAAATTAACGCTTCGAAATAACGCTTGTTTGACATTTGATGTTATAATGATATCGAATGCTTCCGCATTCAGACTCTACTGAGGAGCTTGCTCGCACTTCCACAAAGACGCACATTGTACTAAATTGTATGTTCATTAATGCCCTATAATTCTTTGTTATTACATGACTTTATGAATGTATGACCTGCATAATTTATAAACTGTTTAACTCATATTATTTATTAATTGTTTGTGTTGTTGAAGCATTTGTATATTGGGTTTTGAATATTTAAACTTGATTTCAATAAATAATGAAGAAATATACGTGCTTTAGTTTTGATCTGTTTATCACTTTGAGCTGTTGTTGCCTTAATAATTCGTCCCATGTCCATCGTTTAAAGGCTCCCCGGAGAACTGCCATTTTAAATCTTAACTATTTAGCAAAGAAAGTGTCCAACTTACTCATAGCTTACATGATTAACAAAGCATCACATTTGTAATCATCTATTTATTGACGCTACATCGGCAAAATCTACCCTTGTAATTTGTGTGTATAAAAGTGTCGTACTTCTTTGGTAGTACTAGTACATTATAGCACGCACGCGAGATATAATTCACTAGTTTATGTCAAAACATTTATTTCGGTCCAGCTGTCGTATACAACTTATGACATTCTTATATAATGCAACATGTTGTCTGTTCTAAAATCTTACAATTCAAGAAAAAAGTCCCGTCCATACTGGTATGTTTACTGCAAAAGACACGATCATATAGACACTTCACGTTAAATTTAAGTCATATTAATTACTAGAAAGAACAACATGCATCGATAGTCAAGCAGCATTTGAAGTTGCGTTAAGCGAGTTGTTGATGACGGGGATGATTTAGGTGTCAGCATGTTTTACCATGTAAACTATTATTCGTGTCAGAAACTTTGCAATATTGTGGTATTTCTGTTTTACAGTCTCGTTTTGTAAAAAAAAATAATAATAATAACTCGCGTTGATTAAATGTTCACCAAGAATGTATACATTTAAAAAATAATTGCCGTTTCGGTTTTCTTTCATTCGGCTATGTATGATAATCGGTGAAGCCGGCTTGTGGGATCGCAGAGCCTTTCAAAAATGTGACACACACGCAAAGTTTGTTTTTTCACTAGCCACTGTTTTAATGTTCGGTGTGACTACTAACGCGATGTATACATACGACATTGTTGCCTCCGATTAACATCATCATATTTTTACCTTGAGTAACAACCGTAAGCAGTTTACTTACTTCTTGGATACAATCGAAATTAAATATCCATCAATTATGAATGTGTTCATATAAATCTTTGACTCTACAAAAGTAATGTTACTAAAGACAACCATATCGATAAATGTTATCAAAATATTTACAATAAAACCTTACCTACTACGGTCGGTAAAAATCACAATATTATTATCATTACCGGTAGAGCGTCGGCTCCAGGTATGAGAGACCCAGGGTTCGATCACGGGCCGCGCATAGCAAAGTCGTTTAAATGGTATACCTCCCTTGCAAACGCTCAAGGGAATATAAGAGTAGCTAGAAGACTGGTTGGCCCGGTGTCACGATAAAGTGATTTCGTCTTATATTATGCCAGGTGTTTACGGCACAGTAATGGCGGCACTGTATCTGCTTCAAGTGGACACCGTCTCCAGATAACTGAAGTACTGTTGCTGGCACGATAAACCCAATAAAATAAATAATAAAAAAATAAAAAAAAATAAATAAATAAATTATTTATTTAATTAATTAATTAATTAATTAAACATATCAATACACAATCTGTATAACATGTTTCGAATTATGTATATTGTTCCATAAACATACGTTGGCTGTATATATGTTTCTTTAGTCAACAAATGTATATTTTCACTTTGAACTCGTGTGTGACTAAAACATTAGGAAATGGTAATACAAGTGACTTTACCTGCTGGTCTTGATCAGCTTTCTTTCCTAATGAAACAAAAGGTCGTTATGATGGTAATCTGGCAGTACACCTGATTATTCTTATTGTCAATATATAGTAGAGTAAATGTAAATGCTAATCAAGGTCGAGAAATAGTATAATGGCATACGTTACAGCTCTGGAACCGTAACAGTTGTCACACGATACGAGTAAAGGTTCAATCGGCCTATTTATATTGTACCAACTCGGTTTATTCCAACTCGTTTTGCCCCAATCGTCCCACTTCCAGCGCATAGAGGCGGTAATGTTTTCATAACTTTCAAATGAGACAATACAACAATTTTTGTCTAAATGGGTAAAAGGTGTAGGCAAATGATAAGTTAGTGTAGCCAATATCATACTCTGCTTAAACATTGAACAAGTGTGTAAAAATGTACCATGTTAAGACAAATTAATTTAAATCTGACATTTACTAACATTCTTACACCACTCTTCTATACACGTATATTCCAATTTTCTAACCCTATTCCCCGCATCCGTACCTGCGTTTTACTGAAGTGAAATATCACAGCCATATTATGTGTGCTGGGATCTTCATACATGTATGACATGTCTTCAGACCGGATGCATGTGTTGTGCACTACAGCTCAATGACCACTGCTCGTCTAATTTGAATAGAAACGTTGTGTCATAAAAGTGGCAATATGTGTGGGGGCATATAATAGCTCGCGTTATTTGTAGGTGCATGTACCGAATAACCTATATATATGAACTAGCTGCTAGAAAAAAAAAAAAAAAAAAAAAAAAAAAACATCAGAAACGTACCATTGTTTCATACCCAACCATTTTTAAAGCACTATTTAAGTAAAAATTCGGTAAGGTAAAGTAGAATATGGGTCAATCGGGACAACATCTTAACAAACTAAAAAGATAGAAACAGAGCAATTAAATAATAATTATATTATTATAAGACAAAATTGGACTAACTATCGCTACTCACATCCACATGTACACCGACGGTAGCAAGGATACAAACAAAATGCTTTATGAGCATAAGTTATTATGATTGCAAATCAACATGATAAATAAACAAGGCCAAAATAAAACTAGACACTAGACATTATATATTTAGATGCGAACTGTTAATCATAACCCATAAAATGTGTTCAAATAGAACAAAACCTGCCGATCAACAATATATATTTACCCCGGCTCTCTTAGTTATTTACAAACATTTCAGACAATTTACGGAAATAATAGACAATAACTAATCAAAGAAATATATAGATTAAAATACTGAAATACAAATGTAAAGCAAAATCTCTAATATGAATTTGGAGATTGGAACTCACCATCATAATATAGCCTATGATTAAATATTACTAGACTCAGACTCGGATCCAGCTACCTAGTTGAAGAAAATAAAGCACCCCCTCGACAAATCAGAACTTATAATACGCGCTTTTAATCCTTTTTAGATAAATGCATTTCATTAAATATTTAATTAATAATATGGGATAACACCTAGATAAACTGAATTAATACAATGTCTAACCGATATCATATCCAAATCAAACAATAACTAAAGTTTCCAAACCCACAAGACTCGTGATGGTGTGAAATCTCTTTAAAATCTAAACATTCCTAGTAAACCCATTTCCTGATTGGCTGGACCCAAATTCGGCGGAAGATAATGACTGCTCTTTGTTTAAAGTCATTACACCTCTGAGAGATTTTTATTTTAAAATTTTCACCATTGAAATCTTTTCTTCTCCTGATTAGAGCTGGCTCTTTTTTAACTAAAAGTGAACAGGAACTCGGATGATTATGAACAAACGACGCATTAAGTAACACACTAGTTACGAAGTGAAAAAAGTACGAGAAAAGTGTGTAAGTAGTTAAGCTTTGGTTTGTTAGTCAGTTAGTTTAGTATATCGTATATAATATATATTTTAGTAGATAATTAAATGTATTAAAGTGTTGCATTTTTATTAAATCTGCCTTTTTTCCGCTGATACAAAAAGCAAAGACACGTGTGAATAATATAGGTCTTTAAAGTCAATCTCTTGCTATTGTGTGCTGCCTTAACCAAAATAGTACGGGGTTAAAATATTTCTCTATGTCACAGTAAGGACAGTACCTATTGGTGAACTTGCATTCTTTACCAGGATAGCTTGATCCTAGTTTTAATTTAAAAAAAAAACTATTCTAAACTAACGATATTGTGGCGGTAAATATTGAACTTAGAGTCCTACCAACATATCCGAATATCTGAATGTGTGCGTTATTTATTATATTTATTTTATTAATTATAGCTCTTTCTCTATGGCTTGGTATTCATCCTAGATTTTTAAAGGCATTTAGTTTTTTTTACAGGAGACTGTAAAGACTATATATGTCTGCTGACTCTCTTGACTTTGGTATGATTAGGTATTATATTATATTGGATATTATACCATTTTCTATTGTTACCCTAACGGTATTCTTTTCAGTATCCATACTGCCGTCAAGGTACATGCCGATGTGCGCTAGTTATTTTAGGAGAGTGTGTAAATTACGAACAAGACTTACAAAGGACCATTTTGTTACAAGAGGAAATCGATTTAAGAACAGACCAATTAACACCTCTGGTCAACACGTTAAGGATAAAATTAATCAACATACAAACGACTAAAATCCTACTTCCTTTAAGATTAGTGGTGTCTTTAAAGTGTCACCAAATAATTGGAATTATCACACACGCACGTGATTGGAAGGGCGGGAAAATGTACGGAAATTAAGAGGGCATGATGTCAGATGTTCACTGTTATTCATGATACTAGCACATTGTTTAAACAAACACATTCACACCTTAAACGTTTGATCACATCACTGGCAAAAGCATAGTGACTTTATTTTAATGTGTATGCTACACTTGTGAAGGTACTTTTATTGAATTTCCGTCTAGCACTTAATTGCTTTCAAGTTTATTAAAATTCGAATAAATGTGTTTAACATTTACGCGTTTCAAATAATTGGCGAATAGACTATATCAGTCTTGAGTGTGCCCAGCAATGACATATGTAAGCTAGCTTTACAATTAACTAAATTGTCGGAATATCAGAGATGATTCCACACGGTCCAATTATTTTTTTACAATGTACATTGTATATGAGCCATATCATTTGAATCCCATATTTGAGACAAACCTCTTTTCGATACCCTGACATAGAGCTAGATTGTGTTATAGCTAGTTTTTCCAGCTGTATGTTTATTCCAATTACGTCTTTCTGCTCTTTATTTTCCATAAAAGCGTGGGCAAATAACCAGAATCCTAGTTTTCAAGAATATATTCCTAAACGTCCATTCATATTCAAACTACGCATATTGTCATTCAAGTAATAAGTTCGAAGGTGTGCAATGCTAATTTGCTCATCGATAGTATGCACCGGAAATGTAATATATTGTTTAGTTTCTGATTAGAACCATACACTTAGTTTTTGTATTTGTGAAGCATTTATTATGGCATTTTAATTTCGAGCGAACTTTTGTATGAGCATGATAATGTCAATAGAAGAAATGTCACAATATATGTATCTTTGTATCAAAGAACTATGTGAAGGCACAGTACACTTTTTCTTGTGTTACGTTACCATACTATACGTTCCGTTACGATACCACGGTCTTGTCATAAGCGTTAAGTTTCGTTACGGTACGATGTACCATTTCCGATATGGCTCGTTACGTTACTTTACGATAGGCCTATTACGCTACACCTTTACGAAAGAAATACGCACGATATACGATGTTTTGGACAACTGGTACGGTGCCAGGACTGTATTCCATTTAAACTAAAATTATGTTCTTTTTTGTCAAAGTTTATCCACATGCCCACTAATAATTTCAATCTACTAATAATAAAAAATCTATACAGCAATAACTTCAATATGTAAAACATGTTCAAAACATAAATCCTAGGTAGTGTTGAATATATCGCTGTAAGACTGTCTGAATATACATATTTGAATGTTTATTTCTTATGTATGCATGTTCCCTTTCAATTATGTTAAGCTCAGGAAGAAACCGGTGCACGCATATCGAATACAAGTTCCCCCGTTATTTTATAACTGTTCACGTACCGGACGTGGCCAAAAAAATGTGCAGGTACTTGAACTGATGGGTTAAAACACGACGATGACTTTACTAATAGTTGATATCTGAATTATTAGCATTTGTATTTAATATCAAAATAAAGATCTCTACTGAATCTTTGATACAGAAGACGAGTAAATAAGGCATGTCCAATTATCAATTTGATGTAATCTATTGCACCATACCTGTTCGAAATGACCAGTCAGGAGCATTTTTATCATCATCCGAGTCCTTTTCCTTCGCAGCAGCACCCTGAAGTTAATTCTACCGTTTTTTAAACATAGCATGGTTCTTTCATAAGGCATATAGCTGTTACTGCATCTTATCATCAAAATAACTGTATTATGCCCGTCCTCAATTTAAAATCGCTACCATAATTCTGCTCAAAAGAAATAAGCGTAATTAAGGTATACAGATTCAAATCTTAAAGTTAAATATTGTTTTAAGAAATACAATAGATGCGTAAAATGAAACATGTTTCAAATTGTTAAAGGGGTATGGTACAGTTAAATCACGCATAACATTTCTTATCATCACATCAGAACAAAATGTTGATTCGTTAAAATGATACAGCTCATTGCTTTACCGTTTCTGGTTCCATCCTTTGAACGATGAAATATCGTTTTCTATAGACTCTAGAAGACCATACCCACAGAGATTAAATTCAGCCTCAATAACCTGTGTAAGGCCTCCGAATGGTTAAACGTGGACACTGGTGTTGTATGTCTAGCTGAAATTGTGGTACAAATAAGTAAGTTTGAATAACTTATATTGATATTAATATTGATATCACGGGCCGCGCATAGCAAAGTCGTTTAAATGGTATACCTCCCTTGCAAACGCTCAAGGGAATATAAGAGTAGCTAGAAGACTGGTTGGCCCGGTGTCACGATAAAGTGATTTCGTCTTATATTATGCCAGGTGTTTACGGCACAGTAATGGCGGCACTGTATCTGCTTCAAGTGGACACCGTCTCCAGATAACTGAAGTACTGTTGCTGGCACGATAAACCCAATAAAATAAATAATAAAAAAAAAAAAAAAAAAAAAATAAATAAATTATTTATTTAATTAATTAATTAATTAATTAAACATATCAATACACAATCTGTATAACATGTTTCGAATTATGTATATTGTTCCATAAACATACGTTGGCTGTATATATGTTTCTTTAGTCAACAAATGTATATTTTCACTTTGAACTCGTGTGTGACTAAAACATTAGGAAATGGTAATACAAGTGACTTTACCTGCTGGTCTTGATCAGCTTTCTTTCCTAATGAAACAAAAGGTCGTTATGATGGTAATCTGGCAGTACACCTGATTATTCTTATTGTCAATATATAGTAGAGTAAATGTAAATGCTAATCAAGGTCGAGAAATAGTATAATGGCATACGTTACAGCTCTGGAACCGTAACAGTTGTCACACGATACGAGTAAAGGTTCAATCGGCCTATTTATATTGTACCAACTCGGTTTATTCCAACTCGTTTTGCCCCAATCGTCCCACTTCCAGCGCATAGAGGCGGTAATGTTTTCATAACTTTCAAATGAGACAATACAACAATTTTTGTCTAAATGGGTAAAAGGTGTAGGCAAATGATAAGTTAGTGTAGCCAATATCATACTCTGCTTAAACATTGAACAAGTGTGTAAAAATGTACCATGTTAAGACAAATTAATTTAAATCTGACATTTACTAACATTCTTACACCACTCTTCTATACACGTATATTCCAATTTTCTAACCCTATTCCCCGCATCCGTACCTGCGTTTTACTGAAGTGAAATATCACAGCCATATTATGTGTGCTGGGATCTTCATACATGTATGACATGTCTTCAGACCGGATGCATGTGTTGTGCACTACAGCTCAATGACCACTGCTCGTCTAATTTGAATAGAAACGTTGTGTCATAAAAGTGGCAATATGTGTGGGGGCATATAATAGCTCGCGTTATTTGTAGGTGCATGTACCGAATAACCTATATATATGGACTAGCTGCTAGAAAAAAAAAAAAAAAAAAAAAAAAACATCAGAAACGTACCATTGTTTCATACCCAACCATTTTTAAAGCACTATTTATGTAAAAATTCGGTAAGGTAAAGTAGAATATGGGTCAATCGGGACAACATCTTAACAAACTAAAAAGATAGAAACAGAGCAATTAAATAATAATTATATTATTATAAGACAAAATTGGACTAACTATCGCTACTCACATCCACATGTACACCGACGGTAGCAAGGATACAAACAAAATGCTTTATGAGCATAAGTTATTATGATTGCAAATCAACATGATAAATAAACAAGGCCAAAATAAAACTAGACACTAGACATTATATATTTAGATGCGAACTGTTAATCATAACCCATAAAATGTGTTCAAATAGAACAAAACCTGCCGATCAACAATATATATTTACCCCGGCTCTCTTAGTTATTTACAAACATTTCAGACAATTTACGGAAATAATAGACAATAACTAATCAAAGAAATATATAGATTAAAATACTGAAATACAAATGTAAAGCAAAATCTCTAATATGAATTTGGAGATTGGAACTCACCATCATAATATAGCCTATGATTAAATATTACTAGACTCAGACTCGGATCCAGCTACCTAGTTGAAGAAAATAAAGCACCCCCTCGACAAATCAGAACTTATAATACGCGCTTTTAATCCTTTTTAGATAAATGCATTTCATTAAATATTTAATTAATAATATGGGATAACACCTAGATAAACTGAATTAATACAATGTCTAACCGATATCATATCCAAATCAAACAATAACTAAAGTTTCCAAACCCACAAGACTCGTGATGGTGTGAAATCTCTTTAAAATCTAAACATTCCTAGTAAACCCATTTCCTGATTGGCTGGACCCAAATTCGGCGGAAGATAATGACTGCTCTTTGTTTAAAGTCATTACACCTCTGAGAGATTTTTATTTTAAAATTTTCACCATTGAAATCTTTTCTTCTCCTGATTAGAGCTGGCTCTTTTTTAACTAAAAGTGAACAGGAACTCGGATGATTATGAACAAACGACGCATTAAGTAACACACTAGTTACGAAGTGAAAAAAGTACGAGAAAAGTGTGTAAGTAGTTAAGCTTTGGTTTGTTAGTCAGTTAGTTTAGTATATCGTATATAATATATATTTTAGTAGATAATTAAATGTATTAAAGTGTTGCATTTTTATTAAATCTGCCTTTTTTCCGCTGATACAAAAAGCAAAGACACGTGTGAATAATATAGGTCTTTAAAGTCAATCTCTTGCTATTGTGTGCTGCCTTAACCAAAATAGTACGGGGTTAAAATATTTCTCTATGTCACAGTAAGGACAGTACCTATTGGTGAACTTGCATTCTTTACCAGGATAGCTTGATCCTAGTTTTAATTTAAAAAAAAAAACTATTCTAAACTAACGATATTGTGGCGGTAAATATTGAACTTAGAGTCCTACCAACATATCCGAATATCTGAATGTGTGCGTTATTTATTATATTTATTTTATTAATTATAGCTCTTTCTCTATGGCTTGGTATTCATCCTAGATTTTTAAAGGCATTTAGTTTTTTTTTACAGGAGACTGTAAAGACTATATATGTCTGCTGACTCTCTTGATTTTGGTATGATTAGGTATTATATTATATTGGATATTATACCATTTTCTATTGTTACCCTAACGGTATTCTTTTCAGTATCCATACTGCCGTCAAGGTACATGCCGATGTGCGCTAGTTATTTTAGGAGAGTGTGTAAATTACGAACAAGACTTACAAAGGACCATTTTGTTACAAGAGGAAATCGATTTAAGAACAGACCAATTAACACCTCTGGTCAACACGTTAAGGATAAAATTAATCAACATACAAACGACTAAAATCCTACTTCCTTTAAGATTAGTGGTGTCTTTAAAGTGTCACCAAATAATTGGAATTATCACACACGCACGTGATTGGAAGGGCGGGAAAATGTACGGAAATTAAGAGGGCATGATGTCAGATGTTCACTGTTATTCATGATACTAGCACATTGTTTAAACAAACACATTCACACCTTAAACGTTTGATCACATCACTGGCAAAAGCATAGTGACTTTATTTTAATGTGTATGCTACACTTGTGAAGGTACTTTTATTGAATTTCCGTCTAGCACTTAATTGCTTTCAAGTTTATTAAAATTCGAATAAATGTGTTTAACATTTACGCGTTTCAAATAATTGGCGAATAGACTATATCAGTCTTGAGTGTGCCCAGCAATGACATATGTAAGCTAGCTTTACAATTAACTAAATTGTCGGAATATCAGAGATGATTCCACACGGTCCAATTATTTTTTTACAATGTACATTGTATATGAGCCATATCATTTGAATCCCATATTTGAGACAAACCTCTTTTCGATACCCTGACGTAGAGCTAGATTGTGTTATAGCTAGTTTTTCCAGCTGTATGTTTATTCCAATTACGTCTTTCTGCTCTTTATTTTCCATAAAAGCGTGGGCAAATAACCAGAATCCTAGTTTTCAAGAATATATTCCTAAACGTCCATTCATATTCAAACTACGCATATTGTCATTCAAGTAATAAGTTCGAAGGTGTGCAATGCTAATTTGCTCATCGATAGTATGCACCGGAAATGTAATATATTGTTTAGTTTCTGATTAGAACCATACACTTAGTTTTTGTATTTGTGAAGCATTTATTATGGCATTTTAATTTCGAGCGAACTTTTGTATGAGCATGATAATGTCAATAGAAGAAATGTCACAATATATGTATCTTTGTATCAAAGAACTATGTGAAGGCACAGTACACTTTTTCTTGTGTTACGTTACCATACTATACGTTCCGTTACGATACCACGGTCTTGTCATAAGCGTTAAGTTTCGTTACGGTACGATGTACCATTTCCGATATGGCTCGTTACGTTACTTTACGATAGGCCTATTACGCTACACCTTTACGAAAGAAATACGCACGATATACGATGTTTTGGACAACTGGTACGGTGCCAGGACTGTATTCCATTTAAACTAAAATTATGTTCTTTTTTGTCAAAGTTTATCCACATGCCCACTAATAATTTCAATCTACTAATAATAAAAAATCTATACAGCAATAACTTCAATATGTAAAACATGTTCAAAACATAAATCCTAGGTAGTGTTGAAATATATCGCTGTAAGACTGTCTGAATATACATATTTGAATGTTTATTTCTTATGTATGCATGTTCCCTTTCAATTATGTTAAGCTCAGGAAGAAACCGGTGCACGCATATCGAATACAAGTTCCCCCGTTATTTTATAACTGTTCACGTACCGGACGTGGCCAAAAAAATGTGCAGGTACTTGAACTGATGGGTTAAAACACGACGATGACTTTACTAATAGTTGATATCTGAATTATTAGCATTTGTATTTAATATCAAAATAAAGATCTCTACTGAATCTTTGATACAGAAGACGAGTAAATAAGGCATGTCCAATTATCAATTTGATGTAATCTATTGCACCATACCTGTTCGAAATGACCAGTCAGGAGCATTTTTATCATCATCCGAGTCCTTTTCCTTCGCAGCAGCACCCTGAAGTTAATTCTACCGTTTTTTAAACATAGCATGGTTCTTTCATAAGGCATATAGCTGTTACTGCATCTTATCATCAAAATAACTGTATTATGCCCGTCCTCAATTTAAAATCGCTACCATAATTCTGCTGAAAAGAAATAAGCGTAATTAAGGTATACAGATTCAAATCTTAAAGTTAAATATTGTTTTAAGAAATACAATAGATGCGTAAAATGAAACATGTTTCAAATTGTTAAAGGGGTATGGTACAGTTAAATCACGCATAACATTTCTTATCATCACATCAGAACAAAATGTTGATTCGTTAAAATGATACAGCTCATTGCTTTACCGTTTCTGGTTCCATCCTTTGAACGATGAAATATCGTTTTCTATAGACTCTAGAAGACCATACCCACAGAGATTAAATTCAGCCTCAATAACCTGTGTAAGGCCTCCGAATGGTTAAACGTGGACACTGGTGTTGTATGTCTAGCTGAAATTGTGGTACAAATAAGTAAGTTTGAATAACTTATATTGATATTAATGAAAGTTTAATTTAAAGATATATACAAACTTTCAATAAATGTGATATTTCTATTTCCTATACTCCCTGTACTACTTCTACTACTACTATTACTACTACTACTATTACTACTTTTACTACTACTACTACTACTACTATTACTACTACTGCCACCACCACCACTACTACTACTAATATTACTGCTGCTACTGCTGCTACTACAATGACTACTACTACTACTACTACTACTACTACTACTACTACTACTTCTACTACTATAGGTACTACCACCACCAATACTATTATCGCAACTGCCATATCCACCACATTATCCGCTTTCTTCTATGTTAACTACTACTAATGCTAGAGGTATTATATAACTTCTACTACTACTTATACCACTACTTATACTTTTCAATCTCAGTAAAATCGGATCTTACAAAATGTAAAATCCGATGACGACCCTCAAATACCGTCTATAAACAACATTAGTTTTCCCTGATTACTATTTCCACAACCGAGAGCGTAACGCATAAAGCTTTCAGTAAGACTTGTAAAATAGCCGCTATCGATGATGCAGTAGAAAAGTCTTATATTAGGAATTCGCTCGGTAAAACCTCTTCAGAAGCACAATCTTGATTGCATTATGGATACCGCATACAACGCATCTGTCTTCAGTGACATAAGTTTTGCGTGGAGTGTCCATGTTTACATTTCTATGTAAATTGGTGCAGCCATTTAAATGATACGTTCGGAACGCTTCGGATCATCATTTATCTTTGCGATTTTGAAGGCAACATCGGATTGGTGTGTGTGTGTGGGGGGGGGGGGGGGGGAGGGGTTATTGACTCGTCGTCAAATCCTTGTAGCGCAGCTATTTACAGGATATGTTTTTTATCAGATTGATTATTATTCTTGCTACCATTGCTACTACTACTTCTACTACTACTACTACTACTACTACTACTACTACTACTACTACTACTACTACTGCTACTACTACTACTACTACTGCTACTACTACTACTATTACTACTTCTACTACTACTACTACTACTACTACTACTACTACTACTACTGCTGCTACTATTACTACTTCTACTACTACTACTACTACTACTACTACTACTACTACTACTACTACTACTACTACTACTACTACTACTACTACTTACTACTACCACAACTATAAAATCCTCCTTGCTTTCAAACTTTCTCTGCGTTTTATTGACGAGTACAGTTGAGCCTGATGGATAAAGTTAATCTATATTAACTATGTACTACAAATATATTGTCAAGTCATACTGTCTTTAACTTGAATTGTTATATATGTTATAGTGTTATGTTAAATAAGTAACGTGTGGACTAAACTATCGTAAGGACAATCTCATTATATGATCTTGACATCTTATCATGTAGCCTAGACACTTGTCACTGATTTGATGTTTTGGATTTATTTTTGGATCTCATTAACAAAGTCCTTACTTTCTGTGCTCTGCATACACCATGTCGTCGTTACTGTGATATCAGGACTTAAAATGTAACATAATACTTTCACCAGGCATATATAAACCGGGTTTAGCAATTATTATGAATACTAAAGTACATGTCATTACACAACAATCTGTACAGTTTTCAGATTTAACTGGCATGATGTTACCATAATATTTAACAATAGCACCCAAACGTACAGTAACAAAGGGAGCAATAATTAAGGCATACTAAATATTGGCCATATATTTATACAAAAAAAAAATCATCATCTACATCTGTATATGCCAGCTTTATTATTAATTTTGAATTGTTACAGATATACAGTTCGCAAAATATGCATTGCCGATATATATATATATATATATATATATATATATATATATATATATATATATAGAGAGAGAGAGAGAGAGAGAGAGAGAGAGAGAGAGAGAGAGAGAGAGAGAGAGAGAGAGAGAGAGAGAGAGAGAGAGAGAGAGAGAGAGAGAGAGAGAGAGAGAGAGAGAGAGAGTATTTACTGCGATAAGGTTGAATTGATCCTGATTCATAGCTGTCCCCCGCTCCTAAAGATTTCATGGATCCGCTCTTGAACTGTTGTCCGTCTCAGATCCTAATGATAGCACAATCTGTAAGCTTGGTCGCTGGGTTAATATAGTTATGTGTTCTTCTTATGGTTAACGTCTTGTAACGGTTATGTTTTCGAAGGGACATTACTCCGATGTGAACTTTGGTGAAGTTTTCTGAAACGTTCTTTCGATGGAATCTTTCTGAACGTTGATGGAGCGTTGGACATGTAGGTAAAGTTGCCTGTTATCGCATGACCCATAGTCCGATGAAACCTTCGGGTACATGGTTGATGGCGTTATACCGATTGGACCTTTTGGTTGTGGGATGTGAGTCTAAAGTGCTAATCGTTTGTGAGTGTTGGTATTTGGTATTGCCATTGATAGGTAGGATTTAATTAAGGTTCATTTTAGAACCAGGTGCATCTGATATAAATGCAGAGTGTCATTAACACAGTTAAGCATTTTAGCATAATCAACTTGTCAATGCCGGGACGCCTGCTTAAATGTTGTGTTTATTAACACTGGTGCTAGCATTTATACTGGCCATTGTTGTTTGTAAGTACAAAAAGAAGTGACTTACACATATTAGAATATGTGAAAAACTGTGTTGTATTTCTTCTCTTCGTAAACATAGTATAAATTACGTGTTTGTCGTAGTGCATTTATGATAAGGTAAGTAGTTATTATAATAATCAGTATTACCAAAGGATAACAATCAACGATCGCATTTATTTCATACTTTCGAACATACCCGTGTTAATACTGACATCTTTCATTTACACTTATTTTAAACCACATTTTTATGAGACTTTTAAGCTATTTTTCCACAAAGATACTGGTATAACTTGTATTTTCTTTAAGTCTATTTTGGAGATCATCGCGTTTTAAATATTGAAACCACTGGTGATCATCGAAATTAATGTAACGTTCAATACCTGAAAGCGATCTTAATAAACTATTTATTCATCTTTGGACAAGTAAACGTGACTTTTGTCAGCAGCTTTTTGAAATAGTATGCATTCAACAAGCGTATTCATTATTGTCATTAATGTTACAACTTGTGAGAAACACATGTGTTGTGATGAACATATGACTAGTTTTGATTACGTGAACACTATTTAAGGCAATGCTTTAGGCACTGTCGGTATTGAAAATTGTTATCTACCATAAGCTTATACAATAATAAGAATATATGAAAAATCCGTTGAGCATTGAAACATATACCAAACTCCGAAAAGGCACAGGACAAGTTATTTCACATGCAAATCAAGTAAAAAGCAAGATCAAATTTCTGAAGAGTCATTTAACGAAAAGAGCAAACCCGACAGTTACCACATTGGAACGGTCTGTCGGCAATATGTGCCAACTGGGATGCTCTAACCTCGCACTTCCTGATGAGTTTCTCAAATGCAAGCAATGAAAAGAAAATCGATCTATTTGAATACCAAATGCCATAGCGCTGATGTTTTCTTTGATAAGTAATGACGAAAGTAGTAACGTCCATAAAAAAATCATGTCAACATAGTGTTAAGAAAGGAAAGGTGTATCATATCAATTATAAAAACTACACACAAATCGTTAATTATAAGTTGAAATAACTTTGAATCAAGAAGAAAGAGGAAATATTGTCGACTAAATTTGCATGACCTAACTTGAAAAGAACTTCACGCGATAATACATTTATTTCTGGAGTAACCTTTCATTAATGCCAATGTAACTTGTGTGACAAACGCATAGTTTGTGCGAGAAATACGTCTTTGCCTTTGATTGCGTGTACATACAATATACCAGCGAATGTTTATCGTTTTGAAGTTCACAACGTTTTATTTTAACTACGGTTATCTTAATTTGATCGCTTAAATGTTCACGGACACTTTGGCAAATACATAAGAAATCTATAACTGCAATAAATATCACTGAATCATGATGATAATACTAATGGGATGAGTCGATACACTGCATGTGCATAGACATTTCCCCTCTTGGAGCCTGAGCGGCAAAAGACAATAATTTTGATTACATATTCATTATGAAAGGGAATGATCAAATGTTATACGCATCAATCAGAACATAACAACTTGCAGCTTAGTACAGTGACACTTTTGAAGAGACACAAGGCAATGCAGATAATTATATTAATACTATGACATTTAACAAAGAAAGGACAATATGCTGTAACAACAACGACAGTTCATTCTTATCTATGTGCAATAAATAAGCAGATCCATAGGGGGAACTTTACATGACCTTAGGGTTTATATTATCATAAAGTATGATGCCAAAAATAGCATAATTTTAAGCAATCATATATATAACACAGTTGTGACGGACAAACAGTAAGTATACCTGCACTTGGATTTCACGTGGCTGATCTACGGGGTCATCATCGTTAGTTGATTGTATTTCGTAGTAAGAGACATTTTTATGTCATTTTCTTTGCGATTTACTACCATGAAAAACACAACATGGCAGTATATGTACGGTGTTTCTAATTATTATTTAGTCAAGTGAATTTTGGAATTGTTACCTAAAGTTTGTTTGGCTTGATAAACGTTGCTCAGCATTATACGATGAGAGTAAATGATTTATCTTCGGAATGTAAATTGATGTTGAAATCTCCTGTAAATATTATGTTGTATTAGTTTTAGACCTGCTCGATGCCTTGTTCAAAACGTGACCAGAAGCTGTTGTTAGAGCCTGGAGGACGATATAAAACCGCCCACATGTGTTTACGTTTGATCAAATATTACCTCTATCAACATTGCCTTTAAACCATGAATGGAATGTGTGTACGGTCCTTGTAGGCGATACCATTGCGAATATACACAGCGACCCCACCTCCGGTTCTACGGGTTCTGTCTCAACGTGTGGGTGTTCCGAAATCTGGGATGTGCAGACTTTCAAGACATTTAACAGAAGATTTTGCCAAGTTTCTGTAAAAGATCACAAGGCTGTGCACCGAGTTTTAGGGTGTCAGTTGTAAACTCTAGACATTAAGGTGCATCATCCTCAAACCACTACGGAAACAACTATTGGTAAGAAGTTTTTAGCAAATCAGTGTTAGTCTGGGTTCCAGACATCTGATGGACATCGTTCAAAAGTAAGATAATTAAGCTGGGAGGAGTCAAAATTAAATTGGTCTAAGAGTGCAACGACTGCAAGCATTATCAACATAACCGAATGTGGGCGGTAACGGTGGATAAAACATACCTTAACCGCGCACACAGACGACAGTAGCATGTATTTTTTTAAATATGTTTTAGTAGAACTTCTCAAAAAAGCTTCATTGAAGGTACTTTATTGTCCTGAAGAGATCGCCTTCATTTAACTTCAATGCCATCATCTACAATATTGTAAATAGTTTCATCTAAAATTGTCTTACCGATTATAAAAACTCAGTTAAAAGGCAACTGAAATGATCGATATTTTCACAGGCATAGCTACAGGGAAAGGTTTACAAACCTGTCCAAGCGAATATGCATTATTTGCAACAAAGAGGAAGGTGTTTAGTAATTAG
The DNA here is from genome assembly GCA_007844125.1 of Sinonovacula constricta. Classification (NCBI taxonomy): domain Eukaryota; kingdom Metazoa; phylum Mollusca; class Bivalvia; order Cardiida; family Solecurtidae; genus Sinonovacula; species Sinonovacula constricta. The sequence goes on from CM017564.1 coordinate 2,848,667, forward strand.
GGTATAAACAATAGATCACACGCTGAATAATCAAGCGTTATACATGCATAGCTCTTTTGTTTGCTATTCATTTGAGTATAATATGGTATAATTTGGTGAACCGAACCTTACGTATACGACATTGAACGCTACGTTTGCTAAGTAAGAAGGTGGAGTAACTAGAAGCACTTAATGTAAATTATATGCAAGTTGTAACGTATTTAATTAGTTCAAATATAATGAATAAGCTATCGTTCATGTAAAATTCTGTATTGTCCCATATGTATAACCCTATTAGAGTAGGTGTGCAGATTGTCTTATCATCGTGGGGTGGGAGAATCGTCACAGCGTATTTAAATATATTTTATGTTTGTTTCTTTAAACAACTTTATGCATTATTTTGTACGAGTATATACACAGCTTCACAAACAATCTTTTGGTAGGAACAATTATACTAGAAGTATCTTCCCTTTTGCTCAAAGCCAAAGCATAAACGATTTACTTCATAGTAATGTTTTTAAAATATGTATGTTCCAGGCGGACATATGTTTGACAGATTACGAATTGTACATACTTTTGAGGTAAAAACATGCTAAAGCTCTAGCTCTTGTAGTTTCTGTCTGAGGTTTTAGAAAATTTAATACAACATGTCATGGCAATCTTTTGAGACATGTCAATGTTAAATTAATAATATGTAAAGAGTGTCAATATATAGTATGCAAACCAAATATAAGGGGCTAGCTGACATTGTTTTAAATTACTTTTTCAGTCTATTAGCATACAATTCTATAGAGACATTGGACATACACAAGGAATTTCATAAGCCTTCAAGACGATTCTGTGGACTGTGTTGTGTGTACGCAATGCACTTTCTGGTGCGTAGTTATAATTTGAACAAACTGTTGGGATCAAACACAGAAGATCACCTGCACATTGCGTTAAATGATGATAGTGTCCGAACTCGGTTTGATCAGAGCTATGGACAATTGTACACACACTCGACGATGTTGTTGCATCGTGAACATGTGTGTAGCAAGACGTGTCATTGCTGAATTGGATGGTATGGATGGTTGATTTTATTTTGATTTGTTTGCTCGATATTTTGACAGACATACTCACATTTATTTTCATTGGTTTTCCAAACTCCCTTTTTGCACCATTGTTGTTTACTGTTTACCCAGTTCACTGTTCAACAAAATGCTAAACAAAAACGATTTGCTGAACTCGTCATTCCCCATTTGTTTTCAAAACTTAAAAGTCTTAAGTTAAAATTGAAAATGTTTAACACGAAGGAATATGAAAGAAAACACTAAAACATGTTAAACACGAAAACAACTTAAAATTGAAAAACGTTAAAAATAATAAATTTGAAAAAAAATAATGTTTTACCTTTTTTCTTGTATACTCTACTGTGCCATGTTGTTTTTGGCCATTATTTTACAATTACATTTCATTCTGCTATAAGATATAAGTAGATCTTGACAATTTGCATGCATGTGCACATTTGGTCAATGGTTGAACAATAAAAAAACACGTCTTAAAGTTGAAGTGACTACTAAGGAAATTATAATTTAAGTTGTTTACATAGAAAATGAACTCGATGTCAGTATTTTGTTTTATTTTATAGCTCGCATATGCAAATATTTAAACATAAAGAACTCGTCTAAGGTCATACCAGCTATAGTTTAGAGAACACAGGTGTGGCAGCGGCTGACCATAAGTAAGCCGATGGCTATAACCAGACAGATGTATTATGTAGTCTCAAGCAGACTGTTGATGAGAGATGCAGGTTTGGCATTGACAATCATATCTACATTTAAAGATTTACAAAGGACTCGTTGATTTTCTAGAGTATTAAACTCAATCTTTGTATTATGTAATAACATCGACAGTATAATTCCTTCAAAATAACACGTTGGAAAGTAGTTAAAAATTGTAATATGGTAAAAGTTGAAAAAACACGAAATTTCCTTCCGGAAAAAAACAACAACAGAAAAAACAAAAAAAAAACACATTATACATCAAGTTAAAAATGTGATTATGTTTTATCTGTAATAAAATTATACCAATCAATAAAGTTTGAAAAAGCAGAGACGGTTATACGTCAGCATGGATTTGTTTTTAACAAAATGCTGTGTTTGTACCTGCACGGAACATATTTATACTGGATAAAAAAAGTACCTGTTTTCCCCTTTCAACATTTACGTCTTCTCAGTTTGGGCTGTGTTGTACGTCTGTTCCTGCGTTTACGATACCGCTGTAATTTTACTTGAGTGTTTGACTGCAATGGACGTCATTTTGATAAGCCAAACAATAAAACACTACTGATAGACCCTTAAAGGTGTCTGCCTTTAAGTTGGTTTAATGAAATCAGCACATATTGATTTGTTTGGATGAGTCATATCTACTTCGGTAGCGCTATTGTTTTAAAAGAAAATCCAAAATGGTAAGTTCTACATATTTTAAAGTGTCCGAAAATGTATGCTTTGCAGCTTTTTAAATGTGTAGATTTATAACTATGCACTCTGTAATTTTTAAGTGTTTTAACCTTAAGTAGTTTTTTTATTTTATTTATTATGTAATATTTCCAAATTATATACAATGCAGAGACCATAAGGCGTTGGCATACACGTGGTAATACGGTTTCTTCGTTTCTTTTAACAAAAGGAACTTTGAACTTTAGTCTATGCTAGTTACGTACTATTTAACTGACCATACTGTACCGTCTTTCATTCATTTAGTTATGTTAATCTGATAATTCATACATACCCAACATGTAGAAGATTGCCATAACCACAATGTTGCTTACACTACCCATGCTATTAACATGCAAATGAAACTCTACTAATCGTGCTGATAGGCAGAGTTCGGTAACATAAAATGTAATTTATACATAATATTAACGCAGCATAACTGATTTTCGCTGTCACTTAAAAAGATAATTAACAAAACAATATAATAAAGCTTAAACTTAAGCGTTAACTAAAATATCGATACACTATCACACACGAAGAGTATTGCACATATGAGTTTAATTCCTTGATATAAGACAATATCTGTAGCCTATCATTTAATGCAATACCTGAACTACCCTGTTTAGCTTGCTTAGTGCACATTTGAGAATGTATCGACAAAACCTTGCGTAGTTCTATATAGAGAAAAATATATTTTAAGTAAATTAAATTATCATGGAAGCCGCATGCAGTTATGGTACTTCAACATATATCGATAAGAACACAATGTTAACCACCGTGGCCGAGAGGTTCAAGTCGCTAACTTGTAATTCCTCATCCCCTACCGCGTGGGTTCGAGTCCTGTTGTGGGCTAAGACTTTCATCTTTGGAGGTTTTTAAGCTTCATTCGGTCTCCTGTTGTTCTACCAAGCCCTAAATCCGAGGTCCTTCAAAAGTAATTAACTGGACGTCGCTAATACGACGCGTGTAAAGTAACAAACACAAACACACGTACACTAAGTTGATGTCAATAAATACATTTCTACATTTGATAGTGTATAATTATGAGACTATAACACATTATTATCATCAAAACCGATCACTTGTATTTTCTGCATGAGTGCAAAGTGAGTGTAAAGCATGTTTTTTAATACTTTATAAAAGCTTACACATGTGTCATTTGTATCCAAAGTGCTCAGGCATGTACAGCAAAAAAAGTTCCATCAGCCTTACCTGCAAGAATCAACTTACTTGTTTCGTTAACAAAGGAATTATATTAATACAGAATTATACGATACATATCATTCCGCGTTGAGTAAAACAACACTCGCCGTTTGTCTTTTATATTTTTACCTTTAATTGTGAACTGTTTATCAGCAATTTCATTTTACTTTTTGAAATCTTTACTGCCTTTTTACTTTTTGAAATCTGTACTGCCTTTGTAAAATGAAAATAACTTTTGTCAGTAAATCATTATTTTACCAGTATTTTGTTTTAAATCCTGAAGTGCTGCTAAACTTATGTTATTGTTACAACAACATGGTTTTATAAAGTTAAAATTCCAAACTGAAACTATGATTCGTTTGCTTAAAATTAAAATAATTAACTTTTCCACACATTACAATGATAGAAACGTAACTTAGCGCCTGTTTAGATCCGTAACCAGCGATACCCTGCAATAACGATAACGCACAGGGAATGAATGTACAGACACGCCTTACGCACTATTTTACCACAGTTAGTATGTAAACACGCATTCTTCTGGTTTGGGTTAAATGGGCGTCATGATGTTTTGGACACCTCATGCCTCTCTAATGATATTAATGGAGATATGATATTTGTACAGTTTTGTTTCTACGATTATTGTTAGAAACAAACGTGTCTGATTCACATGATCGGTACATACAGATTGAAAACCCATCGAGAATGAATGCTTATTGCATATTTATTGCCCATTAAATCTATTACCTTGGTACATGTCGTATCCTTGTAAGTAAACACACAGCCGACCACACATTAAATGTAATGTATTTGTAGTTAACTCTTTAAGCAATCCATTTACCAGTTATGTGAACCGAAAAATACAAACGCATGTGTACGTTCATCTTTAAAGAAAATATTGAAGTATACACTCCGTTTCTTAATGAACTGAACATTCTGATATTTAGAAACATAACATCAGTCCAGGTAATGAAGTCATGTTATAAACAAATTTTGTATATTACCTTCGTTTGTTCTGGACGTTGATAAAATAGTTGTTAGTTAATTTATTGTGTTAGTGGGTTAAGTCTAAGTTAGTAAATATATGCTATGAAACGCTCTGGAAAGAAAGGTGTTTTCCCGACAAACACAGTTTTATGATATATATAGGCTATAATCAGGAAGCAGCTAAATTACCATTCTACTTAAGCAGTTCAAATCGTATATATCTTGAACACCAGCGACCAAGAATGAAACAAAATTAGTATAATTACGTGATTTTCTATGATGGGTTTTGCAACATTTTAATTGGACCCGGCAAAGTGTAGTTGGTTGCATCTATCGATATGAGCATTTATCGAGCACGAATGGAAAATGTATTTTCATTTTGTAAATGGATGTAAGATAAAACAACCACGAAATTATACAATGACGAAATTATATTGGCATTATCTCAAAGAAAGTGGCTTTCGAAATGCAGGTAGACTAAACATGACTGTTCTGTGTAGGCGATAAGGAGTAGTAAACATTCCCCCTTTATGTCGTAGATGAAAGTTTAAGAGCAGGTAACAGAAAGACATTGCAGTTCTCTGTTTGCTTGTCAATTTAAACGACTTTGAATTACGTTTTTTTTTTTAATGAAATGCAATTTACGTTCCCAAAATTAATAGTCTTAACGTTGAATATTATACCCGAGGTCATGAATTGCAACTGTTTCCTAAAGGATATAGGCAAGTATAAATGCCATCTGATTTTCTTATTAATAAAATTAAGGTCTAATTATTTCGACTTAGAGAAAGCAGGCTGAGACTTGTATGGGAAACAGGAGGACACTATCACAAGGTCCATTAAGAATTACCTGCGAATGTTGAAAGACACACACTGTAATGAATCATTTCAAAATAGATTTGCTTAAGTTCAATTACCATAGAACACAAAATATATTGTCAATTTATAGCAGTGCATTATAAATTCTATAATTCTAATAATAAGGTGTGCCACAAAAGATCGTCACACTTCGGTATCTATTATGATATTATTTATTGTATGTGTGAAATTATTACGTATGGAGTAATGTCAATGGTTCCACGACGATCGCTAAGTTGTAATTCTGGGCGGGATAAAGCAACTACATCGACGTAAGTATACAGATCATGTATGTTCGCATTACACAATATGTTCAGCTAGATGTCAACATCACGTTAACATTTATTACAACATGTTATGTTAACCATTTAGCATGCATATTCACAATTAATTATCTAATTCGACATACATGTTCGTTACCGTACATGGACTTTCTTACCTAGGCATAAAGCCTGACCTCGAAAAGTCAAGGACATGCAGGTCTAATCCTTCTTGCTAGCGAAAGACAGATTTATTTTTTACTCTGAGAGCTGTCGCACCTTTCGAAAGTCAATTATAGCTGTGTTAATTTACGGTTGATATAAACGAATACATAGAGAATTATATTATCTGATCATACCACACATGCCACCTACTGGCGTCGATGTAGCGATCATATTTTATGATAGCATTAGCTTTTTACTGCAGTAAAACAATACTGGAAAGGATAAATCTCGCCGCTGCTTGTTAACTGCCTTATTGATGGTCGTGGCGACTGTCATGGCAATTGATGACGAAGATACGGCTTATAGCCAGAACGGGTATCACTATTATATATGTCTGTGGTTTGAAATGCAATAATGCAATATGGCACAAACCATTGTAATCATGGCTAGAGTCATGCATTACTACGACATGAATCAGCGACCTATGACTATTACAACATATATTAACATATGGCGGAAACAAAACACCAGAAAAAAGCTTTAACTTCCAATGAATATGCACACTCTTAGCAATGACATTGATAAACACATCAACTGAGAAAATGTCAACACCTACCAGGTATTTGAAACAAAAGCATACCGGCAGGGATGCTTTTATACTTTTGTGTTAACATATAATGATACAAAGCAATGACTAAAAACAAGCAGTAGTGTCATTAGAAAAAACAACAACACTGTGTAGTGATGTTAGGATTTGGAATAATTATGTATTCAACGAGATATTATCTTAACATAAATCCATGAACTTTATTGAATGCATTAGAACAAATACACAATCTAAGTTAAGGCCTTCATTACTCAACATGGTAAGTTTCATAAACATAATAAGATTATGAATCCGTAGGATTTAGGGTTAATACTAACCTAACTGGTTGTTTTATGTATTGAACGTTCATTAAAGCGAACATGAAGATTGCCTATAACATAAAATAAAGTTTAACTATGGTTACTTGAATTGCAATTGTCTTGCATTCAACTAATCAAAGTGAGAACATATGGCTCACTCCATTAGCAAAAGACGACTTGCATGTTGAAATCTTGCAAATGACCCACCATAAGGACATCATCTATCCTTTACTTACTACTTACGTGATCTCATTATCTTAATGTTGTATTGTCTGCATATAAACTAGGTTGTCAATAAAAACGTGACACCTTATTTGATACAGGTTGCCTTAATTGGGAGATGCTTAAGCGGTTAAACTGTTCCAATACTGTTCTTATATAAAGTGTTTCTAAACAAACGAGTATTTGTATAGCTTAACTATGCACATATTTATCTTCTGTATGTGTAAATGTAAACATGAACGAGTCGTCTTAAAGTTAGGCTAGTTGTAAAGTTGCAAACCGAGTTGCGCCAGTGTCAGACCCAGAATAAAAGCAATGCGTTATCTTGAACAACAATATTGCTGAACATCTCAAATCTTAGGCCGAGTCAACGAATGAAGTAAACCCCTAGATGTTAGTGAGGCAAGATATAGGCTTGCCATTTACAACTATATTTACGTTTTAACTTTTCTAAAGACCAACATATGTAGTTAACGTTTAGGAGTAGCCGAGTCAATACATTGTAATAAAGCTACAACATCAACATTCAATAATAACACATTGGAGAATCGCAAAATGTGTATATTAAACTAGTTGGCTTTCAAGAATAATGCAATATTATACGTAGACTGTGTCAGTACGTTTTATTTATATTAAGTATAATTATATAAAAGTGTGCAAATGAATTTTCCTAGCAGAAGCGGAGACACCTTCATGTTAGTTTGAACACCTTCCAACATAATGCTGGCTTTATACCTGCAACATACTGATTGACAATGTTATATATATATTTATATATATATATATATATATATATATATATATATATATATATATATATATATATATATATATATATATATATATATATATATATATATATATATATATATATATATTCCAAAGGTCTGATAATTGATACAAAACCAATATCATAAATCTAAACTATGTTTAATCGTCAAAAAAGAAATACACTCTTACTTGATGCGTGCTTAAGCTTTTTTTGTTCTTAAGCATCATTCGGAAAATACATATTGCAGTCGGTCATCATATTGTGTATAGCTGTATTGCAACAGACCAGTGTTGATTTAACATGCGGCATCATACAGGTTTTTTGCCCTGATGTACCCAACGAATTTGTTTATCTACACACAGTGTAAGGAAATACTAAAACTATAGTTTATAGTTTAATAAGTTTGAAATTATTAGACATACAATACCGATCATAGTAGCCTCGGCAATCAAGTTTTACATAGCGCTAGACGAACGAGATTTGAACAAGATTATAAGTTATAAAATTTTAAGTTATAAAATCGGATCATATGTGCCAATAATACGTACTTTTTATAAATTAAATAAGTGGTATTTTAAATTAATGCATTTGATTTTAATTTATTTAGCACTTTTTTGTGAATACATCACAGAGATAAAAAAACGTCTGGTTAGAACAAATGACGATACTCAAATCAGAAATCTGCCGACATTAAGTCAGGAACGGCAGTTGAACCAATATGATGGGATAATTGGCAGTTAGAGAAGTTATCTGTCGGCCACTCTTCTACGACACCAATAGGCACCTAACCTGTGTAAGTAGTGTACATGTGAAGACGAAAGTCTGACAATCTAGATTGTTAAATGTAATCTCATGATGTGAAGTAAACAGTTCTATGTTCTCTAAAAATATAAAATCATATAGTATAACGTCAATTACAGCATACTATCTACAAACAATCAAGTATGTTGTGTTTTTTTTTTTGCATAGACACTATTCTACGCCTTTAGCAGTCCTTTCCATGAAGCCAAGCAATACATGCATAGCCTTCTATATCAGTGGCACATACAGTCCTCAATATAGATGGACAATTAATTCAATTGAGAAGGATTAGAATTCAAATAGAATAAAGTCCTTAAATTTGACCTATTCAATCGTTATTGTAGATATTAAAGAACGAATACAGATATTGTGCCGAGGTATACTCGAAGCTTGGCGTTTACTGCTGCTAATAAACTAGCATATATGTCAGAACCGTTATCAGAATATTTTCGATAACACTTACATATAGAGATGGCTTTTCGGAGTAATAGGTATACTTCTAACGTGGCCACCGTTGGCTTGAATGTCCATTGGAGAATCTTACTTGAAACATGGTTAATTTCGGTTCTACGAATGAACGGCTCATGAAAGCCAGTATGCAACTCTCAATAACCTGTCCATATGAATCTTCAATTTAATTATACATGCACTGCCTGTAAACGTGTACAACACTGCAACAACATAAATGCGTGTATCTATTGGAGAACAAAACTGCAAAAAGATCAATTTAACAAATCGAAAATGTATGCAATTTTGCATTTTGAGATTATAATACACATATCAGATACATAATATTGACATAAACTGCATTTTGCACGCGCATTAAGCATAACAGGTTTTCTCTCTGTGGCCAAATAATCAATATGAGTCTAAGAACAATATTGCAATATTATAAAATTTGCCCTTCAAGCTGTACCTTTTTTTTGTCACGAAAAAAGTACTTATTGTGCAATTATTATTAATGTATATTTAAATACAATATAATACTTACTATTGATACTCAACGTGTGTGTCTGTCTCTACTCGTTGCTCAACATAACAACACATTCATTTGTTAAGCTGTTTTTTATGTTAATTATGATTCTATAAGCGATTACACGTGTGCAAACAATGGCCACAATTATTCCACAGTAAAGCATTGGACAATTGATAGCAGGAACGCATTCAAATAAATACTGCAAATAAAAACCTGTTCTAAAATATATATTATACATTGAGACAAACGTTTTGTGACTCCGCAAGTGATATTGGATTTATCTCAGTATATCAGTCAAAAAGTGATATTCGTTCGCGGTATTTTTTATTCAGAAATCTGCATTTCATGCATGTCTGAATTACAAAATTTAACGAACTTCCATGTAACAGGTAATACTAATGGTATTAACATCAGAAGTATGACTAAACATAACGCATCTTGTCTTAGACAAACATGTTTGTTTTGCACATTCACTACTACTGCCGGTGCATGAATAGCTGACCGCGAATAGTCAATGTCATTCAGATTCAATCCTGTGCGTTTTCGAAATCCAGCACTCGACACCGCCCCTAAATGGTGGCATTAATGTTTTATCTTTACCTTTAATAAAATGCCTATGTATTAACTTCGGGTGCCTTGTATTTCTTATCACTACAACGAAATTCAGAATGTTGACATATGTCGTACATTTACTTAGATAATCAAGTTGCTTTTTTTCTAAAAAAAGTTCACCGATTTTATAGGTGTTGTGGTTTTATACCCTGTAAAAGTTCAGGTTCTGAATTGTTTAGGATTAAAACCAGACTTCAATACACGCTTTCATATGGCCGCTTTATACAAATCAATATTACAAGAGGAATGTGAAATAACGTCTACTGATAAGAGTAAGTGCATATTTACGTAGCTATAAATTATAAGGCAACATTCAAGTACATTAAACTGGGGAAGAGCTTGTATACAGTCTGTTTATATGCAGACACTATATTGTTGATGGGGTTTAAAACTTAAAACTTAAAGCATGCCGAATATGCACATAAAAGTCGCATGTATTGCTTGAAGTGTAATAACCAGTGTTTGTTAAGCAGTCCTTAAAAAACTAAACATAATTTGCGTTGTCGTATGCACTCATATATATTACACTTGGATTGTCAAGTCTTGTCTTAAAATTGCATTTACAGATGTAAACTTTGTTTACATTAAAACTAGGTTTTAGCTATAATATGACATAGACAAAAAAATTTCTACAAGAATTAACCACACGAAGTTATTGCCGTGACGGTTATAACCGGTTATTTATACTATATGTTAATACTTTAGGGATAGACTGTATCATATATGTATATCAGCCAAAAATAAAAGATTAAAACTGTCACATCCTAAACACATTGCTCACTGTATTGTGTTCTATTTACTTAACATCTAGTAATATAAGCATAATTCGTTTTATCATGCCAGATTAACGGTAAGAGTAGCCTATGCAATTCGTAACGCTACAACCCTTTACTGGTGCGGCAAAGTACGTATGTTCACATAGGAAAAGTAACTAAGCGCATCCTTCACCAATAATTAATTTGACATCGTCACCAATATGACTATAAGTCTTTCTGTGAGATGTTACACTCGCAACAAGCAAAAACAAAACAAACAAAAACAACAACAAACAACAACAACATCGGATTCATGGCTTCTAGCGCTAGCAAATGCTATGTATCAGGAGGGTCACACACGACAATGGCAAACATATATGTCTACAGGTCACACACGTATATCGTGATTTCAGAGGCTCGTTCATGGTCATGGTGTCTTCGGAAAACGTGTTTTTATAAACAGATAATTTAAAATACGTTGTTAATTAGCCGATAAGCATGGGGTCCGTATTTGGTATGACTTACCAAAACAATTGTGTACGCTAGAGTAAATAAACACAGCGTGTAAGCTTGTTAGCTACGCGAACAGCTTTTTTTTCTGAAACAATGTTAGACTTCATTTGCATTGGAGAGGTAACCAGAGTTTCGTTTTCTAAAAAACAAAAAAACAAAACAAAACAAAAACAAAACAACAACAACGAAAAACGAATAACGAAAACACAAAACAACAACAACAATGAATTAAAGTAAAGTTTGTAATCTGTTTTATTTAACCAAAATCCAGATTTGTTTACCCACGTCTGTGCTCTCAAGCAGCCGGATAATGTACGGGTACATGAAACGACCACGCGCACTTCAGTTGCTTAATGATCGATGTTTACCAAAACACCCCACCCAACATTTCATATCCGTTCATATCTGAGTCAAGCCGCACATTTTGTTTGTTTAAACATAGACAGCCACTTGACCGCTTAGGTTTTCGATTTTGTTATTATAGCCGGCTGATCCGCTCCGACATTGTGAACATTTAAGCAATCGGCATCTGCTAAGTTATATGAGATAAATAAAAAGCCGCAGCGATGTTGTTTTTTTCACCATATCCACGGTTAATAACTCTTATATTGGAAATGGTGACCAAGATCGCCCTTCATAGAAAACATATCTGTTCTTTTCTGAAATACATCGCAGAGAACAATTATGGCCATTATAGCGACGTCCAGCTTGTTGTTGGAGGAATACGCCAGATACATGTCTAGGTAGAACCACCTGCGCACCTCAAGTAAGCTGGAATACCTTCCCAAATTAGGTCCTTCACTCAGACCGGGACTCGAATCCACGCGATGAGAGGCTATAACCAATATTGTTACATGTGTTTGACAATTGTTGATTATCAGTTTTACTGCCATTGACTAGTGTTATTCAACACGTTGGGGATGTAATATTAATTAACTTCCACTGTTCCAATTTGCGTTCTGTATATAACTGTTATTAATTTGCAGTTATAACATTTAGAGTCGTGAAACGCAGTTATTGTTTTTATAATGGTTGTATTTTAGTATAAATCTTTGGATTGTAATCCCACAGTCCGTTCTGCCGTCAGTGTAATTGTCCGCCTCAGAATCCGTCCGTCGGTCTGCCCTAATATCTGCATCTCAATTTGCCATGCGTCCGACCTCTCGAACGGATCATAATCCGCGGGTTCTTATTGCCTAACCTATAAACAGCTAGTCTGTGTATCTGTCTCACTCTACATTAAACACTTTCGTTATTCTGCCAGTTTTGTAACTGTTTCAAGCCGCCTGCCCTGAGAAGAAACGATTATCTGGAAAACTTATTCACAGTTTAATCGCAAAACAAAAAGTAAATGAAAATATTAATAACATCTGTAGGGAAATATACTATATCTCGTTTAAACCATATGCTGTATCATGTCAATCAGCGAGTATTATGCGTATGTTAATTAGTAAGCGTACTAGTGTTCCTTAAACAAGCATTGAGTGTCACAGATGTTGCACTAACTTGATAATAAGCATACCTAAAGGTGTAACACGATTAAATGTATCGGGTTTTAAATGTTTGCAAATACTGACGATTGATAGTTCAGTGTGCATTTCCTTAAATAGAACTTAATGCGAGGGTTGTTTTATAATAACTTCGACTTGACAATTTAATGTATGGTGTTTTGTAACTTTAAATTTCTTTAATGTGGCAATTAGCTAAACACATAACATATACAGTTTAAGTGTTACATTTCCACTGAATTCATTTAATTCAAAGAAATTCGGTCACGTGGTGCAACCAACCAATGGCTAGACAGCATATATCACACAAGCGATAATTACATTATACGACAAAATAGCTGACCAATAATAACCTCCAGTTAATTCGTTTCATGCAGGGAACGTGTTCAATTCAGATCAAAAGTTTGTCATCAGCAAGAAAACATGAGCTGGTTACAACACTATACATAATTGTCCTAAAACAACATTATTTTGGTATGATTCTTGTATGATTGTATATAGATTTGAATATCAAGTCGTCCGCTATAAGTCTTCGTCTTTACCTAAAAATAGTAAATTCACATGTTATTACGTAACGAAACGCGGGTAAAAATAAAATGATAGTCATAATTTAGTTTCTTAACACTTCAGTTAAAAACACTACAACAGGAAATTTAGACGGTATTGGGATTAAAAAAAGTAAACTTTGACGTTCATAATCAATAAGCGATACATTTATCAGACCTATATGTACACATTCATCCGTTTATAACAGCATGAATCATTTAAAGCATTTGATTTATTGGCTGCAATGCAATTGCAAGAGCAAGATAATTATTGTATTTCCTGTGTTGTTGAAGTTCTTTACACCAACAAGAACGTCACTAACTAGTCCATAATAGTTTGCTTCATCAATTTATTTGTATTTTCGATGTATGGTTGATAACAGTCATTTTAGTATTGGAGCTATGTTTGTTAATGTTTTTTTTTACTATGGCGGCGACAATTTCCGGAATAACAACGTCACATCGAGACGTAGAAGTTGTAACGCTGACGGAATTGTTTTTATGGCGCCATGACGAGGTGTCCAAACTACGATTTCCGCTATGTATGTCTGTTGTCTATAAATTCCGACATAGATGCCGTCCGGATGTGAAACATGTAGTTCGTATGTAACACAGATGCATGCTGGTGATGGGATTATTTATAACACGCCTGAAATAATATAATCCTAAAAGAATTTAAATTGGTACACCCATTCAAAAACATCACTAAAGCACTAGTTGTGTCGGTTTATTATGTACTGTTCATACTTATTGAAACCTACATACATCTACCTACTTTTTCTGGTTCCTTTGCCTTCTTTTACTGGTAAATACTCCCGCATGTACTTATAGGACATCTCATTGCTTTTTTTGTTTTGTTTTTAACTTATATCTAGGATTGATCAAGTTTAATAGCATTCATTTTCGTATTAGAGCTACGATTGTAAATGCTTACAAACATCAATATGTTTAAAGGTAGAAAACTCGTCGTGTTATTTCGAACATTTTACATTTGTTATTTCCCTTTTATATAAACGACAAGGGGTTCTTTACGCTCAAACGTTATAATATTTAGATCGTCACATGCATTATTGCATATGTCAGGCAAAGTCGGTAGAACACCAATGACAAACCATATGCCTTGGGCTAATTCAGGCGCGTCTTTTCAGCTAGAGATAAGTCTGACATTGTGACCACTGCGTTAACCTACGCAATAAATGCATTGACTAAGGCGCAGACAATATCTAGAGTATTTCACCCACAATTTCACATAGTGACGGAGAAACATTTACGTTGACGGGATTGCGTTATAAAGTCATGACGAGGTGCCCCACATACGGTGTTTCCAGTGTATAGTATGTATACACCGATTCCGACCTAGATGATGTCCAGATGTGAAAGTTTGTGCTCTTATGCAAAAAGGCGCATGTTGGTTAAGGCCTTTTTTAAATTTTATTTCAAGGGATTAATTATAAAACGTTTGAAAAACTATGAAACGAAAAGTATTCAAATTCGTACACCCTTTCCAAAGCCACCAGAAAACACTAGTTATGTCAGTTTAATATATGATTGTCAATTAATATTTATTTTAACCTACTAACATGTATCTTCTTTCGTGGTGTATGTGCCATCTTTTTCTGGTTGATACTCGGGCGTGTATATACAGCACATCGGATTGCTGTACCTTCAGACATGAATGAAACTACTAAACAAATAATAGTAACATGAGTTTTAGGTCGTTGAATTAAATTGCCCTCCACGTGCTTCTTGCAAGATAAAAATGACATACACCATTATTACCAGAAGAAAGACATATTTTATTTTATGCATGCCCATTTTCTATAAGAAGGTACTTGGGCAACATCAAATGTTATGTGCTTGTCTAGGTTGTATTCAAATCAACAAGTCTCTAACTTATAAGAACAGGCCATAAACATCACAAGCCTATAGTTTTTGTCATCGCCTAATAAATAAGAGTATTGGACATTTTGTGTCAGACGGCAAATGACATTCGCTGTGCTTGAACATAGTTTAAATATTCTTGTTTTAACCTCGTACTTCCTGAAGGGTTTCTCAATTGCAAGCAATGAAACGAAAACTGCTATATTTTTCTAACAAATGTCCGAGCGCTGACGTTTTTTTAGGTGTAACGTCGTTAAAAAAGTTACGTAATTAAAATGTATGTCCACGCGGTATTGAGAAGAGAGAAAAGTATTTCATACATTCACATCGAATTACATTTAAATGGCAGATGCACTTTTAATAATAAGAACGTCAACTTTAGATTCTGAGTTACCTCATTCTGCAATTAGTTGATCAATCAATGATTGAATTCCATTGTAGAACTATTTAAACCACCGTTTTAGATTCTTAGAAGTTATCAAAGTGGAAGCAGTGGTGTTCGTCCATCCTAGTAAAATCTTCAACATCGCACTTTGCTCGACGACTTTGTCGTTATTGAACAACTTTTATTAATTATATAAGGCATGTCTCGAAGAGGCATTTTATAATAAATATGGCAGCCAGTTTCTTAACCAGGACAAAGAAGTTTAGACTGTTTTGCTCTCATACTTTAATGTTGACCTGTTTAAACTTTATTGACATTAAATCTGATCATATTCGGCACCGCATGACATGCTGATTGTTGGTGCGCTGTTAAACAGAAATAAATAAATATTTGTTTGTTTAAATAAATTTCCTCCTGGATGAAAATATGTCAAAAGGATAAATAAAAATAAATTACTTATATTCTTTAATCAAGCCACAATATGTTAAACACGTGTATTTATCTGTTTCAGTAAAACCATTACAAAGATAATATAATGCCGAACATTCATAAAGACATTTCTAACAAACACTGTACAGCCTCTTCTCGACCAAAACAAACGATACATCTATACACGTTCTGTTCAAACTAAAAACATATAATGAAAAACGATAAAATCCTATTTCTGAAGATCTTTGAAATGCAATGCATTCCTGCATTGATACATTTATGAGACTTCTTTTTACATAAATAAATACATTGCATGAATCGATTTATCAAAAGTAAACGATTAGATTGGCCAATCACATCATACTGGAATACCTTATGTGTATGTTATGAACATCGGTACAAATCTTGAAACACAAACTTATTCCTTACTATTTCTATAACGGGCTTGACAGTACGCTTATACATTTAAAAAGGTATTACACTTTCTAATCAGACAAAACATTCAACCTCATTTACACAACTTATAACCCCAGGGTTAAAAACAATGTACATTTCACATTTTATATAACCGTTAAAAACATGGTATCACAAATGTGGTTCCAATATAATAAAAGGCAAAGTGCTCGACAATAAACTTTACGTGTCAACATACTTGCAATTTAATAAGTGAAGCTACAACAAAAACATACTTTCTAATGCATCCTGAAATGTATTCCTTTCGTTTTATTTCAATGCTTTGTTCATATGAGTTTTGACATATTCCTGCATTTTACTTTGTAATTTTGCATCGCCTCCTTTACCAAACAGCCCTAGAATGTACAGTAGATGAGACACATATTGCCGGGACTTAAGGCAGAACGTTCATACGATATGTTCTTTGAGGAACACAGATCATACGATGTATAGCCGTGAATGGCTTGTTGACATTTACTTTAAATACTTATCATTTTTTACATATGAACATATAGAATGACAGTTATTAGCTAATAACTAATAAGCACAACTGTTAAAAGTAATGTTATATGTTTTTCATCATACTGAATTATTGTTGTTGATGAATTTCCTAGACGTATTGAAATAAACTTAACGTAGTTTTATAAAGTATACGTAAAGTGTCGAATCGATCTAAACAAGAAATCTAATAAAACATATGATCATAAATGTCATAATCATGAAATATATCAATAAAATACTAAATCACCAAAGCAATTTAGCAAATACTCTTGTTTATACATGGTTATAGACTAACATCTACTCTCGATCATAATATTAATCACTGGTACAGAAGAACATCAGATCAAGAAATGGCATATTTCATCATTTTAGCCACTTTTGTTCAACTTATAGTGTAAAAGATGAGCATCTCTACTGCATAATCAATCAAATAGAACAAGAAACACTGACACCTAGTAACATATCCCAGACGGAAACGTAGTAGTCCAGTTTATAAATATGACCGCAAACAATGTTCTCTATTAAAATGGTTAAAAGTCAATCTTCATATCTACTGGACAAATATAATGGTAATAGGAAGTTTCAATGAAACACCTGTGATGTAGAACTCGGTATTAAGGTATGGATTACTCCCAATGTGAAGACAATATACACCTGGGATGAAGAACTCTATATTAAAGTATGGGTTACTAACAATGTGAATACAACCTACACCTGTGATGTAGAACTCTATATTAAAGTATGGGTTACTAACAATATAAAGACAATCTACACCTGTAAACGTTTTGAAACGATTTACAATGCAATTTTGACAACTACTAAAGGTATAGTCATGGATAACGCATGGTCAAGTAAAGCCATACGGAGAGACCGTGCATATCAGTCTTTAAATGAATTTAAAAATATGCTCTATGTAACCGGCAGGCTGACGTTATTTGGTAAATGTAGTTAGTAAGAAACACTTTATTATTTGTTGGTTGCTTCTTCCATCACCTGCAAAACAATCCAAGAAAGACCCAATATGACAAAGACAAACACTGCACTGACCTAAGGTATAATTATATTCATTATGGGTATTCTGCTTATATAATTATTTTCCTCTGCATCATATCTAAACCGTGACACGTACAGTGTCCTTTCCTGACTGTTATAACAGACAGCAGCACTCCTGGCTTCCTTCAGGCTTAAGGGCATGACTGCAAGTGTGGTACCTGTTCGTGACACCGCGTGGATCATATTGTCGCTACATATATAGATGTTCCCATCACCTGTACACACGCCTGGTCGTAAGGCCCGGCCCGCCGACGTATAGTGCCTACAATTGTATCCCCATTGTACTCTTCCTGCCCTGTCCATACAGGTGACGTTGTCGTTGTAAAAATCACTGACATAGATAAACTCATTATCTAGGCTGCACGTAAGATACTGAGGATATTCGACTGAATCAAGTTTAATTGTTTTTAGTGTGTCACCTTCCATATTCATGATCTGGACCAGTGGTGGATCTTTAAAAGAGACAAAGTATCTGTTCTCGCTGCAGTGTATACCTAAACAAATGCCGTCTACACCCATGATACGACATTGTTTAAGGTTCTGGTCAGCAGTGAAGACATGAATCTGGTGGAAAGCTGGGATAGTCACTGCTACCTTGGACCCGGGGACACGTGTGACGTCACGCGGTGCTGATAAAAGCTCCTAAATGTAGTGTAAAAATAATAGAGAGAAAGATTAACATTTTCAGACCTTTATGCATACACTATGTACACATAAAATATATATGACAATCAGGATAGACTGGTGAATAATTGGATGGATGAATATATGGTGATATCTATAAATATACATGTAGAGGGAAAGTGCTGATCTATCAGAGAGATATGGAGAGGACAGATAAGACGTATATCAGGACTGATAGAGACAGAAAGGAATACAAAAACGGTCTTTGTATGAAAACAAACATACATATTCTACTTTATATAATAACAGTGTTGGCATATGTAAATGCACATGAGTCACGGGAAGAGAGAGGCTACGAATAGTAGAGAGGTGTTACAAAGGATCATGTATTGCTTTGAGGATTTAACTGTACGAATTATATATAAGATAGAATGGGTCATTGTTTTACATTGACTAGTTGAATACAGAGTGTATACGAACCATCTAAATATCGTTATAATTTGACGATTGAGAAGCTAATGATAAGTTTTTACATGATTTTAACACAATTTATTTTTGTTTAAATGTACAAATTGCAAAACTATCTCTTTTACTGTTCGAACAATAATAGGCACGACGGGGATTTCTGCTAAGACGGACAATAATAAAACTTAAGCTCCAAAAGTTGATGGTCACGGTCAGCTTGGCTTAGGTAGAACACGCCTACTTGCGATAAAGAGTGGGATGTTATGCGTTAATGTTCGCATTGATTTATGGCATAAATGAACAACATCTTCATTAGCTTCCTTATGAACGACTGACTTACTTGGTTATTTTAAAAGGCAATGTGTGTTCCATACATCATATTTCCACACATTAAGTATTAAAATGCATGAATATGCTTAACACAAACAAACAAAACAAATGTTCATTTCCATCGCAGCTCCATGAGGCAACACTAGTGTCATGCCGAGAGCATGTGGATGTTTGAATGTCTTTAAAAACAACAACAACAACAAAACACATTATTAGCATGAATTAAATAAAATAAGTGAAATGGACTTTACTTTAATAATGCTGAATAAGATCAAAGTACTGCTGCGGTTAAAGAAACACTTTATATGCATAATTTCAAATTGTAAATGTTTCAAAGGCATTTTATGATCAATCAACAATCAGATATTATAATCCCTTGGAATATACGGTTGCTAATGATCGACGGATCGTTGCGCAACACGACCGGTTTAATTATTCTACTGCGCCATTAGCCTGTCTGTGCGCATTTCTGATCGAGAGACGCATTGTCTATCTGTTCAATTAAGTCACGTGAAATGACCACGTGACAATAACAATTTAAAACATTGATTGGTCTAGAGATATGACGATATTTTTTAATTGGCTGATGGTAAAGTACAGATGTTAAACTTAGAAGAAGGGCACAACTTTTGTCTTTTATGGCTCTTGGAGAGTCTCTGAGTAGAAAAAGAACTTTAAAGAAACCCAAATCTTTGACTTAGATTGTGGAGATACAGCAACCTGTCGGAAAGAAATGCAATGGCACAAGGGTATGACTTATTTTAAACGTAGAATAATTCATTGTTTTCTGTGCTTGCATTGACAGAGTGTATACCAATGGAGAAGCTAATGATGCATTTTAACATGATTTAAAACACTACCTATTTTCTTTAAAATGTACAAACTACGAAAATATCCCTTCAAATATTCGAACTTTCCACTTCTATTAATAATTAGAACGGGGATTTTCGCTTAGCCGGACAATCATAAAACGTGAGCTCCAAAAGTGAATGGTCACGTGATATTTACGTTTAGCGTGGCATAGTTAGAAAATGCTTTTTTGCGACGAGGAGCGGGATGTTATGCGTTACCGTTTGTACTGAAATACGGCATCAATGAACAATATTTTGCATAACAACTTAGTGCATGATTATTTAAGAATGCAATGTTTGTCACATACTGTCGGATTTACCACCTTAAAAAGACACAAATACTTATACCACAATCACACACACACTTCGACGTAAATGAACAGTATTTTGCATAACAACTACATTTCGTGGTTATTGATGAATGCAGTGTTTCTTCCATACTGTTGGATTTAGCACCTTTAACAGACACAAATACTCATATCACAAACACACACATACACACACATGCACGCACGCCCACACACGCGCGCGCAAACACACACACACGCACTCACGTACACACAGACGCACGCACATACACACGCGCACACAGACATACACACATATACAAATGTTCAATATTAATAACGCTACACACTTTCTTCCGATTAACATTTGATTAAACTTGTCTGATTAATCAGTGTTTATTATCAATAACCTCAGTTTATATACTGTACGATAACTGAATGCATTCTTCTGCAACCGCTTCTTAAACAAAATAATACCATCGTTCTTCCACTTAGGGGATGTCCGTGTTGGTTAATTCCACCTCTTCTCCTGTTCCTCCTCAGTCGTCCTCATTAACATCATTATCATAATGAAAATAGTATGCTTATTTAAGAAATGCATCGCAGCGACAAATAATTAATTATTTTGGCTGATGAAGACAAGACATCAGACAAATGCCTGAGTAGAACCATCGGCGAATCGCACGAAGACCTTCCAACATTAAGTTCTACGCCATGAACGGAACTCAAACAAACACGGTGAGAGGCATTAGAAGCGGATATATATTATTATATTGAATCCAATGATTCGTTGAGCATTATTTTCTAAAGACTGCTGAAACTGAGTTGAATTATTTCATTTTACAATATACATATGGCGGTCGATGGGAAAACAGAAACATTTAATGCTTTGAATGACATTATCTCAATGGAAACACGATACAGATCAATATATTTATCAACTTAAATGTCTATTGTTTTCAATGTGATGGAGCATCTGAAAAAAACTAAATACTGACGTCAAACTTGTTTGCCCTGATGATTATGTATCATTAACTTTAAAGAAAGTGACTATGTGATCTTCTTAGTTCTAAATGTAGCTAACTTTGAAGCATGACTCATTTTGACGTAAGGCACAAATAAACAGCATTTCGCAATATCAAATAATTAATTTGATTTCATGGGTTCAAAAATGACACAAACAGAAGGATACCAACTTTTAGTTTCAAAATTTTTATTTTGACACATAGCAAAATGTAAAACAATAACCCAGACTTGGTTATGCACATTGAAAGTGGTATCCAGCACTTTGCCTATACCAAATATATGTAACAACATCTGACCTCTGTTTGGGGTATTGTTTAATTAATTTCCGCAGAACCAATCATACTTTAGTCTCAGCTTTGATAATTTTCAACAGTTTCTCAATTTTATGGCAGTTAACTCCTTAATCAAGACTTTAATGTTAGTTTTTTTCAGATCTATAAATAAAAAAAACACGATTAGATTCCTGCTTAAATAGACACCAACGTCACAGCCGATGTCGTGGATGAACTTAAACATTAGTGGTCACGTGGTTTACAAAGTTAAAAAAAAGCTAACTGTGCAGCATGGCTCAGATACGAAATACATGTAGGCAATTACGATTGTGGCATTATTATTCACTTTACAGACAAGTGTAGGACATCAATAAACAGTATTGTGTGATATATGTTTTAGTAACAATAGTAATTTAAGATGATTAATGAAACTATTTTGACCCATACCGTCGGATACCATCTTTAATGGAAGATCAAATATAAAGACATATTCAACAAGAAATCACTAAACCTCTAGTCTATTTTTATTTAGACTTATTGCTGCTTCTCTGGTCGTCTTTTTGCTTTTAGCTCAGGTTCCAAGTTTGCATCTATTAAAAGTTATATGAAGAGGTATTCTGTCTTAATCCCTTGATGTTGTGTGTTGACATAATGAAACTGTATTCATCTAAATTTGTTTTACATCGCGTATGAAATTATCGAATGAAATTATTTTTACTTTTAATATCTATGATTAATAGCTTTGGTAGCCCTGACAACATGAACAATCTACTGTCAAGACTGAAAGCCCAAACGTCCCACTAAGTTAAACCTATGAGAAGAGTGTGCTGGTGAAACCATTGAGAAGTTGGCCATTGTTTCTGCATGTCAAACAGCAAGCGAAACCTTTTCAGATGTAAATATATCTATATACATATAATTATTTAAATCATACAGAAAATCGACTCCGGATTGCTTAACAGTGGTCGTCATCCTTCGACAATCGAATCAGTAGTCAGGCGAACTTATTAATGCTTTTGTTTTATTACAATGTCATGTATAAATAGCAAATGTTTATGCCTGACTGCTCACCATCTCGCCTCAACATGTCATGGGTTTGAGTCCTGGTTGGGATGAAGGACTTAAAGGGGAAGGCCTACCAGCTGGTCTGCGGTCGGTAGTTCTACCGATATAGTTGGTCAGGGTCTATCTCCACCAAGATAGCTAAAAACTAGTATAATGACCAAAAAATGTGTCAGAGCGATGCATTTCTAACACAAGCAAAACAAATTAGCAGCGACCTGACGAAGGTTTAAACCACGGACATCATCATCCCTGCCACTAGATAATCCCGCTCAGTTAATAAGTGTATACGCTATGACTGTTTTAACAATTTCTTGATTTTCATTTGATCTTTTAAAGCGTAATAGTAACACTATGTTGCATTTTTTTTTGTTCTTAGAACGTTTGACCATCAGGTATGTTACTTTTTTCATTGAAGCAAATTAGTATTATTGTTATTACTATTTTGTGGCTTTTCAGTTTAAAATGTCATTATGCCACACATCAACATGAATCGGAAGTTGAAACTACAAGTGCGCAGTGGTATTGTCCGTATGTCAGACCTGTCTGTCTCTTGGAGGATACTGCAGTTCGTAGCAGTATATTCTGTCCATGACCCTATGTCTATTTGTCTAGAATATTTCCATTGTCTTTTTCTATTGACTCATAATGGTCGATGACGTTATCTGTGTTCACAAAAATGTTTCGGAACTGCTCCACTGTCAGAAAGATTAACCAACTCCCAATTCTTTTGAAAATTAGACAACTCTAAATCTCTTATCGAAAATATGTTTTTTACTGTGATTTGTATGTCTGCTATTGTTTTGGTAATGTGACAAAAATGTGTTGCTTGCATAGGTTTGTGACTTTATTTTGAGAATATTCCAAAATCACTGATGATTTTGTCATTGTAATTCATTTTCGTAATGCATATGTAATATTTGAATAAAACTAAACTATTTTGTATATACTCATTTTTTTCTGAATTGCAATGGTTTCTTTTCCAATCACATTTTGCCATTCAACCATTTTGGCCATTTGGGTCAATGACATACAAATCGATAAAAGTCTCTTTTCATAATTTGTGGATGAAAGATTTTTATTAGTTTATAAACACTTAGAATGGAAAAAAAAGTTCCACAATTCTATAATTCGAAACTTATTCCATTACGCTTGCTCTATCTTAAAAGTCGATCATCATCATCATCATCATCATCATCATAATCATAATCATCATCATCATCATCATCATCACCATCATCGAAATTATCATTTTTTTATCACATGTTGGGTCTGCATTCTAATAATTGCCAGTGTTGTTGTTATCAGCATTATGAGATATAAAGAGAAACAGATGGAGCACACTATCTTGACTATTTAGGCATCATATCAATACATATTATTCCATATCAACTGATATATAAAGCTATACTGGTACCTTTACTCCGATTACCGTTCGTCTTTCTAGATCCAGCAACTTGATACACTTATTACTTTTATCAGCAAGCATAAGTTGTGTCCCAGAGATAGCCACCATACCAGTTATCTGACATTGTCTTGTGTCTTTATCTGATTCGACAGGTATAGTTGATACATCGGAACAGCCAGTTGCCGGTGAGGGCCCCAGATCTAGTAAAGTGTCAACATCGGTTTAGTGAGCCTTTTACTTCTGCATTCTGACGCATATTTTAGTTATACCAATGCATCATCATCGTCATCATCACCACCATCATCATCATCATCATCATCATCATCATCATCATCATCATCATCATCATTTTCATTACCATTATCATTACGTTCTGAATGTCGTTTGCGTTAGCAATAAGCAAACATGATGCAATTTAATTAGGATATGTGGATGCGTTACCACTGTGTTTTAGCGTTGAGGAAATCCGTTTGCTATAAAACCATTCATTTCAGAAACACAACAGCGAACATTTAGTTTTAAGAAAGAATGTTTGTTTTCAGTTATCGTACTAAATGTTTGAATCGACCAACAAGGGTTGCGTTTGAGCCTAATTCAGTCAGCGGTATCAATCTCGCAAGCAATTGCAAAATGCCCGTGCTGGTAAAATTTCTGTAAGTGCAAGATGTTTTTCATTTTTCTAAATTGAGTGAATACATTATGATTTGTGTTTACAAAAATGCAAAACACTTCAATATAATGCATATGCTAATAAAGAAACATAAAGACGTGTTGTTTGGTGATATGTCCAACGCATGTATTTAGTATGCATGTACAATAAGCTTTAACATGTAATAAGCGTTTCTCTTCATCGACTCGGTATTGATTCTATAAAATGTGATAGCATAAACTATCTTGCATGTCTGTGTTAATATGTTCATGTGTTGAATGCGTAGACATATATAGAAGCGAACCTTTAAGCATAACTTTAATATCTTTAGAACATAAGCAGAGCCGAAATGATAAAATCTGCTTGCATATAACCTGGATTGTTTTTGATACTTTAACTGTGTAAAAGCTGATACAACAACTGATGTATTTTAACAAATTTTTAACACTATAGATTTGTGCGCTTTCATGAAGGTTGCGCACATAAAACACCGTAGTACAGTTAATCAATTAAACATACGATGCCGTATACGATACCTTCTAGCGCATGCGTAACATGTTGTCAGTATTTGCAAAACTTCCTTAATTTAACCACTAAAAATAGTATATTTTGTTCTAATATGCAGTAGATCAAGGGGACTTACCTAACCAGTCCAAGGCAGATAATGTCATACTCGGAAAATCGTAGGGACGCTCCGGTTTGGAAAAGGCCTATCAATAAAAACGAATGTCAATAAATTAATCTGCAAACACTGTTCAGATAATACCCACACTGTAAACAATTTTCATGGCTCATTTTCTCTTGCTCACCAACACATTAAGCAATGGATGGAGAAACACTGTCATGTTTAAGCCGCATTAGAAAAGCGAACATATACCAACCAAGTTTAACAAATTTTTCAAATGTATCTTGAACATTAAACATACCAACAATCAATCATTGCGGTTGTACATTTTAGAGTCAGCAGTTAGCTTGTTCAATATAATGAAATTAATTTTACAAAACCAATGTATTGTCTTTCGTAATCATCATTATATTGAAATCTCTTAATTATAATTGCTGTAAAAGATGTTGTAAATAGTTATCCGTTATAGTTTTTATATGCAAAAGAGGTAATCGTTCAATCAAAATCATTGATACACTAACAATAGCCAAGTGTATAACATAAACTGTTTCTCCCATCGTTTGTTATGCATGAATGTCTTATGTGCACGATAAACTGTTGACACAGTGAATATGGCGAGATAAGGCTATAGGACGAAATATATACCCTTATCATACGTCAGTTTCATCCTCCCAACACCATCAAACAAGTAATACAGACTCAATATCGTATCATCTAGCATCACTGCACAGATACCAAACAAAGCGAAAATCTGGTTAGTTTAATCAGTTGGTCAATACGACTGTGTGCCTTTAAAACTGAATATATATCCATTAAGGTTTTGTTCCCGTGGTAATAAATCAAGAAGGAGCTTTATTATTTAAAAGGAAAAGCTCAACAGAAAACACATTACTGACTTACCTCCTTTGCAGTTTCATGTTTGTCACCTACATGTAACGAAACATATTGCAGGTTGAAACGCATTTGGAATGAAGTGAATCAATATTTTAACGAATAAAATCAAATATCCTATTGTTTTCTCTATTGCTGACACATATTAGGGGTTTGTGTTAACAATTGTCTGTATAATGACTGACGCAGTGTCAGATATGACGATTGCTTGGAAACATTGAGCTACGACTGAACAATCCACATAGATTCTGTTGTTGCAAAAGCAGTAACAAATGCATTCCAGTTTTCACAACATAATCCAGTCATTTTTTTCCAGCAAAAAGAAGGAAACACATATTTTTTCTCGAGCATATATTTTTAACTAACTATGTTAGTTGCCTAGTAGCTTAGTTTGACAACAAACGCCTGATCTACATGTTATGCAACTGTCTATAATATCACAATAAAACCATAAAATGATTTTTTAATCCTTATGGTTTCATTGCCATGGACCAGAGAAGACGCCAACAATACTATGCTAAATATGTGCACTATTGTAGCGATATGTAGACATGTTACTTGAAGAAATATCACCAAACCAGAACCTGAAATGAGCTGTAAACAATGCAATTGTCATTTATGAGATATTTAACACGTAGTGGTTGAGACGTAAACATCTCCAACACATTTGAAAATGATCAATAACAATATAGAGCTACCTGTGTGGTATGTACCACGTACTGAGTTACATCTTAAATGTGGTCAGGAAAATAAACATTGCATTTTCTTCACTTCATAGTTCATTACAAATGAAGTGTATGTGCTCGTTTCTTGGCACACTGCCTTATAAATAACACAGACTAATTATATCTCTGTAGCACGGGCGCTTACCTGAAGGTCTTCTGGCATCAGGATCAAAGAGCCACGACAATGCATAAAAGTCCTGTAATGGCATACAAATGTCATTGGGTTATGTATGTACAATATCGAACATGTAAACAATTTAAACACACCCTTATCATACGTCAGTCTCATCCTCCCAACACCATCAAACACGTAATAAAGACTCAATATCGAATCATCTATCATCACTGCACAGATACCAAACAAAGCGAAAATCAGGTTAGTTTAATCGTTTACATTGAAATATCAGTTGGTCAATACGACTTTGTGCCTTTATTAAAATGTAGTCTTGTCTTGCAGTTTCTCTCTCTCTCTCTCTCTCTCTCTCTCTCTCTCTCTCTCTCTCTCTCTCTCTCTCTCTCTCTCTCTCTCTCTCTCTCTATCTCTCCCTCCCGCTATCTCTCTCTCGTTCTCTCTCTCTAAAAAAATCTTTGTATTGTCTTTCGTAATCATCATTATATTAAAATGTATTGATTATAATTGCTGTAAATAATGTTGTAAATAGCTATTATCCGTTATAGTTTTTATATGCAAAAGAGGTGACCCTTCAACCAAAATCATTGATACACTAACAATAGGCAAGTGTATAACATAAACTGTTTCTCCCATCGTTTGTTATGCATGAGTGTCTGATGTGCACGTTAAACTGTTGACACAGTGAATATGGCGAGATAAGGGTATAGTACGATAAAGATAGATATATATATATATATATATATATATATATATATATATATATATATATATATATATATATATATATATATATATATATATATATATATATATATATATATATATATATATATATATATATATATATATATATATAAACAGAATATATATTCATTAAGGTTTTGTTCCCGTGATAATAAATCAGGAAGGAGCTTTATTATTTAAAAGGAAAAGCTCAACAGAAAACACATAACTGACTTACCTCCTTTGCAGTTTCATGTTCGTCACCTACATGTAACGAAACATATTGCAGTTTGAAACGCATTTGGAATGAAGTGAATCAATATTTTAACGAATAAAATCAAATATCCTATTGTTTATCTATTGCTGACACATATTAGGGGTTTGTGTTAACAATTGTCTGTATAATGACTGACGCAGTGTCAGATATGACGATTGCTTGGAAACATTGAGCTACGACTGAACAATCCACATAGATTTTTTTGTTCTCGCTACACGCTGATTGTCCATCCAATTAATTGCAAAAGCAGTAACAAATGCATTCCAGTTTTCACAACATAATGACGGCCAATGCAACCTGATTTCTCACCTGAATGTCACATGTGTTATCTCTAATAACTAACAGTTTCCATATTCAGTGCATGTACACGTGAGCAATGTCTGACATTCCAATTAAGTCATTATTTAAACCAACATACAGAACGGTTTTGTGATAAATATCAAAAGTTGTATCAAAAAGTTAGGACTTTTATCAACTTTAATATAAGTGATTTGAAAGTATGTATTTGTCCAAACTCTGTCAGTGTTCTCAATAACGTTATTCCATACCCCACAGCATGACAGTGTAATTATCTGTTTCCCACCTTAATTATGTCGGGAGTTAATTTGATAAGTTTTCGTAAACCAAATAGTGTCATAATTTTCTTATTTTCCTTCTGTTTCATTGACGCGGTATTTACACTTAACCTACTCACATGACTCAATATTTGTTTACCAAGGTTTGTGGATCACACACATTAAAACAATGTGTTGATTAGGTCCATACTTAAAAATTTGTAACTGTCTGCAAACATGTATAAACGCTGCCAACAAACCATTGTTGTGACGAATCGTGTACATGTTGTGCCTAAAACTGCTATGTGTTAAACAACAATTATCAACATGAAGTAAGGGAATGCTTTCATTGAGACCGTAATAGTATATATATTGTAATATTTCCAAACGTTTTTAAGATTACTACGCACAGTAAAGTCAAATAAATATGACCTTATCTAGTTCTCTCTTATCTGGCTTTGCACTGTGATCACAGTAAGAATTTTCATGGGTTGGAGAAAGGAAGTGAGACGTGGAGTCGATCTATTTAGCTGTACACAGCCCAAGATTGCAGCGCAATCAGGAATGGGGTGGGAATAAGAGCGTTACTGAACAATTTCAGTGTTGTAAGTTATGTACATCAAGTTTGACTAATTACGATCTACCCCCTCCTCACCTATGACATCCCAGTGTATAATAAACTAATTAAGTATCCATCTGTGATCGCTCAGCATGCATGGTGTTATCTGTTGTGATTTAAAGAAGATGATTTTCAATTTAAGTTATTAATAATTTGTGATCTGTAATAAGGCATGGACTTGTACCTGGGCTTCTTTGAGTAGACATTTCTTTGGTAGGACACACTTCGCCAAAACTCCAGCGTTCATTAGTTTCCTGTCAAGGATACCACATGTCATTTACTTATGCAATAAACTAGATCTTGAAACAGGTTTATATTGCCAGGGTTTATTTTTCACATATGTATGCTACCTTAGAACGAAGTAAATGCATTAATGTAAATTATAACACCGTATGTCTTATTTTATTCAGATCGTTTTGATTACATCTTACTGCTTGCTTTCCATATACTTTTCACATAGAACATTAACAACTTATCTAGAAGGAGTTAATAACTTGGCTTATAGTTTCAGTTCGTGTTAATGTGCTTACCAGATGTTTTCTTTGCTACTCATTTTTGTTTCTAATTCTCGCGTTTCATCTTGCTGTATTTGCTGAGAAAATGATGGTATTTTATAAGTCACAAGAACTAACAATAAAGGTAAAGTCACTGAACATTCGTAACATCAAAACTTCATACTAATATCATAGTATCAATAAAAATAACACCATCATAAGAGTTCAGGCATTCATCAGTATGTGCACCTTTCTTTGCTTGATTTGTATGTGCAATACAATAATGCTAATACATTCAATGGCAGGACGTTCGTTCATTTAGAACACTTCTTTTGTAGATGTGTCCATTGCTTCTGAAGAGGAATGTTTGGCAGTTTGCATTCTATGTTTTCTTGGCAGGGTGCCTTAGGCATATATGAACATAATCATTATTCCATATTAACTTTTGTGTAATACTTTCATATTATCTAATAGATTATATATTTTATTTTTTGTTAACTTCCGGACATTTAATTAGTATATTTTTCAAAAGTTTAATAACAAGAAGATAATGTAGAAATCTGCATGTCATGGTCCTGTTTATGAATATTAATCATAACTTTTTAAGCAACTATTAAGCTAATGTTATCTAAAGAACAAGTACAATGCATTATAAATTCATTAATCTAAGTTATGAATGCCTCTTGCATATGAATATGTCCCGTGTTCTTTATTGAGGTAATTTTCCGTCTTGCTATTTATTTTTATTTTACTGATTGATTTACATATGTATAAAGCACTAATATCTTATCTAGAACTAGAAGTAAAATACAATATTTATAGATTAGGCCTCACATTATATGTTAGTCTGCATAAAATGCATACATACCAGACGTTTCCTCGGCTCCTCATTCTGTTTTTCTAGTTTTCGTTTTACTTCATTCTGTGTGTTTTTAGAAAACAAAGATATTTAACAAGTCACACAAACTTACTATATGTATAAACTAAGTGAATATTCCTTACATAAAAATATCATAGTAATATCATAGCAACTTAACAAACCAAGCCATCAGTACAGGACAATTATTCGTCAATATGTGTACATTCCGTTGCTCGTAAATTGGTGTGCAATAAAAGTATGCTTATATATTCACTCGCAGGATTCCTTTGTGGAATTGCTTATTATTCTGAATATGGAAACTTTGCGGTTTATTTTCTAGGTGAACAGGGCAAGGTGCCTAAAGCATTTATGAACATTTCCATTTGTCCATATTTACTTTGGGGTATTTTTTTCCTCTAATTGAGTATATTTTTCTTTATTGTCTGTTAATTTTCGTGCATTTTGTCAGTGTATTTTGTGAAAGTTAAATAAAAAGAATATAATGCAGAAATTACCATTCACTGTCCTGTTTCTGAATATTAGTCATTACTTTTAATGCACCTAGTTTGTAAATGCTATCTTAAGAACAAATAGAATAAAAGCAAGTATGACCTCTTGGTTTAAAGTCTCAAGTTAAGCTATGGTTGATTATTACCATATGTATTTGCTATATTTGAATACAGAAACTTCATAAATCTAAGTTATGAATGTCTCTTACATTTGAAGATCCCCTGTGTTTCTTTATTGAGGTAGTTTTTTGTTCTTGCTATTTATTTACATCTTACCAATTGCTTTACATATACTTTAAACCTAAAGCACTAACATCTTATCTAGTAGTAGAAATTAACAAAATTTGTTTATAATTTAGGCCCATGTTAGTGTGTTTAAAATGCATACATACCATACACCTATTAAGTCCATCAGCAAGCATAACTTGTGTCCTAGAGAACTCAGCCGCCATACCAGTTTTGTAACAGGGTCCTTTGTCTTTATCGGATTTGACAGGTATAGATGATACATAGGTACAGCCAGTTGCCGGAGTGGGCCCAAGATCTAGTAAAGTGTCAACATCATCGTCATCATAATCATAATCACCATAATCATCATTATTTTCATTACCTTTGTCATTACGTTCTGTATGACGTTTGTGTTTGCAATAACCAACATACACAACGGTTTTGTGATAAACATCACATGCTATATCAAAAAGTTAAGAACGTTATCAACTTTAATATGAGTGATTTGAAAGAATGTAATTGTCCAAACTCTGTCAGTGTTCTCAATAATGGTATTCCATTTCCCACAGCATGGCAGTATAATTATCTGTTTCCCATCTTAATTATGTCGGAAGTAAATTTGATAAGTTTTCGTAAACCAAATAGTGTCATGATTTTCTTAATTTCCTTCCGTTTCACTGACGCGGTATTTACACTAAACCTACTCATATGACTCAATATTTGTTTACCAAGGTTTGTGGATCACACACATCAAAACAATGTGTTGATTAGGTCCATACTTAAAATTATGTAACATTCTGCAAACACTTATAAACGCTGCCAACAAACCATTGTAGAGACGAATCGTGTTCAAGTTGTGCCTAAAACTGCTATGTGTTAATCAACAATTATCAACATGAAGAAAAGGAATGCATACATGAAGCCCGTAACTTTATATATATTGTAATATTGTCAAACGTTGTTAAGAATACTACGCACATTAAAGTCATATAAATTTGGCCTTATCTGTGGTCTCTTTTATCAGGCTATGCCATGTGATCACAGTTTGAATTTTCATGGGTTGGAGAAAGGAAGTGAGACGTTGGGTGGATCTATTTAGCTGGACACAGCCCCAGATTGCAGCGCAATCAGGAATGGGGTGGGATAGGAGCTTTACTTAACAATTTCAGTGTTGTAAGATATGTACATCAAGTTTGACTTATTACGATCTCTCCCCTTTCCTCCCATTACATCTTAGTGTATAATAAACTAATCAAGTATCCATCCGTGACCACACAGCATGGTGTTATCTGCTGGGCTCTAAAGAAAATGCCTTTAAGATATCAATAATTTGTGATATATAGTAAGGCATGGACTTTTACCTGAGCTTCTTTGAGTAGACATTTCTTTTGTAGGAAACACCTCGCCAAAACTCCGGCGTTCATTAGTTTCCTGTCATTGATACAACATGTCATTTAGTTATGCACTAAACTAAATCTTGAAACAGGTTTATATTCTCAGGGTTGATTATTCACATATTTATGCTACCTGTGAACGAAGTAAATGCATTAATGTACATTATAAGACCTATGTCTTTTTATCCATATTGTATTTATATATTACTGGTTGCTTTCAATATAATTTTCACATACAACATTAACAACTTAACGACAAGGAGTCAATAACTTGGTTTATGGTTTCATGTTAATGTGCTTACTATTCAAACATACCAAATGTTGTCTTAGCTACTCATTTTTGTTTCTAATTTTTTAGTTAAATCTTGCTGTATTTTCTGTAAAATAAAGTTATTTTATAAGTCACAAGAATTACTATATTTATAAAGTCACTGAGCATTCGTTACTTTTAATCTTTATAGTAATATCATATTATCAATAGAAATAACACCATCATAAGAGACATTCGTCAGTATGTGCACCTTTCATTGCCCAAAATTGTGTGTGCGATACAAGTATGCATATAAATTCTATGGCAGGATGTTCGTTCGTTAAAAAGCACTTCTTTTGTAGATTTGCTTATTGCTTCTGAATAGGAATGTTTAGCGGTTTACTTTCAACGTGTACTTGGCAGGGTGCCTAAGGCATATATAACCATAATAATTATTTCATATTAACTTTTGTGTTTTTTTTATATTATCTAATACATTATATCTTTAAATGTTTGCTAACTTCCGGAATTTTAATCAGTATATTTTGCAATAGTTTAATAACAAGAAGTTAATGTAGAAATCTGCATGTCATGGTCCTGTTTCTGAATATTAATCAAAACTGTTAGCAACTATTTAGCAAATGTTATCTAAAGAACAAGTACAATGCATTATAAATTCATTGATCTAAGTTATAAATGCCTCTTAAATTTCCCGTGTGTTTCTTTATTGAGATAGTTTTCCGTCTTGCTATTTATTTTTATCTTACTGATTACTTTACATATACATAAAGCACTAATATCTTATCCAGAACTAGACGTCAATAAATGCTTATAGATTAGGCCTCACATTATATGTTAGTCTGCTTAAAATGCATACATTCCAGACGTTTCCTCAGCTCCTCATTCTGTTTTTCTAGTTCTCGTTTTTCTTTATTCTGTCTTTATTGAGAAAGTAAAATTATTTAACAAGTCACACGAACGTACTAAATTTATACATTCAGTGAACATTCCTAACATCAACATCAAATAAGTTGGTATGCAATAAAAATATGCTTATATATTCACTCGCAGGATTCTTGTGTGGAATTGCTTGTTACTTCTGAATGTGAAAACTTTGCGGTTTATTTTCACAGTGAACATTTTCATTTGTCTTTATTTACTTTGAGGTATTTTTTTCTCTCTAATCGATTATAGTTTTTCTTTCTTGTCTGATAATGTTCGTGCATTTCATCAATGTATTTTGCGAAAGTTAAATAAAAAGGAGATAATGAAGATGTTTGCATTCACTGTCCTGTTTCTGAATATTAATTAACACTTTTGAAGCACATAGTGTGTGAATGATATTTAAAGGAAAAAAACGCAAGTATGAAATCTTTTTTTAAAGTCTCCATTTAAGCCACGGTTGATCAATACCATATGCTTAAAATGCCTACATACCAGACGGATGCTCAGCTCCTCATTTTGTTTTTCTAATTTCTACTATATTTATAAACTCAGTGAACATTCCTAACATCAAAACATCATAGTAATACTATTGCATCAGTACAAACCAAGCCATCATTAGAGGTCAAACTTTCGTCAATATGTGCACCTTCCATTGCTCATAAGTTGGTTTACAATACAAGTATGCTTGTATATTCAATCGCAGGATTGTTTTGTGTAATTGCTTATTGCTCCTGAATAGGGAATGTTTGCGGTTTATTTTCACATTAAACAGGGCAAGGTGCCTAAAGAAAATATTAACATTATCATTTGTTCATATTTACTTTTTGGGGATTTTGTTTCTTCTTTTTTTCTTTTATCGAATGTTCTGTCTCTTTTATTGTTTCTTAACTCTCGCACATTTCATCAGTATATTTTGCGAGAGTTAAATACAAAAGAAGATAATGCAGAAATTTGCATTCGCTGTCCTGTTTCTGAATATTAACCATCATTTATAAAGCGCCTACTTTGCAAATGCTTACTAAAGAACAAGCAAGAGAAAAGCAAGCATGACCTTTTTTTGTTTAAAGTCTCAATTTAAGCCACGGTTGATCAATACCATATGTATTTGCTATTATTGAATGCAGTAAATTCATAAATCTAAGTTATGAACGCCTCTTACATTTGAAGATCCT
The DNA here is from genome assembly GCA_007844125.1 of Sinonovacula constricta. Classification (NCBI taxonomy): domain Eukaryota; kingdom Metazoa; phylum Mollusca; class Bivalvia; order Cardiida; family Solecurtidae; genus Sinonovacula; species Sinonovacula constricta. The sequence continues at coordinate 2,884,274 of CM017564.1, forward strand.
CTGTGTTTCTTCATTGAGGTTTTCCTTCTTGTTATTTATTTGCATCTTACTGATTGCTTTACGTTTACTTTAAGAATAAAGAACTAATATCTTATCTAGAAGTAGAAGTAAACAAAATGTGTTTATAGTTTAGGCCCATGTGAGTGTGCTTTAAAAAGAATACATACCCGAAGTTTTCTCAGCTCCTCAATCTGTTTTTCTAATTCTCGTTTATCTTCTTTCTGTATTTGTTGAGAAAAGTAGTTATTTAACAAGCCACACGAACGTACTATATTTATAAACTCAGTGAACATTCTTAACATCAAAACAACATAGTAATACGATAGCATCAGTACAAACCAAGCCATCATTAGAGTTCAAACTTTCGTCAAAATGTGCCCCTTCCATTGCTTATAAGTTGGTATGCAATACAAGTATGCTTGGATATTCAATCGCAGGATTTTCTTGTGGAATTGCTTATTGCTTCTGAATAGGGCAAGTTTGCGGTTTATTTTCACAGTGAACAGGGCAAGGTGCCTAAAGAAAATATTAACATTATCATTTGTTCATATTTACTTTTGGGGATTTTTTTTATTTTTTTCTGTTATCGAATATACTGTCTCTTTTATTGTTTCTCAACACTCGCACATTTCATCAGTAAATTTTGCGAAAGTTAAATACAAAAGAAGATAATGCAGAAATTTGCATTTGCTGTCCTGTTTCTGAATATTAACCATCATTTATAAAGCGCCTATTTTGCAAATGCTTACTAAAGAACAAGCAAAAGAAAAGCAAGTATGACCTCTTGTGTTTAAAGTCTCAATTTAAGCCACGGTTGATCAATACCATTTGTATTTGCTATTATTGAATGCAGTAAATTCATAAATCTAAGTTATGAACGCCTCTTACATTTGAAGATACTCTGTGTTTCTTTATTGAGGTTTTCCTTCTTGCTATTTATTTGCATCTTACTGATTGCTTTACGTATGCTTTAAGAATAAAGAACTAACATCTTATCTAGAAGTAGAAGTAAACAAAATGTGTTTATAGTTTAGGCCCATGTCAGTGTGCTTAAAATGCGTACATACCAGACGTTTGATCAGTTCCTCATTCTGTTTTTCTAATTCTCGTTTGTCTTCTTTCTGTTTTTGTTGAGAAAATACAGTTATTTAACAAGTCACACGAATGTACTATATTTATAAACTCAGTGAACATTCCTAACATTAAACCCTCATAATAGTATCATAGCGTCAGTACAAACTAAGCCATCATTAGAGGTCAGACATTAGTCAATATGTTCACCTGCCATTGCTCATAGATTGATAGGCGTTATTAGTATGTTAAAATAGTAAATCGCAGGATGTTTGGTCGTTCAAGTAATCACTACCTTTGTGTAATTGCCTATTGCTTCTGACATGTGATTGTTTGCGATTTACTTTCACAGTGAATAAGGCAGGGTGCCTTAAGCTTATATGAACATACTCATTTTTCCATTATAACTTTTATGTAATATTTTTGATTGTTTTATGTTATGCTTCAAATATAGATAATGTTGCATTTCTAGTCCTGCTTGCAAATATATATCAACACTTTTAGAGAACCTATTTGGCAAATGTTATCTAAAGAATAAGTAAAAGAAACGTAAGTATGACCTGACATATTAATACGGAAATTGCAACAACAAGAAATAATATAATACGGTTGTTAATTATTGTCCTTTAGTAAAAGTTTGACGCAGTTGATGACGTTTTTTTGTTCAAATTTAAGTAAATGTATGAACTGTCATAACCATTTTATTTCTTAATCTACTACATTTCCTGTTATTCATAGATGACGTACTGACCTTGGTACTTATCACTATCTTATTATATGCATTGCGATGAATTGCTGTTAAGAAAGACTATTAATGTAAAGAATGTCCACCTGTGACTGTCTCAGCACAATGGTATGCATTTACGACATGATATTAAGCATTGGCTAAATGTATTTACAGTTTACCAGTATTTTGGGACGTCATTTACAAAATGTGTTGATTACACACAACTTGATGGTATGGTCGGAAGTAAACTTTTTCCGGGAATATCACGCAAAGACGGATTATACGTTATGATTACAATTTTGACACACATTTACAAGAAAATAACAAATGTCTCGAGGCACAAGAATATCCTTAATGTTTTTAGAAAGATGGTTTCTTTCAAACTGATTCATGCTCCCTTTTTTGAAAATGTAGCTTCAAACTAAAAAAAACGACCATCTTATTCTAATAAAGTAATACGAAAGAGGGTAAAAAGTAAGAACTGTGGTCTAAAACATGACAAAAGCATACAGAGTAAAACACCGAGACGAGACATTATACAAAGAAAGACAATTCAACTTTAAGTGACTTGGATGTTCAGTCGGCAAAATGATCCACTGCGTGCTTAAGTTCAAATACAGTTTTCTGATTCATCTGTAAAAATACAATTTTTCATTTGATGATCTTTTAGAAGCCTTACTTGCCATTTCTTGCTTTAATTGCCTATAGCTCGCTTATTAAACAGCTGCGCTAAATATACACTAATTAGACTGCTGTACTTTGTGTCAAGGCATAAACACTGATAATCTCAAACTTATTAATAAGTTCACATCACTGTAATAAAGCAAAGGCACACAATTCATTTTAATTATATTTAGTTTAAATTCACGGTGGCAAATGGAAACTAAACAACCTGGTATAAGGGCAAATATTTATGTACATACATCCTTAGTAAGTAATCTATATTTAAATATAAAGCTTTATTTATTTATTTTCAATATCATTTATAGTTTGTGTTTATGTCAGTTCATTATGTGGATACACCTAAATTTAGGATGTTACTACCTCCTTTATATGTTCTCTTAGGTGATGACTTAAACTTTCAGCTGCTTTCTGAAGCAAATTGTATACAATTTGCCAACAATACATACCACTTTGGCCATATCCTCATTCTTTAGTTATAATTTTTGACTTGCATCTGTCAGCTTTTCAATATATGTAAAGGAAGAAGCATGTACAGGTGTATGACAAACAGCTTTTAAAATAAAACGAAAATATTAAGTAAAATATTAAACCTACTGGTATATCAAGTTAATTACTTTAGTATTCAATGTCTTGCAAACATGCATCGCGATCGTATTTGTCTTTAAGAAATAGAGATGAAACTACGGTTTAAACTGAGAGTCATTGCGCTAAAAATGATATATTTCTGTTTATCTAAACAAAGACATCCATTTCGCATTATATTGGACTTCATATGCAAACTCTCTTGTATGCTTGTAGCATCCTTGGCTACCTGAGTCTCGGAAGATGTCTTACCTTATAAGTGATCAGCCCATATCCTTGGTGGTATAGCCTTGCTGTGCTTTTCCCACACTATTTGACTACTTTGTGTAGGCATCAATGTAAAGGCCAGTTTGCGTTTGAAATTGTACCACTTGCTGTCATTAGAGACGTCAGCACAAATCAAAGAAATCAACGATAAGCATGCTACTGCACGCGTATAAAACACAAACTATTTGTCCTACCTGTGCTCCAAATTCAAGTCCTGCACCTGAATAAAACAAAAAATGCAATTCACAATAATGAGTTAAAATAAATAAAATCATGCGTTCATTTAGTTTTGTCTTAATTATGATTTTGTTTGACTCCCTTAGTCTAAATGATTTAATGCCTTAGATTTCTGTTAACCATTTTAGATGAAAACGAACGTGTTATATTTTGAATTTGGAGAATTATTTTCGACACAATGTGACAACAACTACTTCGCTCCATCTCTTTATTCTATCAATATTTTCTTTAAGTACAGAAAACTAGAAAACGATGAGGAGTTAAAATATTTCGAAAACATGTAAGTATTGCATAGTAAATTTCAAATTTGACGTTACTGACTTGTTCACACTAAGTGTTTTTAGCGCCTGTTTTGATTTTATCGAGTTATTTCAAATTACAAAATAAAAATAAGTTTATGATCCCAATAATTTATAACAGTAACAATAACAATGCTTTACAAGAAGCAACTTACTTTGTGTAATCTGCTGTCCAGATGACAGTGTTGCCAATATAGTCTCCATATACATAATATCCTGTTCATATATAAATAAATTCAAATCATTATCATGTGTTACCATCTGTTTTACTTATTCTAACACCATGGTCAATGTGATAATTAACGACATTTTAAACACATTTTAAACACATACATGATTTTAAACGAAACACACTGAAACATATTTGTTTCGATTCATTTGATTTTATGGGACAATTTAAATGAAAAGTTTATGCTACACTTGTATTAGAATAAACATGCATTTGTTTGCTTCCGTTCAGTTACACACGGTAGGATGTACAATAATTTACTTGTATTGTATGACTCCGAACTATATTAAATGACCATAAAAATGCATAAGACTTTGGCTTATGGAATAAAGCTCTGAATTCGAAAGCCCCATATCCGAGACTCAACCCTGACATTTACAGGTAGTCCTTCGCCATACGAAGCAAAATCGCGTGCAACATTAAACTATCTAAGTTCCAGTTATGCTAGTAAAACGTTTACAATTTTAGGCGGAAACATGTCCTCATCCACTTATAACTACGTTAAAACAAATCTCAGTTTAAATATGTTTGAGTACCTGAAGTTGAGTTTTCGCCTTATCACTGTTGTGCTCATACGCTAGTCTAGCGCCAGGAAGCCATCCCTGAATCAGTCTCACGACCATTGAGTGTAGAAGTCTAACATCACCTGTTCTTAACTGATTGTGATGGAAAACATGAGTTTGTAAATAATATAGATACAATATTCAAGACTTTCATATAGTGTATAGGTACTATTATATTGAAATTCGATTTGAAAATAAGGTGATCCGAACAAGCGAGTTTTATATAAGTGTTATTACTTTAAGCGATATATAAACTAATGTTTTCAAAGCAGATGTATGACATCATTACATCCAATGGCAATAATATTGCAAGATCGCGAAAGTGTGCATGCACATGATTTGAAACCCTACCTGTTTAATGCTTTCAATTGCTTCAGTAACTTCGTCCGTGCTTTTTAATGACTGGATGTGTTCTAGGAAGTCAAGAATCACATCGATGTTGTTTTCCATCTCTTCCTGGCTTATGCTCATTGTAGCTGGGTGCATTGTCCTGTTTCTCACATTTCTTAGCTGTTTAAAATTGCTTATTATTGGTATGTTTTCTAAGTAATAACACAGATTTAAGGATCTTTTATGAAATTATGTTCCAACAAAACGGAGCAGAAACAATGGCATGTAGCAAGCTACATATCAAGGTAAACACAACGTATATACGCACAAACTTACAGCAGAAAAAAGATTATCGCGTTATGAATTCGTTAACTCCATTTATAAGCGTTTATTTTAACTGCCATTAAAACTAACACGCATATGTATCAATTCAGATTCAGCTTTCTTGTTATACATATAGTCTATGCATAAATATGCATGTGTGTTTATGCGTATGTGATTGTGTGTGTCTATCCAATTTATATTAAATGCCACAACACCTTATAGAATAGAACATGTGTTACTTACATCATCGATTTTTCTTTCGTCAAAGATCTGCATCAATGGCTTGCAGCGCTTAACAATGGTACAGAGGGCCGTGATATCGCACTCTTGAAAATCGTGTATGTCACATCTCATCCAATCTTTGAGAAACAGACGGACAAATTCAAATGGCGACTTAAGCCACTGCTGGGGATCGGTGCCTTTTAACATTTGATAACAATTGACGGAATCTGAAGTGTGTCCTTTGATAATGTTTAAAAGATTCTGGCAGGCGACAGGCGTCCCAGGACACAAGTGTTTGAATTGGGCCAGCCAGCCATTGACTGGTCTGATGTCGTCAGCTGTTGCTTCTGCGCAAAGTTGTTTTCCGAAATCATTCATAGATTGGAGTTGCAAGCTTTTCATTTCATCCCTGACAATTGGCATGAATACTGGTTGAAGGTATTTCAAGGCTTGTGTGCTTCTATACCAATTCGTATTCCCTGTAGCCATAAGGATCTGAAACGTAAGTTTTACACTTACACGCGATCAAGATCTATGTGTACAACATCACATACAGCTTTCTAAATAGTTTCATAGTGAACAAGTTTAATGTAAAGATTCTTATATCGGTAAATAAAGTGTACAACTTACTCATGGCTTACATAATTAGCAGAACTTCAAATTTGTAATCATCTCTTTATTTACGCTACATCGGCAAAATCTACCACTTGTAATTTGTGTGTTTATAAAAGTGTCGTGCTTCTTTTGTAGTAGTAGTATGTTTTAACACGCACGCGAGATGTAATTCTCTAGCTTAAGTCAAAACAATTATTTCGGTCTGTCTGTCGTACTCAACTTATTACATTCTTACATAATGCAAAATGTGGACTTTTCTAAAATCTTACAATTCAAGAAAAAGTACCGTCAATACTGGTATGTTTACTGCAAAAAACACGATCATATATATACACCTCAAGTTAAATTTAAGTCATATTAATTACTAGAAAGAACAACATGCATCGATAATCAAGCAGCATAACAAATTTGAAGTTGCGTTAAGAGAGTTAAATTGTCTTGTTGATGACGGGGAAGATTTTGGTGTCAACATATTTGACCATGTAAACTATTATTAGTGTCAGAAACTCTACAATAGTGTGGTAGTTCTGTTTCTACAGTCTCGTTTTATAAATAAACAGCAAGTATAATCACTTACGTTGATTTTATGTTCACCAAGGAAGCATAGTTTAAAAAAGATATGTGCCGTTTCCGTTTTCTTTCATTCGGCTATGTTAGATAATCGGTGAAGCCGGGTTGTTGGATCGCAGTGCCTTTCAAACATGTGACACACACGCAAAGCTATTTTACACTAGCCAACGTGGTAATGTTCGGGTGTGACTACTAACGTAATGTAAACATTACACATTGTTGCCGCCGATTAACAACATCAACATATTTATCTTGGGATAACAACCGTAAGTAGTTTACTAACTTATTGGATAACATCGAAATTTAATATCTATAAATTATGAATATGTTCATGTAAATCTTTGACTCTACTAAAACAGTGTTACTTAAGAAACCGATATCGATATATGGTATCAGAATATTTACTATTAAACCTCACCTGCTCCGGATCGGTCAAAATCATCAAGCTTATCGAGGGCATCAGTAAACACGTCATCTCAAATAAGAAAATGTTCAACATAATATAATGATTAGTACACAATTTGGAAAATGTTTTGATTCGCTTATTTTGTTTTCTGTAAACAAACGTTGCCTGTATGTATGTATGTGTTTTTATTTGGATTTTGAACTCTTGTGTGTGTTTATAAATGGTAGTGAAAGTGACTTTACCTGCTGGTCTTCATCAGCTTTCTTTCCTAATGAAACAAAAAGTCGATATTTCAGTAATCTGTTAGAACAGTTGATTTTACTAATCATCAATGTACAGCTGAGTCATTGTAAATGCTAATCAAGGTCTAAAATAGTATAATGGCATACGTTATTGCAGTTAAACTATAAAGCATTTTCTGTTTTATCTATGCCTTCCTACAAGCACACTTTTTATTTCAATCGACTGTTAATGATTATTCTAGACAACGATAACTTAACTAGGTAATACATGTATTGTTCACGACGCATGTTCTAGTAAGTGTTTAAATTTATCGCAAATCGACTGACAACACTGGTCCAGTACACAGCGAACACAGAGATGCGTGTCCCTTAAGACTGGCACAGGGTGTACGATAAAGGAGAACTAGACAGTATTAAGAATAAACTTTGAACGTCCGTTTTTGAATTAATAATGCAGTTTCCTTCCATTTATGTAAAGAGTAGCAAGAATGCATAGCATGCATATCGAATACAAGTGTCACCGATATTTAACTGTTCACGTACCGTGCATTGAACAAAAACGCACAGGTATCTGTATTGACATACTGGTAGGTTACAGCATGGCGACAATCTTACTAATGTTTAATACCTGAATCATCAGCATTTGCTTTCAGTATTTTAATATCAAGATAATTATCTATTTTGAATCTTCAATAAAGAAGACGAGTAAGTAAGACATATCCAATTACCCACTTGATATGCTCTATTGCACTATACCTGTTGTCGATGATGAGTCATGAGCATTTTGTTCCTCATCTGGGTCCTTTCCCACCGCAGCAGCAACCTAAAGTAAAAATGATCTGTACCTGTTAAAACATAACATGATTCTTCCTTAAAGCAGCAAGTAGTTACTGCACCTCATCGTTATAATTACTGTACCCGTCCTAAAATTAATATCCCTGTCATAATGTGGGAAAACAATAGCAAGCGTACAACTGATAATATGGATTCTTATATTAAAGTTAATTATTGTTTTAAGTGATAAAATAGATGCGTTAAAGGAAACATGTTTATAAACAAGTTGTAAACCGGGGGTTAACATACACGTAAACCATGGGAACGATTTCTTATGATTAAATCAGAACAAAATGTTGTTAAGTAACATGATTCAACGTAATGTTTTACCGTTTCTTGTTCCATCCTTTAAAAATTGAGGGATCGTTTTCTTTAAATTCTAGAAGAGCATACAGAGGTTCAATAAAGTCTCAGGAACTGGTGTCACGTCTCAATGTACATACGCGGACACTGGTTCTGCACGTTCAGCTGAAATGTCGTAAAGTAATCACTTAAGGTTGTTAAACTGACACTGTAAACTAACAGTAAAAATGATAGTTCTAATACATGTTCTACCTGTACTATTATTACTACTACTACTAGTAGTACAAAAAATACTACTACTGCTACCACTACTACTACAACTACTACTACTACTACTACTATGATTACATTGAAGACTATCACAAAGACAAGATTTGAAATTATTAGGTATACAAGTTAGCCTTAATAAATTATCATGAATCTTAATTAAGAGGTTAAATAAATATTTATTTTTTAAATTGCCATATCTTTTTTCGAGGTCAAATTCTTATAAAACGTAGTCTACTGTTGACTACTACCAGTTATTTCTCGTGATAATAAATTCATTATATATTTTTACTTCTCATGTTAATTAACATACCACATCTTTTACAATAGTGTGTTATACTGCGTTTGATAATGTCTCCTTAAAAATGGAAAACAATTATGTTCTTCATAATTAAATGCTTGAATGTCTTTTCAGATCTAAACTTACTCGTTTTTTGGCAATTGTGATGTCTAGTTCTTACAAAGAGATGAATACAAAAAATGACCAAGTTATGTGATAAAACAGCCCTTTTCTTCTGGTGTCTTATATTGTATCTGTCCAGTTAATGGTACTGTCGACTTACCATTATTATATATGGGCCAAGCCAGAGAACACATCTGTTATTCTTCAATTAGCCTACAATTGGATTTAAGGAAATGCTACTGCTTCATTTAACTTTTAAGTAGAACATATGTTAGACAGAAGTTCGGTTCGCTGGGGAAAACAGATACATGCTGACAGGAAGATTTAGATTAGCACATTAATGTAGATTAAATTTCCTTGTGGGGTTATAATCAAATATGTTTCTGAAGGTAATTTTATATAGTACAGATACTTTAAGGCATTTTAAAACTCTATAAACATATCAGTGACTTTGCTACTTGATTATTTTAAGGGATGGGAAAACATTAATATGTAATGTATGACTGATAAACACATGATGTATGTAATTGTAATTTGTATTAAGTATTCTGATTTTTTCTTCTTAAATGCATGTTCTATGAAAAACGAGCAGTTAATTACTCTAAGGTTAATCTGAATATTCTTAGAAGATAAGGTCAAGTCATACTGTGATTGTATTGACACAAGTAAAAATAAGATTCTTTAGAAAATTATCTGATAGATGCTTGACAAAATTAAATTTTGCATTTAAGGTGAAAATAGTCCTTGTCAAAAAATGATAGCATTGTTATTAATGTACAATAAGGATATTAATATATATATAACAAAGATGTATGAGCATTGCAGCATAAAAAAAGTAAAAGACACAGGACCAAGGTATTCACATGCACTCCAAATGTAAAAGTGAGAAGAAATCGGTGACGAGTCATTGAACAATACAAGCAAACCCGACAGTTACCGCATGGGGCCAAACGGGGTGCCTAAACCGGGTTTACATAGTTCTAATCTCGCACTTCCTGATGGGTTTCTTAAATGCAAGAAAAGAAAGAAATCCGATCCATTTGAATACATGTCCAAGCTCTGACGTTTTGTTTGACAAGTTATGACGAAAGTAGTGACGTCATTGAAAAATTATAAGTACGGACGGGTATGCCTTATGTTCCATATTGTGTTCAAAACCTGAGATTAGTAACTGAAACAGTATCTGGTATCGCCTGGTGTCACATATCGGTCGGGGATGCATTTATCATACTTTAATTTATAAAATATACAGTCTGCCAAAGCAAATCACAGTGACCACATTGGCCACACAATATGTTTCCAGGACTTAAGGTTATAAGATGGCTTCCGTAAATGACGTGATTTTAAATATACAACCCAAATTTTGTCTATTCATGTGAGGTGGAGCATTCCGAGGACGTATAGGCGTTTTTTTTTAATTCCATTGATGGATAGGAAGTCAGTTTTGCTTGTGATATAATTGCCAATTACTTGGCGATAGCCGAGGAAATGGTGTCACAACTGACTTGAAAATCACAAAGAAATACAATATTAACATTAAAATTGACATTCAGCCAAGATGTTTTCTGATAGAATGAATCCTTGCATTCTTAGAGCAGAGAACAGTTCCAGGCAGAACTCATTGTTGACAAATAGATGATGTGGACATGTGACAAAGTGTTTGAATAGTTAAGAAAACTTAAGCATAACAATTCATTAGCATCAAATAAATCGTCAAGTCTGTCTGATTTCTTGTTGCAGTTTGAGCTTACTAAACGTAAACGTTTCATTTCCTAATTCAAAGGATAAGACAGTGAAAGGGGGTAAATGTAACTACATCGTTTCAAAACAATGACATACTTGTTGCGTTAATAGATTCGGTTTTGCCAATCTACTAGGATATATTCCCTAAAGCATGCAAATGAGTTTAAAAATACAAACTTAATAATGACCGAACAATTATTGAGTGTTATAGTGCAATGTGCTAGCTCACAATTAAAGGTTTTGCATATTTATGAAATCTAATTCTCACGATTATTCTAAATCTTAGCTTAATGGTAGCCTTCACCAATGGACGAGTCAATAACTGTTTTTTCCATGTTATGGAAATAAAAGAAGTCATACAACATTCAATCTTCATCAAAATTCATCAATTCATGCAAAACGAAAACATGACACACTAATATGGGTTGCTTCTAAACTTTTAAAACAGTACTGTTTGAATAAATATGAATTTTAAATTAAATAAATTCTAGATAATTTATTTCCCTTTTAAACTATGAAGTTGTACAAAAAATAAACGATAAACTACTCAAAATATATAAAAACCAGTTCACACGTGCAAAGGTACCATACTATAAAATGAACCCATTGACATATCTAATCATTTACCCAATTCAATATCTGTTGTGTTCCTAGTATTGTACATAACTTGACAGCTGCCTTTAACGCCAAATAGGGCTTATGGTGGTATCTCTAGCTTACACTTACGTTGCAATGATTCAGTCTCTTCAGTTCAGTGAAATGACATGTAACTATTAAAGCAGACAGATGAATTACATCAATATTTGTATACTCTTTGTAACTTCCAATACGTGTTACAAAGGCATGTCACAATGTTTGTAAAATGACGTAGACGGGCAGGTTTTAACCCGCTTTTAAAAGAGATCGACACACTTTAACGAATTAATATAATGAAATGATTACATTTACACATATATACTTCATTTAAGACCAAACAACGCCTCACACAAAAGTTAAAGTAAGCGAGATTTTTTTCATAAACAGGAAGACCGAAACGCGCAAGGCACCTGTATCTCACCGAGATGTATCTATTTACGTTAGTACAAATGTTCATACACATAATTAAGCAGTTATCCATATCAGGAAATCCACACCGTATTAGCGGAGTAGTGATATAATGCCCTTGAAAGACACTCAATACACGAACATATTTAACAGTGTGTCATGAAAACAAATATCAAAATTTTGATTAACGCGTGTCCGATACATATGGTACAATTGGATAAATTGTGTTCATTCATAGCCATACAATCGTATAGGCGATTGAACCCACAAACTCAATTTAAAGCATATACATGGACTTATTATTTCCAACCTGGAGATGGACAGAGTAACCGAGATTGAAATAAGACGGAGAATTGAAGATTCCATGCTAAAACACTTTACTGTCAATGAAAAGCAAAACTAATGGATACATACTATTCTACTCAAACTCGGTAGTCTTAACTATTGCCCAGATTATATCGTGTGCGTGAATGATGATCATGCGTCTGTTTATGTGTGCACTTAGTAATTATTTTATATTATAACATGTATTTTGTTGCAACTTTGCTCTTCAACCATTGTTGTCATTTTTAAACAGTTCCTTTAAAGCAGTTACAGTTCTGGAACCGTAACAGTTGTCACACGATACGATGTACGTACGGTACGATTGCGTTCGATGTACGATACCATGTGCGGTTTTTACACGATACCATACACGTTACGATTCGATACCATACACGATATGCATTACGATAGAAAATCTACACGATACGATGCGATACGGTGTACGCTTCGATACAACATACTGTACTGTTTCCGTTTACGTCACGTTACACGAAATACCATGGCAAATGCGACATGTTGTTAAAGTAAAGGTTCAATCAGCCTATTTATACTGTACCAACTCGGTTTAGTCCAAATCGTTCTGCTCCAATCGGCCCACTTCCAGCGCATATAGGCGGTAATGTTTTCACACCATTCAAATGAGACAATACAACTATTTCCATCTAAATGGTAAAATGTGTAGGCAAATGATAAGTAAGTGACGCCAATATGATAGCCTGCTTAAACATTGAACAAGTGTGTAAAAATGTACCATGTTAAGACAAATTAATTTAAATCTGTAATGTCCTAACATTCTTACACCACTCTTCTATACACGTATATTTCAATTTTCTGCCCCTATTCCCCGCATCCGTGTCTGCGTTTTACTGAAGTGAAATTTCACAGCCAGATTATGTGTGCTGGGATCTTCAGACATGTATGACATGTCTTCAGACCGGATGCAGGTGTTGTGCACTACAGATAAATGACCACTGCCCGTCTAATTTGAATAGAAACGTTGTGTCATAAAAGTGGCAATCTGTGTGGGGGCTTATAATCGCTCGCGTGATTTGTAGGTACATGTACCGAATAACCTACATAAATGGACTAGCTGCTAGAAAATAAATAACATCAGAAACATACCATTGTCTCATACTCAACCCTTTTTCAAGCACTATTTAATTAAAAATTCGGTAAGGAATAGTAGAATATGGGTCAATCGGGAAAAAAACTTAACAAACTAAAAAGATAGAGACAGAACTATTAAATAATAAATATATTATTAGGAGACAAAATTGGACTAACAACCGACAAATTAACACCTCCACTTAATCCTTTCCATGTAGGGATCAAATCCATGAACATTAAAACAAATTTAGAAGACGTAATCGACTTATTTGATAAGATTATTCCCTTAGTTAAACTCAACTCAAATACTGAGTGCTGAGATATCGCTACCCACATCCACATCTACACCGACGGTAGCAAGGATACAAACAAAAATGCTATAAGAGCATGAGTTATTATGATTGAAAATCAACAGAATAAATAAACAAGACGAAAATAAAACTAAGCACTAGACATTCTATATTTAGAAGCAAACTGTTAATTACAACCCATAAAATGTGTTCAAATAGAACAAAATTGCCGATCAACAATACATATTTACCCCGGCTCTCTTAGTTATTTACAAGCATTTCAGACAATTTACGGAAAGAATAGACAAGAACTAATCAAAGAAATATAAAGATTTAAATACTAAAATACAAATGTTAAGCAAAATCTCTAATATGAATTTGGAGATTGGAACTCACCATCATAATATAGCCCATGATTAAATATTACTAGACTCATACTCGGATCCAGCTACCTAGGTGAAGAAAGTAAATCATCCACCCCCACCCCCACCCGCCGGCCCCGACATAGCAGATCTAATAATACGCGCTCTTAATCTTCTTTTAGAATAAATACATTTCATTAAATATTTAATTAATAATATAGGATAACACATACATAAACTGAATTAATACAATGTCCAACCGATATCATGTCCAAATCAAACAATAACTAAAGTTTCAAAACCCACAAGACACGTGATGGGGTGAAATCTCTTTAAAATCTAAACATTCCTAATAAACCCATTCTCTGATTGGCTGGACCCCAATTTGGCGGAAGATTATGACTGCTCTTTGTTTAAAGGCATTACACCCCTAAGAAACTGTTTCTTAAAATGTTCATCATTTAAATGTTTTCTACTCCTGATTAGAGCTGGCACTTTTTGAACTAAAACTGAACATAAAATCGGATGATTATGAACAAAAAATACATCAAGTTACACACTAGTTACGAGGATGTTTTAAAGTGAAAAAAGTACGGGAAAAGTGTGTGAGTAGTTAAGCATGGGTTGGTAATTCAGTTAGTTTAGTATATCGTATATAATATATATTGTATTAGAGAATTAAATGTATTTAATGTATCTAATATCTTCTAGGTATTAAAGTGTTGCATTTTTATTAAATCTGCCTTTTTCTGCTGGTACAAAAAGCAAAGACACGCGTGACTAATATAGGTCTTTGTAGCTAATCTCTTGCTATTGTGTGCTGCCTTAACCAAAACAGCACTGGGTTAAAGTATTTCTCTATGTCATAATAAGGACAGTTCCTATTGGTGAACTTGCATTCTTTACAAGGGTAGCTTGATCCTAGTTTAAACCAAAAACTATTATAAACTAACGATATTGTGGCAGTAAATATTGAACTTAGAGACCTACCAACATGTCCGAATATCTAAATTTGTGCGTTATTTATTATATTTTTTTATTAATTATAGCTCTTTCTCCATGGCTTGGTACCCGACCTAATTGTATAAGGGCATTGAGGTTTTTTGACAGGAGACTAAAAGACTATATATGTCTGCTGACTTGCTTGATTTTACAATGATTAGATATTATATCATTTTCTATTGTTACCCCAACGGTATTCTTTTCAGTATCCATACTTACGTCAAGGTGCATGCCGATGTGCGCTAGTTATTTTAGGAGAGTATGTAAATGGCTTCATCAACCTAAAAAGACTTACAAAGGACCATTTCGTTATAAGAGGAAACCGATTTAAGAACAGACCAATTAACACCCCCGGTCAACACGTTAAGGATCAAACCAATCAACATAACGAACGGCTAAAAATCCTACTTCCTTTAAGATTAGTGGTGTCATAAAAGTGTCACAAATTAATTGGAATGAACACACGTGCACGTGATTGGCAGGGCGGGAAAATGTACGGAAATTAAGAAGGCATGATGACAGATGTTCACTGTTATTTATGATACTAGCACATTGTTTTGACAAACACATTCACACCTTAAACGTTTGATCCCATCACGGGCAGAAGAATAGTTATATTAATTTGTTTGCTTCACTTGTGAACGTACTTTTGTTGAATTTTCGTCGAGCACTGAATTGCTTTTATTAATTTATTTAAATTCGCATAAATGTGTGTAAACTTTACGCGTTTAAAATAATTGGCGAAGAGACTATATCAGTGTTGATTGTGCCCGGCGATGACATAGGTAAGCTAGCTTTACAATTAACTAACTTGTCGGAATATCAGAGATGATTCCACACGGTCCAATTATTTATTAACAATGTTCATTGTATATGAGCCGTATTATTTGAATCCCATATTTGAGACAAACCTCTTTTCCATAGCCTGACATAGAGCTAGATTGTGTTATAGCTAGTATTTTTCCAGCTGTATGTTTATTCCAATAACGTCTTACTGCTTTTTTTCCCCGTAAAAGCGTGGGCAAATAACCGGAATCCTAGTTTTCACGAATATTTTCCTAAACGTACATTCATATTCAGTCTACGTATATTGTCATTCAAGTAATAAGTTCGAAGGTGTGCAATATTAATTTGATCATCGATTGTATGCATGTACCGGAAATGTAATATATAGTTTAGTTTCTGTTTAGAACCATAACTTCTTTTTGTATTTGTGAAGCATTTATTATGACATTTAAATTTCCTGTGAACATTTGCATGAACATGATAATGTCATTAGAAAATTGTCACAATATATGTATCTTTGTATCAAAGAATTATGAGAAGGCACAGTGCAATTCTCCTTGTGTTACGTTACCATACTATACGTTCCGTTACGATACCACGGTCTTGTCATAAGCGTTACGTTCCGATACGATACGATACGATACGATGTACCATTTACGATAGGACTCGTTACGTTACTTCACGATAGGCCTATTACGTTACACGATACGTTACGTTACCATACGATACGTTTACGATAGAAATACGCACGATATACGATGTTTTGGACAACTGGTACGGTGCCAGGACTGTACCTAAATTTTAAAAGCATTGGTTTTAATTTATGTAATATCAATGTTTGGTTGTTGTTGTTTTCGGGTTGTTGTTTTTTTTTAATTTCGGTTTATGTGAATGATTTGTGGCAATATCTTTACTTACGCCACGGCAAATAGAACCATTAAAACGTTGTTTGTCGTTATTTCATTGGTATAAACCTGCAAAATTCGAAACATCTTGTGCATGCATTTTTTTTCTTCTTATATTTGGAATGTAATTTCTGCTAATCATTTAATTTAATTCAGAAAACTGAATAATTTTACAGTTAAGGTGAAAGTCCGGATACAAGCGGATTGCCTTTGTGAAAAAGCTGACGTGTTAGACTTTAACATGTATCTGTTTATAGACGTGTTACTTAATAGAAATGTAGTGCTAGATATAAACAGTTCCATCAGTGCAAAGAAGGCACATAATTAAGGCTTTTCATTTAACGTTAAATTATTTCGACGATTTTCTTGAAACAGATAATCCTTTCCTTTTTCAACCTGGTTTGCGGAGCGTTTAACGTCGCACGTCTTGAAGGTTTGTTTTTTTTCTTACACAGGAATAGTGTGAATAGAACTATCCCGTCAACGTAAGACAACTAACAGCGGGCTTCTGTATCGGGAATTAAACCGGGCAAAATAATATTGTAACACTTATTATAATAAAACAATAAGTTATATTAAAAGCCTCGTCAAACCCAAAGAAAAAAGTGGTTTGTTATAAATCAGTCCTAGTGATTACGTAAAGTAAGAACAATTTAATAATGTCATACCATAAAATGCAGTTACATCATCGGTAAGCGTTAAAATATGAAATTAAAAAGGAAACCATCGAATTTTAGGAACCGATCTTAACAAACAAAACAAACGGTACAATTGTTAAGATATACTATATAATTTAATATTGATGCTTTGTTATAAAAGCTGTAGATTTATCCGTCATTAGATCCCATCAGATCCCAAGTTCATACACAGACTTCGGGCCAAAGTGTAATTTAAAAGCAATGCATGTCAATTGCTGTAAAATAATCGACTGCAAGCAATGCATTACACCGAGGGATTACTGGGTTGTAACCAACGGCAATACATTTGTAAAGTGATTAGAAAAGTGTTGTAAAGTGATCAGAAAAGTTATTGAGACCCCTGATTTTCATACTGCTATTACATTTTGAAGCAATAAAAACATTGCTATAAACTAGTTTTGAAAACTCGTTCCTTAATTTGTGAAATTGAAAGCCTTGCTGGAACAAGTCAGAAGTAATAAACTTGTTATTGGCATTAAAGTATTTTTCTTTTGTACATTCTAGTGCAAACCTTGTTAGCTGGGACATGTAAATACAAATCTGGAACCGACAGTGTTGTCACACGATACCATTTACGTACGTTACAATTACGTTCGATGTTCGAGTCATACATGATCTGTATTGTACTAACCCAGGTATTTTTCGACGCCAAATGATGCTATTTTATTTGCTTAAAAAAATATTCGCCAAGGACTCGGAATAAGTTTTCCCCATAATTAACATTTAACTATATTGAAATCAGGAACTAATAATTTTATGGTAGTATCTCTTTAAAGTAAATCGTATTGTATGACAAATTTGAAATAAGATATTGCAATCGCATCAAGGCGGAAGAAAAGTGGATTAAAATTACTTTATTTTCCTTACCTGTCATAGTTTTCTATTTATTTTCCGTCGAGCACTAAGTTGCGTTTAAGCTTCTTTAAATTGTGACGAATTTGAGTAAAATGTACGCGTTTACAAGTTATAAGGAAGACATATAGCACTTACTGTATTACCGAGGTTTACAAATAAATGTTTATTTAAATTTTGACAAAATGGCATTAATTTCCTATAATGCGAGTGTAAATAATCATTACCACTTTGCTAGTTTTCATGATTTGTTTACCATTTCCGTTGGATTGAATACATTTTTATGGTGGCTTTGGTTAGAAGGGGATAATAACATGAACATGAAGCCCGTATCAATGTAGTATGAAACAAATCTTAATTTGATGGTGCACAGTTTGTTCCCATGGGTATACTATTTTTTTGTCTATAAATACTCTTTTTATTAAATGACGAGAAAAAAGAAAGTACAGCGTGGAGAAATCAACAGTATTAATTGCAGAGTATCGTATTGTAAGTACGAACCTTGGCCCATACTTCTGAATATTTGCTATAGAACAACGGTGTTAAATGTTCATACAATGTTCCACAATGTTTGACAAAGTGCTTACGAACGGCAGTAAGGGAAAGAAGTAAGTAGCTTGATATGTGAGTGGTGGTGCTACTGCTGGCATTAGCCATGAATCCTGATTTGTATAGTGTTTTATGAAGCGTGTGAATTCAATGCAGTGAAACGTTTCTTCATATGAGTTGAGCTTCATATTGAGTTTCTGTAACATAAAATGATACGACCAATAAATAAACAGAACGATACACAGGTTTGTACTAAAGTTGAATAGTTCAATGCAAGAAACCAGATTAGCATTACTAAATCATTTCAACAATGCTTTTGAATTCATTAAATAAGGAAGTTATTTTAAACAATTATTTGACCGCGGTTTTTATTACTTAAAATAAAACATCAGCATGAACGCACTTATGCAGCATGGGAAAACATGCTTTTATGGATCTTTTTCTAAATAAGAAAAGAAATAAAAGGTTTCAGCAACATGTGTATCATTTTACAAAATATATCAGACTAGGTATTATTTAGTGATTCACTGTTCGAATGTTGTCTCTAATGCCCTTAATAAGTCAAACAACTTGGGCAGATTACCTGTCCCTTAGGTGAGATTGCTCAAAAGGTATAACTTTGGATTTTGTTTTCCTCAACATGCTATTTGCATATAAAATAAAACCTGGAAAGCCGGTAATGATGACTCTTTCACATATTGAGAGTTCATGAAATTTAAATTACATAACTTACACATATTGTATAAATTTCAGGACATTTAAGATTGTGCGAGCATTGGGAGCATTTCCCTAAAAACTACTACTGCGGACGGCACCGGAGATCTTTACTGATTTTGTCATTTAACAATAAACACTTGGACCGTGCTTGAGTTATGATGTATATATATATACATCGTGTAATGTGTGCATTTGGTATATATATATATATATATATATATATATATATATATATATATATATATATATATATATATATATATATATATATATATATATATATATATATATATATATATATATATATCATATCTAAGAAAACCACATTACTATTTAGATCATATTATATTATCTTCTGGATAAGCCGCTTTGTCGTCGATACCTATTTTTACATTATATGTAGATTGAAAAATCAACTTAAGATTTTTTTTGCGAATAAAACTGTCTAACAATATAGGACGTGTTCAAAATCAAATCACCTGCATTTAGAATGAAGAGCGAATTTATGCATACATGTTGCCTGAGTCCCAAAGAGCAGTGCTTAATGTGTGCATTTGGTATAGGCAGCCTGGCGGATAACATTATTAAGTGTGCCACAATCTTACGGCAAATTGTCGTATCCTTACAGTTCTATGTGTACCAAAATCACACATTGACATGTTTTACCTTATACGGAGCTTCTGTTTTCCTTTTATCCTCGAGATAACAATTCACACCTTGATTCAATCTAAAACAAATGTTATGCTTAAACATCTATCGTTCAGTACACATTGTTACCTATTTGAAATATACTTAACATGAACAAAAGGTGTATGTCTTAACTCATACAGTCATGCCTCGTGTCATAATGTGCACACAGTGTCTCACCTCGCTCCAGTATTTACACCAATGCTGAGCTTGACTTGTTATTTAAAGCTAGCCTTTACATCAAAATGCCAACACCCGGAATAAAATGCAAGGCTTAAGTTTACCATTGTAGATACAACCTATACGCCGCATTGAAATATGCTGTTTTTATTTATCATCTGCTGCAGACTTGCTTTAAACTGCCAACATCTCATTGACCAACCATGCGCGGAAATGTTTTGTCTCTATTTTGCCAATTTGTAATGGTTTAGTCATTTTCAATCTAAAACAGACTGTGCAATACCTTTTACGTTCAGAGACATGGCAGGCTGCCTATCTCCCCGCCAACCATACAGGTATAGTTTTTCAACGCAACAGGATGCAGTGGATATCAAGTTTAATTTTATTCGTAATACAGTTTGTGCGTATACAATAGTCTACAAATCAGATGGATATCAAGTTTAATTTTATTCGTAATACAGTTTGTGCGCATACAAAAGTCTACATATCAGCGTTTACGAATTAATGCAAATTAAACTGGTGGTTGTCACATCATCTAGCAGCTAGGTATGATTGCCACGACGCCTCGCCCCTTGACCGTTTTTTTCAATAATACAAAAATATTTGTTATTGTGTCTAGAAAAACTACCGACAATGTACTAAAAATAAACTTGTTTCGTGTGTATGAAAACTAAGGGTGTCCATGGTAACAGTCATGCAACTTTGATAGGAAGAAAGTGCTAGTAACTTATCCCCAAAATGATGATTGAAGTATAAAACGGGTACACGATTAAAGGTTAGTAAATTGATATTATAGTCCATTGTTAATTGTGCAAATTAACACCATGGAACTTTTATAAATTTTATGAGAATCTAAACATTTACTTGTTTTGTTCAGAAAGTTGATTAGATTTGTTTATTCAAAAGTCTAACTCATGTTGATCCAAGATTATTCAATTGTATAAACCATTGAAGATATAGAGGGTTTTAAAATGTCTCCTCTTAGAAATGGAAAACACTACTTTATTCTATTTTAAAATGCTTACATGTCTGTTCATGTCTAAAAAAGGTGTTGTTGCTTTATTTCTTTCGATTCTGATCATATCTTGCATTGTAATTAGGTGGAATAAAGCAACGCGATCGATAAGAATAATATATAAATAGTGATGTGATAAAACACATTTTTCTGGTTTCCAGTTTTTGATTTTAAGAGTTAAAGGAACTTTTAACTTACCATAATTCTAAATGGGCAAAGCAATATAACACAGATATTGTTCTTAATTTAACCTTTTACGGATTTAAGTAAATGCAATTGCTTCATAAAGCTTGAGGTAACACTTACTTTTGAAAGAAATCTGGTTCTTTTCTTTTTCCTTTGGGAGGTAGGGGTTAAGTGGTGGTGGAGTGTGGGAGAGAGGGCGTCTAATGCATTCTAACGTATGCTTTACAAGTGATTCAAGTCACTGTTCAATTTTAAGACACATTTGCCCATATTATGTAATTATAATTTGTATTAAATTTACTGGATTTATACTTCTCAAATGTATGTTCTAAATGAAAAATATCGGCAGTTAATTAATCTAACCTGAAAATACCTAACAAATTGCATTAAGTCATTCTGTTGATGCATAAATACAAGTAAAAGAAGATTAACCAGCAATTGATCTGATCTATGCTTCAATTTATAGATATTCATAAGTACTTATTAGGATAGTTGATACATAACTATTTAATGTCCTTTAATTGGGAGGCTAACCACACCTAGACTAATGAGCATTGGCCTCTGTTATTCAAACGTACAAGAAGTTTGGTTTGGAGGAAATATATAAGTTTATGTACAGAGATTTGTGTCAAGACCCACATTATACATATATATGTATAACATTTATTTATGATTTTTAAAATTACACTTACTCTTAAAAGATAATGTTTGGATAAGGCGGCTGAACTGTATATGCTTCAAGTAAAACCCGTCTATACAAGCATTTAACCGTGTTAATATATTTAAACAAATGCTATTCGTAAGGGCTGAACACCACTTTACTTAACACTATTCAACACACACGAGTCTGATTTCAGTTACAGATTTACATAATGTTCACCTATTAAAATATACTGCATCTCAATAAAATCTTATAGGAAGCATTTTGTTTTGAGGACTGTTGATTCTTGTATATTAGTCTTTATAAAAGACGGTATGTACACTACTATCATAATGTACTTTTCTTAAATAGGACTCCAATGGAGAGGCAAAACATCGGAAAAGCAATGTTACATTCCGAATTTCACACGAGGAACAACAAGATGATCGAATGCAGATGGATTACTGCTGTTAAGAGTGTAGTTTCTATGATTACAGGTAAAATACAAACACTTGTAAACCCACTCATTTTGTACTGTTTATAGACGTATGTGTCTAAATGGAGCTGTAAACATTCATGACAAGAGAACAGTATGTAGCCGCGATCAGTTTACATTTATTTCAATGATGACTTCGCATGTTTATTATCTTTAAAACGCTTACGAATGCAACACAACATTTGCTAATGGTCACACCGATAATACTTTGGAGGGGTAGGGTGAGGGGGAAAGGGGTATGACTAAACAGCAAATAATAACAAATAATAACAAATAGTAGAATGACTAAACAGCGTATAGTCGATTACAGGCTGATATATAAGCATAGACTCCATGTTTTCGTATATTGGACATGCTCTTTTGCACTAGAAAAATGTAATTTCGTTGGTTTAAGACCGAAATCTAAACAGAAATGTGCAAGAACGCAAAAACGGTGACAAATAGTCAGGACTAGTCAAATGAATAAACAGCATATAATCGATTTCGGGCTGTTATATAGGCATAGGCTTCATGTTTTCATTTATCATACATATATTTATTATAAATAAAAAAATGTTATTTTCCATTAGAAAATGTCATTTCGTTGGTTTGGACCGATATCTAAACAGAAATGTACATAAATAACGCAAAAAAAAAAAAAAACGGTGACAAATAGACACGAATAGTCAAAAGACTAAGCATCGTATAGTCAAATTTCAGTAGGTTCCTTGTTCAAACTATACCTTTTGGATCTGCTTTAAGAATGTACTTACCGTGTTACGGTATTTGCTTGCTAAACATTTACATGACCTCAACGAAAATGTTATGAAGTTAATAAAAAAGTGCCGTAACCGCCACAAATAGTCGATCGAGCTTGCCCATGGCCGCTCAAAAATAGTCACTTTTTGAACCTGGTCTAATATTTAAAATCCTGTTATATAGGCAAAGGCTCCATAGTTTCATTAATTGATTTCCTTGGTTTGAGACCGAAATCTACACAGATATGTGCATAAATAACGCAAAAACGGTGACAATTAGTCACGAATAGTCAAATTACAAAATAGCGTTAAGTCAAATTTCAGTATGTTAATAGGCTAAACTATATCATTTAGGTCAAACATTTAATTTTAAATTGTAATTTTATTTTTTTATTTTATATTGAACATATTTGATGTATTTTTACAAACTTGGTTTATTTATACTAGCTTTTAAACACACATGAAAGTATTACCGAAAAGTGGTTCAACGAGTACAAGTATCTGCAATACAGACTCTTCAGTACTTAAGGCAAAACAGTGAAATTAATTGACTCAGTTTTGCTATTAGCAAACTTTGTTTCATAAAAGCTTTACATATCTTCTTATTGTCAAACGCATTAACCATGAATTTATCCTACGATTTTCTGGATTATTTCACGTAACATAAAACAAGACAATGTTCTATAAACAAAACGTTTATTGAAACATGTACTGTTGACCAATCACACAAAGAAAACACAGCGTCTGAGACAATACGAGTTATTCAGGTATGAATAATATGCTACAATTATCATAATTGGTCGCTGTGATGCATTTCTTAAAAAAATATAATATAATAATAATTAAAATGATAATTATGTTAATGAGGACGACTAGAGGAGGCACAGGAGAAAATACAGAATTTGACACCACAGACATCCCCAAAAGTGGAAGAAAGGCAAATTTATTTAGAAGGGGTTACAGAAAAAACAATTCAGTTATCTTAAAGTATTGAATACACTGAGGTTGTTGGTAATAAACGCTGGTAATAAATCAGACATGTAGAATCAAATGTAAAAAATCGGGAGTGGTTAAAATTGAACATCTGTGTATGTGCGTGTGTGCGCGCGTGTGTGTTTGTGTTTGTGAGTGTGCGTGTGCGTTTGTGTGTATGTGCGTGCGTGCAAGTATGTGTGTGTGTGTGTGTGTGTGTGTGTGTGTGCGTGTGTGTGTTCGTGCGTATGTAGTTGGTGTCGGACGGCGACAAATGTATGAATACACACCTACCAACCGGGGACACCCACCAAACGTGGACGTCCCCGGATGTACTGTTGCTGAAATCCGTGCACACAGTCATTTAAAGATAACATATGTGAAATTCGCGGATATAACTGCATGTCCCCAGTTAACCACATCGGTACGGACCACAATTTACACACCTGATTTGGACATGGTATTACACAGGCGTCCCTGTTTATCTTTAGCTCTTCTTAAAGACATACACTTCTAAAAGACATACACACTTTTACCACCACGTACCCATTTATGCGCTATATAATAAAAAATCACACACAGAAGCAGCATCTGTGTAGCACTATTAGTCCACTGATCAAGCACTGTTGTAATAGAGTAAAAGTAATTGCTGTTGTTGATAGATTTAGAAATACTGTTTAAATTAGGAATGTCAACGGTTAACCGGATAACCGGATAACAATTTGCTCTCCAGTTAACCGCATTAATTGCATATAACTTTGAAAAGAAATATTATCAGTTGTACGTCTGTGCTAAATTCAAGTGCTATACAAACAATTGTTGACAGCATTAATGAAATAAATATGTCATAAAATCAAAATTGGATCAACTCAATAAATAAATCAGCTAAATGAGACTAGACAAGATAGGAACTATGACATACACCATATTATTTTTAATTACACAGGAGCAAAATATGAACATATTTCACGCCTTCTTAAATTCGATAAACCAAAAGCAAACCAAAACTTGTTTAAAAAGAAACAGGAAGTTATTTCAAAGGGACGTTTACATGTGTATTTGGTAATGATGAAACCGAAACTTCAATTTAACTTGGAGAAGGAAGAGGGAAGTATTTACTTTCCGTCAAGATGAAGAGTGCGCTATTGTTTCATTCATGCCAAGAGATTGTATAACGAGGAATCAAATTGGAACCGTTTCAACTTGAGAGGATCTGCATACATATTCATACAAAACTAACAATGTTCAAGTGTGTAAAACTGAATGTGCCCAAATCCGTAGCTTATAAGTACTCAGGCTCAATTTAAAGGTGATATCCGACAATGTTTCCATTGCAAATACATGTACATGACACGACAATAAACCTCTACGTTTAGGCATTTTAGAATGAAACTTATGAAATTGATTAAGTTAAGACGATTAAGTAAAATGTCCGTAGGTATAAGGATAGTATTAATAGGCAATACAACGTAAGTCATGAAATATTTCATATGAGTTTTCATCATTGTCTTATTTAAGGTTATATATATATAAAGAAATATCAATGAATGTGTCGGAGTGATCAGGACACTTCGTCAATGAACTATTTGTGGCTGTGGAGAGCGTTTTTTGTGTTCATTCTGTTAATTATTTTGAATGTGAAACTGTTGTAAAAATCACCAGGTATGTTATTCATAGCGTAAAATGTTGATGCATTTTTTTTATTAAGATAGCATATTTTGACTTAATAACACTACCTAAATTTAACTATACGCTATTTAGTCACTTGACATTTTTTAATATTAGCTCAGGTTTAAATATTGACTATTTGTGAGCGGCCATGGGCCAGCTCGGTCTACTATTTGTGCATGTTAAAGCACTTTTTATTAACTTCATAACATTTTCGTTGAGGTCATGTAAATGTTATGCAAGTAAATACGGTAACATTGTAAGTACATTCTTTTAACTGATTCAAAAGGTATAGTTTGACCAATGAACCTACTGAATTTTGACCATACGCTATTTAGTCATTTGACTATTTGTCACCGTGTTTGCGTTTTTTATGCACATTTCTGAAAAGATTTTGATTTCAAACCAACGAAATGACCGTTTTCTAACGCAAAATAAATAAATAAATAAATAAATAAATGAATAAATAAATAAATAAATAAATAAATAAATAAATAAATAAATAAATATATAAATAAATAAATATAGTTATGATAAGTGAAAACATGAAGCCTATGCCTATATAACAGCCTAAAATAGACTATACGCTGTTAAGTCATTTGACTATTTGTGACTATTTGTCACCGTTTTGCGTTCTTTATGCACATTTCAGTTGAGTAATTGAGTAAAGTAATGTCATATAAGTCAAATCAAGATAGTTCAATTTCAGCACAACATAATTTATAATAATAATTTCACTTTGAAAAGGCATTTAAGCTTGTTGCTCTAAGAAAAGATCACTAAAGGTTAAACTATCCAAAATTTAAACAAAAAAAATATTATATGGATCTTGTTTTTCTTTTCTTTAACACACACAACAACAATTCGAACATTGATTCACATTAAAACGGTTGTTATAATAAAAACAACTAGTGCTCCGTACATATGCTATGTATATTTTAGTATAATTAAAACAACAAGTATCTGTATGTCCCATTTAACACATCTCAACTCGTCTTCGTTTCCGTTCCGACTGGACTATGTCACAATGTGCAGACAGCGCATGTCACACCACGTTT
Source organism: Sinonovacula constricta (assembly GCA_007844125.1). Lineage (NCBI taxonomy): Eukaryota > Metazoa > Mollusca > Bivalvia > Cardiida > Solecurtidae > Sinonovacula > Sinonovacula constricta. The sequence goes on from CM017564.1 coordinate 2,911,467, forward strand.
CAGCAATTGCTGCATTATGCGTGTCCTCAGAAAGGTCATCAACATTGACAATTACTTGTTATTTATAACCTTCACATCTAGGTAGGAGAGCATTGTTACTTGTGTCGGTAGTTTTTTACAACACATGACTAATTCAATCATGGATTCAGTAGGATTTGTACAGCAGTGCTGAAGCATTATTTAAAGGAACCTGTAATGGAGCAAAGAATGCATTCACCTTTCAAAAGTGTGAATAAACAAAATATTTCGTCCTACAAAAGATAATATACGGCATGATCATATGATATCGCGTAGACATGTTACTTGTCTCTTGGTCTGGTCTGTCATTTTTAGCATCGATGACATCATTCGACGTGCATATTCACTACTATTGTGATTGTATCATGTTAACTGAAGTTGCTTTTTGCCAGATTGAAAGTTTTCTGTGCATACTTCACTCAGCAGGTTTAAATGCATACGTACAGAAGAAAATGACTACTTTGCACTTATGTTCACTTTAAACAGATTTACGTTGTGTTGTCTTCTCCTCATTTAAAGAGCATTTTGTTCACGATCATGACGCATATAATGCCAATTTGTAATTGATTGGGGCGTCCTTTTCAACGGTAGACGCACCATGGTGTACAATCCATTTATAGCAAAGAAGAATTGTATCCGACGGTTTACACAACAATTTAATTTAACAAATAACCAAATAAGGCATTGTGACATTAAAAGTCCTGCAAATAATATTTATTTATGACCTATATATTTATGAACAGTCAAGCATAAATCACCTCTCGTCATCGCAAACAGGTATTTCATATTCGAGCAACTCTGCAGAGATAGCTAGTTTTAATGTAAGAAAACCTCGCGACTACTATCTCTTGGGATCAAGTTATAGAGACATGCGATTAATTAATTCTTATGTCGATATCTATTTTAAGGAGATACCACTTTCGAGTTTTTATACACGTGGAAATATTGCACACTCAGAGTGACTTTTTCGCGATTAGTTCTGTCTAACAATTAGTATTCAAACTCATAGTGCGTAAAAATAAATAATGAGGAGTGGGATTTGCCGGCATTGTATGGCGACATTTCTATCATTTTAGCACAGGGGCACTTATGATGTGTCCAGGGACTGAACTCGTCCGGTCCATTATACTGACTCCGACGAGTCAGCGTAATGCTGTCCCTTTTGCCCCGAGCTTTAGGAGGGAAGCCACGACCACCAACTTTAAAGTCTTTGATTTGACCCGGCCGGGGTTTGAACCTTCGTCCTCCTGTTCCGCAAGTCGACGCTCTACCGCTTGAGCTATTGCCGACGGTAGAATAAATAATGAGTTTATTTAAAACGTAATCCGAAATTCATCAAATCAGTGGTTTGATATTGTTATATGCGTTGGACAGCGGCAAGCTGTTCGACTCTACTTTAATTTGCTAAGACGTTTGACTGTAACTATGCGGACATTTTTTCAACCGACATTTATCCTTTGTGACCGTTTACAATAGAACATGATGCAGCGGATATCATGGTTATTTTTAGTACCAGGTAATGAAATATAAAATGCACTCGTCTGCATACTAGTGTTTAGTGATGGGCGCAAATTAACCTTTTGGCTGCCACATGTGTGCATTGATAGGTCACCTTCAACGCTACAGACAGCATGTTTTGAATGTTATAGCATACACCAAAAAGCATGTCAAGTAAAAAAGCTAACGGGCCATACTTTAAGCTGCTAAGTTGATAAAATGGAGGAAACGGGCCAGTGAACGTTGTTTGTTTATTAGCGTTACAAGTTGCAATAAAAACAGACGAGCAAGACTCATGTCGAACCAGTGCTGCCTATGTTATTTTTATTCGAGAGGGTAATGATATTCTTCTTTCCTTTCCGGACAATCCAGATTACCCATGTTAACAACGCCTAATAATAGTTAACATTCCGGCGATGGAGGCTTGAGATTCAAGTACTTGTTCGATGCTCATGCGGACTGTTGTTTTATCCTCTAATATATATTTTTTTCTAGGTCCAATTGACAAGAATGTTTAATTCTCATTGCATATCCTGTTATATGCAATAGATTAAAGATAAGCATTTGGCTATTATTTAAATATGTTAAAAATATGCATTGCAGTGCAGGTAGACCGTTTGTTTAGGTTTTGAGAGGGTCGTCTTGTAAGGCAGCTGCTAAACTAATTCGTCAACATCGTACATTCATGAACCATGCCTACTCTTCACGGATAATATTTAAGAGTCATGTTGACTGATTATGTCTCTGCTTTAGATCGGCCTATACTATATATGAATGATTGTTTTAATATGAACAAATAAACAGAGTCTGATGTCAGCTACACCTTTATAAAAATGTACACACATATTAACATTTACTGCACCGCAACGAAAACCTACAAACACAACTATGTTTTGATGAGTGTTCATAATTGTGTATTAGTCGATATACATCGCGTTCTGTCAAATAATGTCATACTTGTATGTTTTCTTACATAGGTGTGCATTCGAGAGCCAATAATTTGCAAAAACAATTATTTATTTTGAATTTCACAGTAGGTACTACAATCGATCATTTCTGATTTTAACAGTGTCTTGTCTATAATTACAAGTGCAGGACTTCCACCTGCAGGCTTCATTAAACTCCATGCGTATTTATAATTGTTTAGAACATGAATACAATTATATGTTATTTTAAAATTCCCTGTCTTTCATTTTCATTATCTATAAACAGGTATCTAGTTGTTTGTGGTCTGAACAATATATTTGTAAACTGATGCATAAATGGAGCTGTAAATGTACATGCAATTGACAAGAGATCAGGAAGTTATCATATTACCATTTGCTGCAAGGTGTACCTGTTTAGATTGTTGTTAAACGTTAACGAATGCAAAAACAGCACATATATAAATGCATTACGGATAATTTACTAAGCGTAACTTTATCTGGCTTACCTGTTTAATATTTGGTTAGAAAGACAGGTATTTACGGTCGAATTAATCAAGTTTCACAATTGTGTCTGAAGTCGAACATGTTTTTCGATTTGTTTAAAGACAACAGTTTTGACTCCTCTGGGTGGTATAAGTGTTCACCTTTTCAAGACGTATAACATTGTAACATTCGTGTTAAGAGTTATTGCTTGGAATAAGTAGATTTTACTGTAATATTCACTCACTTTTATAAAGGATACGATCGAACGTATGACGTAGACTGGTGGTATCCCACAGTTTCGGACGAAATAATGTCCATTAAACATGTACGTTGATCATTGTATCCTGAACAAAATTGTATTGTTTGTTTATCGATGACTCACACCTGCCCGACAAGTGAACCATAACGTCACATTCGTCATAACAAACACCCATTTCCCACCACAGCCATGCTGCATAATTTTAAAGCAAAAAAAAACAACAACAACAACGTAACCACTAATGTTATAGCACACCCACGTCAACCACTGTGATATCGATGTCATCAGCAGCTTTCGTCCCTAAACGTGTCCAACGTAAATCATTTGTTTAGGTACATGTATGTAGGTAAGATAGCTGAACTCGTATCAATGGTTTTTAAATGGTAATCTTTTAAACATAAAAATCAAATACGAGCATTTAATTTGAAATGCTTTACGATATGTGATAATGTATTTTTCAGGACCCCCCGGTCACCCCCTCCACCGCCTAACATGGATAATGTGCATTTTTATTCCAAGTTCCGATGAGCTAGAGTGTTAAATATAAATTAGCAGGTATGCACTGAGTTAAAGGTTATATTTCACTGACTTTCTACTTTCTTAAAGAATTACATAAATGTATAGACCGACTGCGATACAGAGAAATAGCGAAATACATCGGACGTTTGATACACGGTCCGTGATTAAACACAGAGAGAGCATACTGAAGAAGGAAAGCCAAAGTGGCGTCTATTACATCCTTACAAAACGTACACACTTACAGTAGTTCCTCAGCATGTCGGCACAGTATCAAAATATTGTGACTGAGTATGGTATGCGTGACATCATGTCAGATGTAAGCCTGCTTGTACTGTGAAGCTATGCATCTGCTTTAATTAAACAGCGGCTCAAGATACCTGATGAAGTATGAGGTGGGGGCTAAACTGTCACCTGACTGAAAACCAACGCGGATGCTAAAGAAATACAGGTCGGCGACACTTGTCCTTTATAGTTGAATAAATATTGAATCATGTTTATATGTTAGATTGTCCACATCTCTTTCAAAGGATTCTGACGCATGTTATCATAAAACTGGTACTGTGAGTTGATCAATGTGGCTTTTAGGATAAAGCGAGCGGAATTATTACAATACATGCAACGGGAAACAATTTGTAATCATGGTGTTTACTCAAATAAAGGAAAACGTACCTATTAACAGCCCTCAATATATTTTTTTATTTTTTTTTTAAAACATAACCACTGGGGGTTGGTTGACACCTTTCGTTAACTACCCAAATACTCGAATAGCACGAGCACGCGTGTACAACCACGAAATGGACAACTGCTCATCATGTTCACTGCGTATAAACATAACCAAAACATAACCGTCGTCTTCTTAAGAAAAGTTTAATTAAAATGTGTATATTGCTCATTGAAAGATGATGTATGTGTAAGTTTATCTGAAATGCTGATATTATTAACTTGAATGGGATGGACAAGGGGAATAAGAAAATAGTCGAACTCAGCCTTTAGGCAGTTAACTTTCTTATTGTTAATACGCTGAAAATACTCCGGCAGTGTCTTTCATGTAGTAAACGGTATATCCGTACGACTATGTTACATCTATTGCAAACTTTCACGCTATCATGCCTACGATCTTTATATTAGCAACACAGGACATACATATTTATAAGTACCCAGTCAGCCAGTATTTTCTAAAATTAACTTAAATGATATGATACTGATTATGTATAATGTCGCAAATTAAATGGAGGTGCATTCCTTAAGTTTGTATGCTATTTTTTACTAGTCATTGCTATTTATACATCAAGTTTAATGCATTAACGTAATATATATTGTCCAGATACACGACATACACCATGGCCGAAATCTTAGAAATCAAATGTGGGAGGTGCGAGAATGTGCGTGCCCGTGACCCAATCCATAGAGGCAAGTGTGAAGCGTTTATTTGTTCCGTTACAGTACCTATTACTGTTGTTGGTGTTATATCATATTATCTTGTATACACCTTAATGACGTCAACCGTAAACTCCAGGGCTAATATGTTTTCCATCACTAGCAGTCGGAAACAGAATTTGGTAAGCTACAGCTCCTTGACCTACTTAACATGTAATTTTAGACTCCTGCAATGTTTACGTCGTAACATTGTGTACTGTCTCGATATCGTATTTAACTGCCCGACTCAGGCGTTGCCTTCCATTGTATCCCACTAACGTTAATTTCAAATACTCTTGTAGCATTTTTAAACAGGGTAAGATATGACTGCCTCAGGTTATTGATTATTTGATTTAAAGTATGCGCATACATTTTGAATGAGCTATTATCTATATGAATCTTGATCAGTTTATATCAATGCAGCCGAAGTTTATGGACTACCTATGTAACTGGGCGAATTAACTCGCCATTTAGAAAGGTTGCTCGAACAAATGCAAATTATGTAGGATGCAGTCTAACCAAGATAATGGAGAGTAACGAATAGTTCTTTACTATAAAACACGGAACTTACCGTCTTCAGGTGAATTTAAATGTATGTTAGGATTGTTGTTAGTGTTAATAATGTTTTTTATGCTACGCCTATGCATATGTCTATGCCATGAACACATTTAAATCAGGAAATTTAACATCAGCCGTGTGATAATGTGACTGCAGAAAGCAACGTACATGTGTACCTGTTTTTGTGTGTCATTTATTCGTAGTATAATTAAACGAGTTACACGAGGACGTTAAATTCTAATAGGTATTATGATAGGAGTGAGAACAATGATGCAGCTACTTCTGCTGCTAATGATAATGATGATGATTTGATGATGTTGATAATGATGCTGATAATATGATGCTGATGCTAATGTTGATGGTGTTGGTGATGATGATTATGATGATGATGATGATGATGATGAAGATGGTGATGATGATGATGATGATGATGGTGATGATGATGATAATGGTGATGATGATGATGATGATGATGATGATAATGATAATGCTGTGGATTATTTTTTTATCATGACGATGATGTTGATGTTGATGTTGTTGTTGTTGTTGTTGATGATGATGATGATGATTGGTCATACTGGATAACACACCGTATCAAAGCGAGAACTGGTTGACAACGCAACATCTTACATTTATGTGTGTACTTTTCCTATTGTTTGTATTACCTCGCACCCATACATGTATGGCCATATTGATGATATGCAGCAAAATTAAAATACAGGTATTAATAATACCATACACAACGGGTCTTGTTATTTGTTTTTTATTCATACATATATATATATATATATATATATATATATATATATATATATATATATATATATATATATATATATATATATATATATATATATATATATATATATATATATATATATATATATATATATATATATATATATATATATATATATATACGTCGACCACATGAGATTTCTCTTCAATGCATATTTTGAGAACTTTTAGTAATCATAAAAATAAATAAATAATTACTTCTGGGCAAACAACTTTGTTTTCCTAGATCTATTGGATAAATAGCGGTTTGCTGGCTGCATTTAAGGTTAGTACCGGGTATCGATATCGCTTGCCACTCGTGTGTAAATTTTACACAATCACTGCTCGCTGGGAACTGATTGACAGCTTGTCGTTCGTACATACAGTATTCTGCTGTGAAGGTTGATTGAGAAAATGTTGTTCATGTTGTCATTTATTGGACTGAATGCTTATGTGAGTGTTTGTCTCATAAGATATTCACTTATATAAAGAGGGATTCATGAACAAATGCAAGTAGGGTTCACACTATTCACATTTATGTATTTTAACTGAAAATGTAATAATCGATCTCTGTTCGTACATGGAAGGAATACGAGAGTATAAATGCAAGTGAAAGTGCGTGACATGTTATCAGAAAAAGATCTACTGTCGGGAAGTGTACTACTTCATAAAACATTAACGGCTGAAATATGTTCCAATGACTTTTAAACCTTAAAAGCAGAAGCAGCCAGCAAACGTTTATAGTTATGTATTGTTGTCATGTTAAAGCAGATCTAGCGTGTAGTTATTTAATAAATAGGTCATCGACTTTTCAGAAACTGAAATCAGCAGAATAAGGATAAAATGTGTTATAATGTTTATTAAACCTTACGAGACATGAGTACGCATTGTGTATCGATAACATGTAATGTTATCCTGGTCTAAATGTTGTTTGTATTTTTTGTTCTTTTCGTCTCAGTATTTTCATTTCTGCCTTCCTCTATTTGTTATGAGAGAAAACAAAAAGCAAACAAAGGAAACTATTGTTGTTACTTCAAACGTAACTTCCTTATTGTTATTTAAAGGACGAAATACCCTATTGTACACAAATGATGTGATATTTACGAGCTGTCATAAGGGGTTTTAGAAGTCACACCCTCCGTTTCGATAAAAACAACAATATATGTATACAAGTGCCCTGAAAAAACACTTTAATAGCAGAAAAGATCAAACAAGAGAAACAACCACGGACATTATTGCAAATATCCACAACGAACTTATATCCCTTTCAGTTTCACACATGACATGACATGAGTTATTAAGTATCTAGTATTAAGGTATGGCCTATCGATTATTTAATATGTGTATGTGCACCCTGCGCATAAAACACGAAACAGAATATCAGATAATTGTGTATTTCCTCCATTTAGCATAACCTAGTGGTGTGTACCCAGCGGAATGGACTGATTTAATTGAACGCTGAATGTGACTAAGTTGATAGGATCCAGATGCACGATGGGGTCAGCCGTGTTCATAGGCTATTCATTTATCTCATTTATAGGGTGAATGTAAACATGCGTAATGTTTTTCATCGTGTTTATGACTGAACAATATTTTTTTTTTCTTAATAAATAAAAGCACGGAAAAGTAAGAGCGAATATATTGTATTTTATAAACTAATTGCATTGCATTTAAGCACATCTTGCGTATGTTATTTAAAAAAAAAAAACATGGTAGCACACCAAAGTGTAATAGTCTTAAGAAAAAGAGACGTCCTATATACAAATTACACCGACCGTTTTTGACGAGTACAGATGAGCCTGCTGGATGAAGTTAATCTATATTACTATGTACTACATATATATTGCACAATTCCTACTGTCTTTAAATGGAGCTCTTTATACATGTTTAATATTATGCTAGATAAGTAACACGTGGACTTAACTATCGTAAGGACAATCCCATCATAGGATGTTGATATGTTATCATGTAAACTAGACACCTGTCTCTGATTTGATGTTATGGATGCTTGTTTTATCTCATCAACAATGTTAACCTCCTTAAGATATGTGCTCTGATGAAGCAAACACAATATCACCTTTACTGTGATATCAGGACTTGATCATGTAACATAATACTTTCACCAAACATATATAAATCGGGTTTACCAATTATTATAACTACTATAGGGCATGTCATTATACAACAAGCTATAAAATGTTAACATTAAACTGACGTGATGTTACCATAATATTTAGCGATAACACCCAAACTTAACAGTAACAAAGGAATACATTTATTGAGGCATACTTTATATGTGTCTGATATTTACAATAGCTCACCATCTACATCGGTTTTGGCCGAGTTTACAAATATTTTCAATTACTTCATATATACGTCGAAAACATGACTTTTCTTCTCTTCAATGCATATTTTGCGATTTAAAAAAAAACTTCTAGCAACAACAAACTTTAATATGCTAGATCTATTACATAAAGAGCGGTTTGCTGAATGCATTTTAAGTTAGTATCGAGTATCGTTGTCGCTTGCCGCTTGTGTCTAAAGTTTACGCAGAAACTGATTGCTAGCGTGTCGTTCGTACATACATCATCCTGCTGTGAAGGTAGTTTAAACAAATGTTGTCAATAATTTAACTGAATGCTTATGTGAGTGTTTGTCTTACAAGAAATTCATATATGTAGGACTTCTATAAAGTGGGATTCATGAACAAATGCAAGTAGGATTGAGGAAATACCGGTGTCTGTGATCTGGGCTGGATAGATTGATGTGTGTTAATAACGGGTGAGCACATTATCGCTGTTTTATCTGTTATAATGACCTTGCGTTTAATCTTCTGCAACTGACAGCTTAACAAGCACGAATTTCACACTGACCACATTCATGCACACTGAACATGTAATAGTCGATTTCTGTTCTTGTTTGCAAAGAATATACGGTAGTATAAATGCAAGTGAAAGGGTGTCAAATGTTACCAGAAGGAGATCTACTGTAGGAAATTGTACTAATTCATTAAACATTAACTGCTAAATGTATGTTCCAATGACGTTTAAACCTTATAAGAGGAAACAGCTAGCTAACATTTATAGTATACGTAATATTGTTTTGTTTGAAGCAGGTGTAGCGTGTAGTTATTCAATAAATGGGTCATCGAATTTTCCGAGACATTAGTATTGTGTATCGATAACATGTAATGTTATCCTGGTCTTAAAGGTGTATGTATCTTTTGTTCTTTACGTCTAAGTATTTTCATTTCTGCCTTCTTCTATTAGTGATGAGAGAAAACAACGGTCAAACAAGGGACACCAGGAATGTTATTATGCCATATATTATTATAAAGGACGAAATACCCTATTGTACAAACATGTCGTGATACTTACGAGCTGTTATAAGGGATTTCAGACTTCATACCCTCAGCTTCGATAAAAAAAAACAACATGTGTATACACATGACCTGAAAAAGCAGTTTGATAGCAGGATAGGGCAAACAAGGAAAACAACCACGGACAGTATTGCACATATCCACAAGGAACTTTCACTTTCGGTTTCACATATGCCTAACAATTATGTAACACATGTATGCACACCATGCATATCTCCCGACATCTTACCTCTAATTGTATAGTCGACATAATTATAACCGGTTGTTATTTAACAGAATGAAACTGAACATCAGTAAACATCTTCTTCTTCTTCTTCTTCTTCTTTCTCTTCTTCTTCTCTTCTTTTTCTTCTTTTTCATCGTTATTATTATGTTTATTATTTTTATTATTATTATTATTATTATTATTATTATTATTATTATTATTATTATTATTATTATTATTATTATTATTATTATTATTATATGTATTATGATTATGATTAAGATTAATGTTTTTTATTATTATTATTATTATTATTATTATTATTATTATTATTATTATTATTATTATTATCATTTTTATTATAAATTGTGTAATTGGTCTCATTTTTAGGCACCATGGATGAAGTATCAGGACGTGGAACATCATCCAGGGCAAAACCTAATAACCAGTGTGCTCAGTGTGCTGAGTCAGGCAAAGTTGTCAGTGCTACAGGTTACTGCCGGACCTGCAGTGATTTCCTCTGTACAAATTGTATTGAACATCACAAGGCAATCAGAGGTTTGAGAGATCACACACTTCTAGATTGTGAATCCATTGCTGAGAAAAAGCCAGTTGAAGTGGAGAAATGCGCCGTGCACTCCGATAGACCAATTGAAGTATATTGTGCTGATGACGACACATTTGGATGCGCGTTGTGTTTGTTGAGCCACAGGTCCTGTAGGAGTGTTGCCCTTATATCTGATCTCTCAAGCGGTATAGAGTCATCCGAGGAGTTCCTGGCTGTCCAGAAGGCAGCCGACCAATGTAAGACTTTGGAAGACGAGTACAAACAAACTATAGAACAACACCTGTCAACGAATAACGAATGTCACACTAGAGTCAAAGAAGAATTCAAACTATTCCGAGAAGAGATCCTCAGTATAGTAGATGAAATCGAGACACAATTATTTGCTAAGGCGGATAAATTGATGAAAGATAACGAAACACACCTAAATGGCATTGCTGACAAAATTACTGCATATTCGGAAGAAGTAAAACAGTACATTGTGAACATATATGATAAGAAGAATAGGAATGAGCGTGAGCACATGTTCATAACTTTGAAGAAATATGGTAGGCATGTACACGAGTCTGTTCAGCGCCTGGAGACTCTTCATCAGAACATAGTTATTAAAACATTTGCTTTTCATTCAGACCCCACCATCAGAGAAAATCTTATTAAGTATAACATGCTCAAAGTGGAGGACAAAATCAATACCGGACTCGTAACGCCACTCTCTCCAGCCATTGCATGCTTATCAGTGTCTAAAATGAATATAAAATCACAGGAAGACACAATAAACTGTTTTGTCAGTGGTATGATGGAACTTTCGGAAACAGAACTTATCTTCACTGATCGGGATAACAAAAGTCTGAATTTGCTTGATATGGCGAGTAACACCATAATCAAGAGGCGGGCTCTAACAGCAGAACCTTGGGATATCAGTAGGTTGCCCGAGTCCCGCCTGGCAGTCACATTGCCACATTTGAAGCAGATTCAAATCTTCAAGGCAGATCGGAACCTGGGGACCATCCGGAGTATAGATGTATTTGGTCAATGTAACGGTGTACGGTGTACCGGTGACAGGCTGATTGTAACGTTCCACAATCCATCGAAGGTGCAGATACTTGATATGACTGGAAAAGTCCTCCACACCATCCAGCATGATGCGTCAGTGAATGCGCTGTTTCATTATCCATGGTATTTGACCCTAAGTCATGACAATGAGCTAATATACGTGAGTGATCATAACCAACACAACCTTACATGTGTAAACAACGTCGGAGTTGTTCAGTGGGTGTACACGGACCAAGACCTGATGCATCCACTTGGTGTGACAACTGGTGATAACGGATGTCTCTACGTATGCTCCTGGGACACGAACACCATCCACGTGGTGTCTTCTGACGGGAAGAAACTAGCACTCATACCATCGAGCGAGACAGGAGTCAATGGTCCCACAGCTTTACATTACAACAGCCAGCAACGGGCATTGTACGTGCCAAGTGGTCAAGGTGGTCCCGAAGAACAAAACAACATAAGGAGACTATCTCTGCAGTAGTCCACCTGTCTATCATAGCAAATAATATTTGAAAGATCGTAGTCAAATTCTTATTAAAATGAAACACAATGCTCACTGCTTGAATAAACCAATACCAGACATGTTAATTTAAATGTGATCTTAGTATGCTCTGAGTATACGGCGTCTTGTCATTACTACCGCCTGCAAGGGAAAGACCTACATCAGGAAACTTCGTTGTGACTGAGAGCTCTTCACATGCAATAACGAGCTAGTTACATGATAAGACTTTATTAAAATACATGATGTGTACATCGACATATAATATCAGTTTATAAATATTAGCTGTACTAAAATATGTACCTGAATAAATTAACGGTAATCAATTATTTGAAAAAGAGAAATAAACAAATCTTTGTTCAGTGTGTACTTGTATAATCATATATCGCTAATCGTTGTTGTTATATAGCAAGTGTTGACTATCGATTATAGTTATACTATGGTTTAAGCAAAAACACCACTTTAGCATAATGCGTGTTTTTTCCTTATTTTTGGCAAAATACAATTGGCATATGACCACGACTTTATAAGTTTAATTGATACTGAGATGATGATAGGAATTCACCTTATGCTATTCGTGCTTCTACGCGTCATCGCAACCATAGAAACTGTTTTATTTGAGAAAAGGCCTTACGTAGTGGAATACAATTAACAACATGATTCTAATACAGACCAAAAGCTACTAAAATACATTTAATTTAGTTAATTAAATGTTGTTTATAGAGTGCAAAGAGTATCACTCTATTTGATAAAATTATATCTTTTATGAGCATTTTCGCAAAGTGTTGCTATAACTTGCCCGTGTGTTAAATGAAGCCGATCTACGTATGATTATGCATGGACCGATTTAACTCCTCACATTGTTGTATATTATCGTGTTTAAATAAATACAATAAAATATGTGTTTTAAAGAATATAACACGTAGTTTTTGTTATTCATTCATGTGTTTTAAAGAATATAAAGCGTAGTTTTTGTCATTTAGTCACACGGGCACATGTGTATATTCTACAGCTTCTACTGCTGCTGATGATGATGATAACGATTATCGTACTTATAATAGGTATGGCGTTAACGATAAGTACTCCACGATGATAATGATGAACCGGTGATGTCTTTGATGCATTACCCTGAACAAGCAAGTTATTTAATGCACTGCCCTGAATTGGTAGTATATTTATTGCATTGCCCTGAACCGGTAATGTCTTTATGGCATTGCCCTGCACCGGTAATGTATTTATTGCACTGCCCTGAACCGGTAATGTCTTTATTGCACTGACTTGAACCGGTAATGTCTTTCTTGCATTGCCCTGAACCGGTAATGTCATTATTGCATTGCCCAGAACCGGTAATGTATTTATTGCACTGCTCGGAACCGGTAATGTTTTTATTGCACTGACTTGAACCGGTAATGTCTTTATTGCATTGCCCTGAACCGGTAATGTATTTATTGCACTGCTCGGAACCGGTAATGTCGTTATTGCATTGCCCTGAACCGGTAATGTCATTATTGCATTGCCCTGAACCGGTAATGTATTTATTGCACTGCCCTGAACCGGTAATGTATTGATTGCACTGCTCTGAACTGGTAATGTATTTATTGCATTGCCCTGAACCGGTAACGTATTTAATGCATTGCCCTAAATCGGTAATGTATTAATTGCACTGCCCTGAACCGGTTATGTATTTATTGCACTGCTCTGAACCGGTAATGTATTTATTGCATTGCCCTGAACCGGTAATGTATTTATTGCACTACCGTAACCGGTAATGTCTTTATTGCATTGCCCTGAACCGGTAATGTATTTATTGCACTGCTTTGAACCGGTAATGCATTTATTGCACTGCTCTGAACCGGTAATGTATTTATTGCATTGCCCTGAACCGGTAATATATCTAATGCATTGCCCTGGATCAGTAACCTATTTATTGCACTGCTCGGAACCGGTAATGTATTTATTGCACTGCCGTGATCAGGTAATGTATTTATTGCATTGCGCTGAACCGGTAATGTATTTATTGCACTGCAGTGAACAGGTTATGTATTTATTGTATGCCCTGAACCGGTAATGTATTAATTGAACTGCCGTGAACAGGTAATGTCTTAATGCACTGCCGTGAACAGGTAATGTATTTATTGCATTGCCCTGAAACGGCAATGTATTTATTGCATTGCCCTGAACCGGTTATGTAATTATTGGACTGCCGTGAACCGGTAATATATTTATTGCATTGCCCTGAACCGGCAATGTATTTATTGCATTGTCCTGAACCGGCAATTTATTTATTGCATTGCCCTGAACCGGTTATGTAATTATTGGAATGCCATGAACCGGTAATTTATTTATTGCATTGCCCTGAACCGGTTATGTATTTATTGCACTGTCCTGAACCGGTAATGTATTTATTGCACTGCCCTGAACCGGTAATGTATTTATTGCACTGCTCTTATCCGGTAGTGTCTTTAATGCATTGCCATGAACCGGTAATGTATGTATTGCACTGCCGTGAACCGGTAATGTATTTTTTGCATTGCCCTTGACCGGTGATTTCTTTCATGTATTGTTTTGAACCTGTAAAATAAATGATGCATTGCCCTGATTCGATAATGTTTTGAGTTAATTGATGTATCATGTAAGCGATGTGCTAGTGACGTGACCAAAAACATGCTATGACACTTTCTTGAACGCAGCAATTTACACAGTGACATAATTGGCAATCAATCAATCAATACTTGGTTTTATTTACCGTCGCCCTAACTATTGCTATAGGGCGAGCATTAACATATAGAGGTTTAAAATAAAATATCACAGTAAATTTTAAGTTAATGGCGTGAGGGTTGCCTAATGTCAAAACTTAAACAAAATAAAGATGATTGTTGCATGGTAATAGCTTGACAATAGGCTCCTGTATAGAGTGTATGGCTGATTATATTGTCTATGTGATATATTTATGTTTGTGATGTATTTGTCGTATTTTTTTTTAAATTCTACGGTCTGCACTTCCTTTATTATTACCATTTTTTTTTTCAGTCCACCTAATTAACATAGCATAATATAACATGTTCGTCTCATTGTAGCACAATACAATATAGTACGGAACGGTGCCTCTTCTGGGACGTATAATGGTTCTAGAAACACCTCATAAATATACATAAAATTTAAAAACCAAGAAAAGTTTATTTAAAATAAAAGGTAAAAGTATATTTATATTATTCTAAACTATGCAAGTGGCACCTTTATAGGACCAGTTAAGAGTATTTTTCATTTTTAAGAGATCATTAATTTAAATAATAAATGCTATATACAGTTCTATGTACAGTCTTCAATACGCATTGAGTCAGGCCTGTCCTATGTAACAAGTATAATTTTTAATTTCCAACATGTTTTGTAGATAGAAAAAGGTCTGGTTAACATGTGGATGATGGGACCTATATTTTAATTTTGTGGTCCCGCTGGCAGTCAGATTTTTTTATTATTCATCCACATGCATTTTAGAAGCAGAGTTATAAGAGACAACTCAACTCGAAAGATTCAGAAAAAAAGAAGGGAAAAAAGATATATATACCCGTGTTTGACAATTACAAAGAACATCTCTCATTCCCCATAGAGTGAGAATACTAATTATATTCTTATATTCTGAGGAGAGAGAGAGCGTGTGAATTGTTAATAATATAATTATCGTTTTTCTTTTTCTTTAAAAATGTATGGACAGGCCTGTGTCCCGCAGAGGCACCGTATGGCGAAAATACTTAGAGCGCAGGAGAGATTTATGGAAACATTTATTTCCCCCAGGTACCTCACCCGTCCGATGAAACCCGTGCGGCGCCCCCCGTATGATCTGAGTCTGCAACATAGCAGTTCAGTTTATAAAGCCTCTATACTTTAAGTTCACAATGTAGTGTTTAATAATTATATGTATCTATTTTTAGCAGTACGAGGTTTGTTTGTAGTTGTTAAGTACATTAATCTTTTAATAAATACTTGTTGTGTTAAAGTTAATGGAGTTAATAGATCAATCGAATAGCGTTCGTATCAGAATACGGAGATTAAAACTCCTTCCTTTCTCTTTGGTTCGCCATTTTTGTGGAATCACGTGTTGCCGAGATGCATTTAAATCGGCTGTGTATTAGTGCTTGCTATTTGAATTGTGTCATTGTGGGGGGTTTCGCGCGGATTTTCTATGTTTTCACAGATACATGTATAACCGGGTGCCTTCTTGTGGATGGGACCATACGTAACGGTAAAGATGGTTTTCTGTTTACTACATGGCGACCTTCACCTTCTACGATTTGTTTTCCCACGTTGCTCGGGGAAATACAGGTTAGGACTTTTAGCCATCCGGATGGAAAAAAAAGCCATACACGGGCTTTTAGCCATCCCTTTGTGTAAAGTGTTGTCATCCGTGTGTTATGTCTATTTATTGCAGTGGTGCAGTATGACCCGGTGTAGATGTAAACATTATCCATATAGAGACTACCTAAACCGATGAGTAGTGTTCAGTATAATGTATTCATTTCCATGTGTTTCTTTGTATTAAATGTGGTATACGGCCATAACAAACAACCAATTTAGTTATTAAAATATCTCAGAAGATGTTGCTTATTCAATATTGTTTTCATAATTGTAGGAATGTGAAACATAACGGATAAGTTGTTAGAACAGGTATGTATGCGCCACGCTGCCTAGTTACATTCCATTCTCGTTATTTTCCTATGTATTTAAGGTGGTATATACGGCTTTTGAGGCCAATTACGTAATTGTCAGCTTGAAAGATCTCGGAAGATATTGGTTATAAGTTTCATAATTTTGTAACGCTTTTATAAAAAAAACTCATCCATATACCATAGATTCATATAAGTTTAAGATAGGAATAATAGTCCTGCTTTAGCTGGTCTTAGATCATACAACTACCAATATTAATACTGTAATTGATAGGTCTTCTCTAGTTCATCTAATGTCTCTTAGTGAATGGACTGTTACATTTGACCAGGTCAATATTACAGTCTAGAACACTCCTTACCTTTATTGGAAGAAAAAGATTGGCATGCACTTATCTTTCTCACACGACTTTCAAATGTATAAATACAGGCTGATATTCTTACATTACCGCTCGTTGTTCATATCACGATAGCCTTATACTGCGTCAAGCCACATTAATAAATACAGTACTACAAAAAACCGTCGTTTTTTTTTAAGTAACCATATGTGACGTCGCAAACTCATCTTTGTTTACACAAAACAAAGTTGTTGGTTCTTTTTTTAGTTCCATGGCAGTTCCGTGGGGCGTCGACATATGATGAACGTAGCCTGAAAACTTGAAGAAGAATCCTGTAAAGATTAAATACACAGGCCTGGTCGGAATACGCACATATGTTTTGTTTTAAAGTCTTATTTGGTAACATCTTTATCAGTTCTACTTAAGAATGATGTATTATGTAGTATTGTTACATAAGTAATTGTGTTTTAACTGTATTGTAATCTGTGAAGGTGTTATTGTTTTTGTAATGAAGTAAAATCTTCTATGTTGGGTATTATATGAGTGGAGTAGAAACACGCTTAGTAAGCATCGTTCATGTGTTGATTTATTTGCGCCTCTTTGAACTATTAAATGCTTATCTTAAATGCCCTGCTTACAACTTTAGTAATCTATATAAGTTTAAATATAATTTTATGTTGCATAAATGAAGACTCGTATATGAGCAATTATACCGAGTCACACGCAAACACACCAGGAATAAACATAGACTCACCAAACTACAACAAGACGTAAGTTAAACAAAAGTGCAGCCATACTACTCACCCTGATTCCATGTATGATTTACAATAAAATCATGTTTTTTCTGTTCAAAAGATTGAAAAAAATGACATAGTTGAAATTAAATGTAGATGTACTCGTTATAAGTTACATATATATTTTTGTGAATTATGTTGTTTCGTTCTGACACTTGTGCCTTTAGAAATTTAAATGAACTATATTCTCTTTACTTGAGCCATTTTCTCTCTTTCTTGGTATATGTTCTCTAAAGGATTTTAAACTTCTGTCAGTGATATCTTTGAATTAATAAATTAATGTTGTTGTTTTTTTCCTAAAATGTATGAGATGAGACTACTATAACATAAATTGTTAAGTCATGTAACATGTAATTTAAATCTATTTTGATGTGCGTGTTATCTTTTATATTTTTGGCAAATAGTAAATAAATATATAATACGTTTTAATTTCTATGTTTACTTTATTTCTCCATAGCATTTAAAAAGAAGTATAAGAAGTATATAAGAAGTAGTTTATATACACAGTTAATGTACTTTGTGTATATGGTTATATAAGTTTTCAATGTGTTATATTGACCCTGTGGTCGAGCATGCTTATTTAAACAACGTATTTGAACGGGCGGCTTCTTCGAACAATTGCAGCTGCAATAATATAAAACAATATATTTAAGAGGTATGAAGATTTTTTTTGTTATGGTGTCGAATATGTGACCATGAAGGTCAGATGACGGCCAGCTAATGTCAACATGTATTAGATGATACACTCTTTAAACAAAAATGTGATGAACGAAATATGTTAGCCACGGCTTAGGCACGTCACAAATACAAAGTATGAATGAATGCCATTTACACAAATATCCTAGTAATGAACATATTTAATGAAAATGTCATAATAAAATGAAATGTACAGATATGCGACAATCACAAAATTTAACATTCCTGCAACAATTATAAACAAGATATCAAATATATAAAGAGGTGTATTGTTTAGCATGTCGAATATTTGATCACAAAAGGTTAGACGACGGACTGCGTATGTAACTATGCATGTACATGTAAAAATCGTCTGACAGACAAACACAGCGGGCCATGTGGGTAAGTATGCAAGAGATTGCGAGACTGATAATGATTATTTTCTATAAAGGCGCATACTTTATAAAATGTAAAGCCATGAAAGAATGGCAGATCAACAATGATATAATAACTTATGAAAAACGACAAAACAACATATAACTTTTTGGTATTGGACCACAATAGAAAATAAAGCGTTCGCATCTGTATAATTCATATGAAGATCTCTGTACGTTGCCACCAAAGATGGTCGCTAATATCATTGATCATCACTGAAATGGAATCATACTACATGTATTTTGAATGTGTTTTTGTTTTATCGGGATAAACACATGATAAGTCATGCATCGAAATGCATTATAATTGTACATGTAAATAGAGTACAACTATGTTCCAATTAAAACATCAATAGAAAAATAAAATAAAATTCATAGGGTCATTATTATTATTATTGTTAATATAATTGACCAGGTCATGGTATAAGCGCTTTATCTAACTAATCAAGCACTTATAAGACCACAATTTATACAAAGAAATAGGAGCTTATACTTTTGCTTAATTTAATGAGTGTTGAAATCAAAACAAACTCTATTCTGTAGAGCGATGTTTCGATCTTTAGTCATATCTTTTAATCAACCACAGAGATGTTTGTGCTCGAATATTTCTCAAGAAAATAGAAAAAAACAGCCTTAAATATCATAAGCTGTCTGTCTGTTTGTCTGTATTTCTGTCTGTTTGTCCGTCTGTCTGTCTCTCCGTCTGTCTGTCTGTCTGTCTGTCCGTCTTTTCTGTCTGTCCGTCTGTCTGTCTGTCCGTATGTCTGTATGTCTGTCTGTATGTCTGGCTGGCTGTCTGTTTCTCTGGCTTGAGGTATGAAATGTATGTCTTTTTGTCTGTCTGTCAGCCTGAAATGTTTGTCTATTTGCGGGTCAGTGTTGTTTTTTGCTTTTTAGTGAAACATACCTACATCCATCCATTAATCCATCCATCCATCCATCCATCCATCCATCCATCCATCCATGCATGCAAGACATACATACATACATACATACATACCATGCCATGCCATGCCATGCCATGCCATGCCATACCATACCATACCATACCATACCATACCACCATACCATACCATACCATACCATACCATACCATACCATACCATACCATACCATACCATACCATACCATACATATTTATATTATCGGCACTGGTTGTGAGTAGCGTACTTAAATGACTATTTAGATAAAATAGTTTGCTAAGGATAGTTACAATTACTCCGCAGTAAAGCAAATTACAAGAGCCTCGCATTTAACATTGCTGTAGTTCTACCCAGATATATGTCTGGGGTCTTCCTTCACCAATAACAAGCTAGACGCCGCTATAAAAAACATAATTGTGTCGCTGCGATGTACTTCTGAAGCCGAATCTAAAAAAAAATAAAGTGACAGTGATCATTAGAAAGCGAGAAGGAGAGTCCTCAGAAGCACCTGTAAAGTTTACGCTTTCAGAAAGTACAGGTTCTAGATTGTGCATTTAGTTACTAACATCAGAACAGATAACTTTCTTTGCTACAATATATTTTATATAAAATCATAATTATTTATCTTTTCAGGAATCGCAACCTAAAATGCGCTTTCGATTGAACAGAAAACAGGTACTTTTCCATTCAATTTTTTTTGCGTCCTAAACTCTTTGATACAGTTTTTTTTATTATGTTATTTACCAGTCCAATTCCTGCATATAGACCACACTAGCACAACTAACTTTGGTTAAATATTTAAGCTACATGTACTTCCTATTCTTTAATAATGTTTAGACTCGCTCGCTCTTTGAATCATTATGTTTTATTCAAAAAGTATAAATCCAATACACTCTTACACAAAAGATCAATCCTGTATGAATATAATTTTAAATATTACCGTAAGTCTAATTACCTCTTTAAGTGGTTTGAGACATAAACAACCCTTGTGGTGTGCTTAAACACGTAAATACTGCCTATAAAATGCTGATGGTATGATCATAAACATTAAACATTCCTTAACATACAAATGTACTTAATATATTTTACGAAATTTTCAAACCAGACAAGGAGTCTACATATGCAGTTCTACGGACAATGGGAATGCTTCCGGAATTTCTTCGAGAGATTTCATTTACTTGTAAATTGATAAATTGGTCCTGGCGTAGGTGAATTCACGATGCGTTTACTGTTAATTTACTTTTAGTGAAAATCAAAACATGGTATTTAAACCTATTGGAATCGTGCACTGAAATTATGATCATACAATGCTTACATTGTGCACATATTTACATGCAGAGCTTTTTCACGAGGAACTTGTTTACCTACCTTTATTCAAGTCATATTGGACTTATGGGTATCTTTAAAAACTACATCATAATTTGACCTTCAATTGTTTTGCCTATAGACTACCAACAAATTTGTAACTCGTTTGTAAGCTTTATCTTTAAACTAAAACTGTAAGTACATAATCTGATCTGCTTGTGTAGTTTTATTTAACATAAACTGAAAAATACTCCTGAGTTCCTATTATCAGTCAAATTGGAGGGAGTGACCGACCAACTTCAAATTACAGAATATGTATAACATAGTTTTAGTCATATTTCAGTTATAAATTGGCCAAAGACATTTGCTAATAATCGTTTAACTTTGTTATATAGTACCCCAAAAATAACATGAGTCTGGCCTTTATGTAAGAAGTTATATTCGCTACACATACAAATATACTACGAGGTATCAATCAAAATGACACTGTTTAAGTGAATAGAAAGCAAAGTTAATTAATGATTGGAACTGTATTATGTATCCACTGAAATGACTTTAATGGTGTTGTTTTTTTTTTCAGAACAAAATGTCATATTTCGTTTACACGGAAGTTAAGAAAAGATAAACATGTCACTGTATCTGTAATAAAGTGGACGACGGGCGGTAAGTACTTCACTTCACTGATTACAAAGGGCAAGTCATTGCTGATATTAGTTTACATCAAAATGTAATTATTAAATTTGCATGTAGACAGCTATTCATCATTTTTTACCTAACCTCTATAAACGTTTGCATAAATATTTATTTTCTAAATGTTCGTTATTCCCCGACTTTCGTTGAGTGGTGCAGTATTTTATGTTGATCGGTTCAAACAGTTTTGCGCAAATGAGAGCATTTCAACCATATTACATCTTGTATGTCAACATATGTTTGTTTTATGGACAACAATTATCTTAATTGTAAATTCGCTAATGCAACTGTGATAGCCTACGTATTCTCGACACTTTATCAATCTTTTTATTAAGAATAAATAAATCATGTTTATAAATTACAGCAAATACTGGCAGTGCGACAAGTGCAATGTGTGGTACCATCCGGCCTGTATAAAGAAGAACGAAAGGAACGAACCAGCAGTATTCGTCTGCTTTAAATGTCAGCTATAGTTCAAAGACAGCATGTGAACTCAATAAGTGAAATCAGAAATCAAATATGTTAGTCCTGTTTTCTATTAAATGTTTTTGTTAAAAGAATAGATCATACTATGATAATTTTCACAATGCTTGATCCTTAGATGACTCTATGGCAAGCGATAATGTGTCGGTATACGACTAATAAATTGTTATGCAAATGATATTAAAATCCGAAACGATTTCACTCTTTTCCACGTATATGTTCGATAATTTTCTTGTAGAAAACGCATACTATTGTTTGTATACGTTACTGTTCGAAACCCTCTATCCGTTATGATATAAATATTGTAGATTTTTTATAAAGTGTGTCTTGACAAGTACATATAGTAAAAACAACAATGTATCTAGTAAATTTCAAGGTATTAGGTCTAAGCTTAAAATATTATGATCAGTCAGATCTTTTTAAGTTGATAGGATTGGATTGGATTAGATAAGCCGGCATTTTGCCAAAGCTGTGCAGCGACATTTCTATCATTATAGCACAGGGGCACTTATGAGGTGCCCAGGGACTGAACCCGGGGTAAAGGGTCAATTCGGCCCACTTACCAAATCGGCCTAGTACGGCGTGATCCATTTTGGCCGGACCTATTCGGCCTACTTCATACGCGTGTACCGTTAATCGGCTTACTTACCAAATCGGCCTAGTATGACAGGATCCATTTCGGCCGGACCAATTCGGCCAACCTAACACGCATCTACCAAAGACGTTAGCACTGAGTTTACAGTAGACTTCGAAATTTGATGCAATTTGACAGAAGAAATCCGAAAGAAAGAGTAAGTTACTATTTACAATGATTGAATAATGCAGGAAACTTGTGTAGGTAATAGTCAGTGTAATCAGGGACAAAATTGTTTCTTGTTTATTTGTTTCATTGATTAATTAAGTGACTGGTTGCACTCACGCCTTAATTTACTAAGAAATTATACGACAATGTTGTTGGAGCGTATAGTCAATCGGTAGTCAGTCGACTGTATTGACACAATACTAACAATCAGTGCTTGCATTTTAAATGCAGAATGAATGTTTTTGAATTAAATAAATTATTATTTTACAATAAAAACTAAAGGCTTGTTTTTTAATTTCCAAAGTCGTTTCGCTTCCATTTGCCAAAATGCCGATAAACGAGCAAAAGCAAAAGCACTGTCTGTTGGTAATTTGTCTACAGTTTGCGTATTAAAATTTACCGTCACCTGAAATCACACCCGCTTGGCTAGATAAGGAGTAAATTGCGATCTGGCTACTGTCAGTATCAAAGCAGGTACGGATTAAAGATAATGCTGTAATGCGTATAATCTGTTGCTTTGTACAGGTATGACACGTGTTTATTCGAAAGATAAGGTCTTTAGCGTGTGTTTTTTCCTACACTCTTTGGGAATGTAAAGATAATTTTGAATTTAACCTTTACTCGATGAAATTACATTTCGTTAAACAGGTCTTAAATGGCTAAAGATTTTAGCAACTCGCATAACTGTCAAGTGATATGATTTCCTTGACCTTTGTATATAAGTTAAGAGAAAACACATCATCTTCAATCTTATATTTATATTGCTTTCTTATCCGCTCTTTTTGCTTTATTGTACCGTTAATATGCCGATTGAAGTTTTCAGTTGTGTTTGAGATATAGAAAGGCAGTGTTAAATCGAAGTGACTGGAAATTGTGACCGTTCATTCAATTCACTGTTCGACATGTACTCGTGCATTGCATGTGAGAGGGCGGTCACTAAACTACAGCAGGCTGTCGAGTGCGACTGTTGCCGCACCGCAAATGAGGAACAAGTAAGTTCTATGTTACAAAGTGACCAATTGTTTGCGATATCTACACAGCATTTTAAGTGTTGTTTTTTTTTCAATTTCATAAGTGGATTATCGTGATATTTACCGCTGTAAATATTGATTATATAACCACATTTTAATGAGCAATCCGAAAAGTTAAAGCGACCAAACGGGTAAACAAATTTCAGAAATACCCCAGGATGTCTATCGTACTGCGAGGAACATAGGTCAGTTGGCCTTCGTAATGCAATCCTTGTCTTCTGGAGGAGATCAGGAAAAGAAGTACAGAGGCATCTAGTGACCGAGCTGCAGAGATGAGATTGATTTCAAATATTATTATAAGACTTAACTTATCAGGCGCATATCTGTAATATTTACAAGATCACAACATGAGACATGCCATTTAAGCTACAATATTTTTAATTGTGCATGGAATACATAAAAAAGCAGCAAATTTGAAGGTAACAATGACACCACCAGTGTATGAAAAAGTCAATTGTAATAATAATATGAATTGTGAAAATATCGTTCCGTAAAAATTCGCATACAATTCGTAATTAAATTTAAATTGGCTGGGACTACCTTTGCATGCTATGCCTTCTATAATAAGAAGATATTGTATAGATTACAGACATACCAGTCTTAGAGATCAGCACTGCTGTTGAACTAGTAATTGAGGATCGACTATGCCACAACTAGAAATTGAGTGTAGACGTATTTGGTCCTACCACCATTGTCGTTGAAAGGGGAGAAGACTTTGGCATGACGGATATACAGAGACTGGAGGGATCAGACGTAGGACCATCATGCATATACATGTGTTATGCACATAATGATTTATTCTATAGAACGCCAACTGCTGCCGACGACGACGCCGCACTAACAAAGAAGTGGAGGGGAAAATGTTATATTTGTCTTGCATAACCTATTCATTCATTACAACTTATAGAGCTCGATTTAAATGTGAATTACGGACAACTTAAAATAATAATGATGGAAATATCAACACATTTTCTCCGCACCAGAGAAAGTGTTTTAAAAGCGACAACAAATACATATAATGTGCTCATAAAAGAGTGTCGCACTGATCACCTATTAAAATGCAATGAAAGGTCAGTCCTAAAATCCGGACTAGCTGTGCGTGCGTGCGTGCGTTAGTATCTGTGCGTGCATATGTGTGTACAATTTACATCTACTTCTATCATGTAATTGTCGTTGTGTAGGCTGGCATCACTTAGTTAACGTACAAGCTGGGGGTAGCGGTCTTGGAATTTATAGACTCATCCTGCTTCTACAACTCGCAGTGTAAGCAAAAGACCTCGGCAGGGCTTGTAACCGCACGAGCAAGGCAATAATGAAATGCTGGTCATTGTATAAGGAAGGGGAGACATCTGCATTCTTAACGTCCATCGGAAAAAATATATGGCATTCGTTGTTAATGTGGTATTATGGAATATAGAATTTATATCTTTCACTTACATTTTGAAATTGGGCAAAGAACTGAAATCTAGTGTGTAAAAAATAAACATTTTCCCGTGCATTAACACAGAGGTGAGCATCGAAGTAACGTATATATGTATATCTTAATCTTAGTCGAACACATCATTCGCTGAAACATATTTAATGAACGTTGTATGAACATGTGTATTTTTCCAAACCTACTAATAAAAAGAAGCCTTACCAAAACAATTTACACTTAACACGAAGAACACGTAACATTTCTAAATTAGGCTTTTCACGTTATTTTCGGATATTACCGGAATTGCGTTCGTTACTAAGCGTTTTTACACGTTTCATACAGCACGCGCATAATAAATAGAGGACGCTGAACTTTTAAGCTTGTGACATTTAATAATTCTACATCGAATACTATTAATAATGCTCTACATAATATTCTTCATGTAATGATAATGAACATTATATTCACCTCAAATTGCGTACACCAGTTAATACATGTATATGTGAACATACCAGAGTATGGGAGAGGGGGAGGCATTGTTTCGCACACTAAAAATGTGGGGTGTTTTCTGCCCTTAACGCGCAGTTTAAGCGACCTGCAAGAATTCATAAGTTAACTACCTATAACATTACTTCACAGTACGATAAATGTTGGTACCGATCTTTTTTTTTTATTTTATCTTCAACACTCACCGCAATCAGAGATGTGTCGATTACGACGGCGAGTCTTTTTTACAATACGGTGACGTTGGGAATTTGACTAGCCCCGCTACGCGCGCACATTCTCTCACCAGAGGGCGTGCTACACAAGTTTCGCTTACACCTCTGTCAACGCCGGGAAAAGTAGTTCTCATACACGTGATATTCTGTCGTCACATGTCGCAAAATAGTTCCCCGAAAATTTGGGGTAAAATATATCTTAAACATTGTTCTAAAAACAATAAAAATACCCATTTTCATTTTGAGTAAAATATACAGAGATCAAAATAATCTCACGAGCATTTTATTCATTATTTATATTTTGTACAAGAATCGTGTACACCGGGCGTTGACAGAGGTGTAAGCGAAACTTGTGTAGCACGCCCTCTGGTGAGAGAATGACGCGCGTAGCGTATGTATAACTTGTTAGTATCATATATTTTATGTGAAATATGTCCTTTAGCAAACATACTCAACCCTATATTTATGCCATAAAACTTATACATTGTATGCATATTTCAAACTGTCTATTGTTATGTAAACAAGACCGTATTCTTGAACAAAGTTTGGAAATTAAATGTCGCTTCTATATTTTATAGAGACATTTCTGTGCTGGATTATACGTGGAATTACACGAATGAATTATTAAATTGTTGGACTTTGATTTATATAAGTTGTATTCGTGGACTTATCTACATTTGGACTTTAGCTGGGGTTTTCTACGGGGACGTTCTACTGGAAACTCTTTAAGACTTTTCGACACTAGATTTTTTAACTAGATTAAAGCGACACCGCCTATTGCGACCATCTGTAAGCTAATTACTATTTATTTTGTATTATCTAATTTGATTAATATATTTGTTATCATTTTGTTAGCCATTTTTAATTGTTATTAAAAAATAAACATAACTCTATAACTATGTTGCTGGCTGTTATTTCTGTAACACAAACTAAAAATCTAAAATAAATAATCAATCTTTAATAGCGACACAAAGCAACCGTAACAGAGTTAAATACAACAATAAAACACGCGTACTGGTGTGTTTTGGTTACGTTGCGTGTACCAATAATTCGTTTACATACTGCTTTAATTTTACCTGCCATTGAAACAAAATACACTTTTTTTTTGTTATCAATGAGTGCAACAATATTGCTTTTATATAAACATTACAACTAAATACTGAAATCTCATTTATATTCCGACACAAACCTGTAAGCGGGCCGATTCGGTCCGGCCGATTTAGCTATTAGGCCGAATTGGATCTGGCCGATTTGGTAAGTGGGCCGATTTGGTCCGACATTGTTTAGTAGGCCGATTTTGATCCGGCCGAATTGGTAATGGGCCGAATTGACCTCGTTCCGAACCCGGCCGGTCCATTATACTGACACCAACGAGTCCGGCGTAATGCTGTCCCCTAGTCCCGAGCATTAGGAGGGAAGCCACTACTACCAGCTTTAAAGTCTTTGGTCGGACTCGGCGGGGCTCGAACCCACGACCTCCCGATCTGCAAACCCGACGCTCTACCAATTGAGCTATTGCGGCCGGTTTTAAGTTTATAAGGTTGCTGGACGTCGGTAATAAAAACAGTTTTGCGAAGAGGATACAACTTCATTCATGCCAATATACTAATTACGGAACGCATACATTTAAGAATGCGTGTTTAAGAGGAATTGACATTTGGAAGTAATGTATATGTATTTATTTTTCAACTTTACTAATGAGTTCGAGCACAATAACCAATTGTATAACTTATCCCGTCGACTTATACCGTATGTTCGATTTCTTGCTAATATCTTTCATTTTAAACGTGAAAAACAGTAATATGATTTTACTTTGTGACATGTTTTAACAGCAGTGTTTTGATCTGTTAACATAAAACAATCGTCTGGATGTTTGCTATATGTAGGCATTTGTTTCACCTCCAAAACGTTTCATGCGTTTTAATTGGTTCAAACGTGGAAACGTTGTGATCCCTTATTTTGATATGTATGGTCAGTATAAATTCAGGGTCAGTTATATCACTCAACCTACCTGTTTTCCTTTATTATAGAACATGAATAATTATTCCAAAGCGCAATAAATAAACTAGAAATGTGGTCGGTGAAACAAATAAGTGTACGGGTTTGTTCCTGACTCTGCACGAAAATATAGGGAGTCAGTAGCACCTCGACGTCTATTGAAATTATTAAAACCCTACATTTCCTTAAAGGGTCAGAAACAAACCCAATATTTAATAGTGTTTATTTTAGTTAACTTTTAGTAAGGCGGTCATATTGGTAATGTATTACGCGTTTTGTTATCTTTGCGAGTTTGTAGTAGTATTTTATTAACATGTCCTGTTTTTAAAAATAGTATGTACATGCTTCTTATTTAACTATTGTTGATATTATTGAGTGGACATATTTAAGTATGCGTGCATGAAATTAGTTCTGTAGTTGTGTTTACACACAAATTATTTGCTGATGACGTTGTCTTCTTTTAGTCGCGTGTATGTTTTAGTATCATCATATTTTTTCTAAGACGAACAAGCGTATACTTATTATCTTAGATACTAGATAAAAGGGAGTATTGTTCTGTTAATCTAATTGACATTCATGTATCACTGTATTTGTTTGCAAAAAAAAAACAAAACGTATAATTGTAGACATAATGTTGCTTCAGTTCTGTAATGTTTGTTGAAATCGTATGTCCATTGTACTGGTTGTTATCAGAAACTCATTAAAATGGTTCTTAGTTGTGCTAATCTAAAATTATATTTATACATGTATATCACTCTGTAATAAGTTGTTTACCTATTTTGGTGGTTAAAGATTAATTTATTATGCTTTATTCATACTCAAGAACATTGATTTATGGCAATATGTCAACAACATCTTAAATGTTTTTAATTTTATGCGCATGTATATACCAGCATTTATGCTAGATTGTGTTTGAACTGTTCACAATATCGGTTAGCGTTTCATTTGAAATATATAGCTTAGTCGGGTTAATATTCTCTATAGATTGACAATATATACTGTGTAAATAAATACCTGATTCGATATAAGGATGATATACGATTATTTGGTTATTATCTTAATGCCTGTATGTGCATAGTTGTTTTTGTTTTTTTCTCGAACAGAATAAGCCTGCCTCAAATCATAATATTTTAATTTGCTTAAACATCTATATAGTTTCATTTGAAGCTATCGATAATTACATCTTATTCAGATTTACAGTCAGTTAACATTGCATTTCTCATATGTTGATTGTTTTTTAGAAAATAATTTCTACTACTTCTTCTACTACTACTACTACTTCAAATACTTCTTCTACTACGACTTCTACTACCTACACCACCACCACCACCACCACCACCACTACTACATCTAATACTACCTTTTATTTCTACTACTATAACAACTGCTTCTTTTTATTAATTTAAAAGCATAACACAATTCTTAATTAGATTATAACTTTGTCTCAAATGGCGGTTATGCAAATTAAAGCAGCTTCTTCCTATATGATGTTTTATGTATAATAACTTGACATCAGAAAAATAGAATGAAACTATTTTGATATTTATTTTAGTTATTTTACTTGCTTATCAATGGATTAGTCATGAATTGGAAAAAAATAAGAAATGGTACGCGTAATACACTTTACACTATGAAGTTAATAGAATAAACGTGATTTAATGTCTCTTTTCATATTTTGACTGATATCGTACCAGGCTGTATGACACATTGTTGATGTCACCTGCTGTGAATAAGACAGTACGGTACACCATTACACAATCCTAATTGCATGGGCACCCGTGGGCGAGCGGTTACAGGCACTGACTTGAAACTCCTCAGCCCTCGACGCATGGGTTCGAGTACCGGTCAGGGCGATGACTGTAATGCGGGAAGGTTTTCCAGCTGACCTGCGGTGCGCCGGTGGTTTTACCCAGACATATGTTTGTGGTCTTTCTCTACCAATAAATAACTGGACGTTTTGATATACTTTTACATCGGGCATGTGGGGGCGGTGACCATAATACACATACGGACGAATAAGCTTATTATCCCAACCCATATGTCCATAATGCCGGACGGACAACCTTCTTTTTGTCAAGGTGTAAGCACAAGCTAAATTTGTAACACACTAGTTTACATCTTCAATTTAGTGAAGCAGAAAAAAACTGTATACTAATAACTTTTCTTCTCGAACACTTACAATTTATATAATATTTCAATTAAATACCGTTATTTCATAATTATTTCTTCAATTATTATTTCATTTCTCAACAAAGCTATTAATATACGTCAAAAGCATATAGTGATGCTATTTTCGATTCACAGAATTAACTCTATATAGCCTATGGTTTAAGAAAAGTGCCCAATTAACATTATCTAGAAACGTCAATATAATTACGTGTACAATTTTAATTTTCATTGTCGATAATCAAACTTATAAAACCATGGCATTGTACCAATGCTAAACAATTACACGCACAAAATACAAAAATGGAACACCGGGTCAATTTCACGGTATAGAACATCTAATATTTGTAAGTTAAGCGGAAAGCAGATATAACCCCAGCGGATGTCCGATTTTGCCTTTTCTCGGGATAAAATCCGAGGATAACGGTCCAGGGATGGCTAAAAGCCTGTGTATGGGCTTTTTTCCATCCGGATGGCTGAAAGTCCTAACCGGAAATACAGGCCAGTATTTTAAATTATTCTATTTGAGTTAAATTACTTCATACCCTACCTGTTTATTATGTAACTGTAACGTAGGTCTTTATTATAAATATTAGTATTCTATTCGTAATACCTTTTTTTATGTTTATAGTCTCATTTTATTTATAAAAAAGTTTTGAAGAATTCTGCTTTGTTTCTTGTTCGTGTAGGAGTTATAAAGTACTGTTAATGAATAGTTATTTCCATTTTGGTGGCTTATTTCTTAAATTTAACCGCATTGTGGTGGAGTTCATGGCCCTTACAAGTAAAGGTGAACCTAAATAAAAGGATTTATAGAGATGTTGTGAAGTATGTACTTTCCACACTTTTTGATTATTAGACATTGCCCGGGTAGAATCACCGTCATTATTGACATTTGTTTCTCTTTTTATTTATTTTCCTTCCATTTATTTTTAGAAATAGTATAGACAGGTTAATACATGGATATTATTCTTTAATTATATCACTGTTTTTCCTTCTTTTTATCCATATACACCTTAGAGTAGAATAAAGAGGTTTAATAATAGATGAGACAACACGATAGAAGACAAAACCGAACAGTGACTTAGACCAAAATTTGGCAATTACATAAAGCGTTGGTAGTCGTCGGCCCTGGGAAGTAAGTTACCATTAACCAGGAGTATATAATTTTAAAATCATTATACTGTGTTTCATTTGTTGCTATTTTCTAAAGTTGTGCCATGAACTCTTACACGATGCTGTCGTTTGTTAATGTAAGGCACCCGGTTGTCATCGGACGGTGAACTGAGTTCGCTTTGGGTTCCTTGAATAGGATATCTTATCCAGGGCCCCTATCAACCTCCCCTACATCATGCACTCTCAATTTTGGATGATCCCCCCCACACACACACACACCCAGCGGGATATACACTGGAATTTGATCTTTTTGTTGAAGTATATATTTACCTTCTGCCGATCAGGCCCTACCAACTTCCACAAGCCCCGCATCCATCTACTTGTGGGTACGGGGCTGAGGGCTGATCCGGACAAGCCGAGCCTTAAATTCGTCTAAAAATACATAGTATCGTATGCCTATCAGGCCCTACCAACTCCCCCCGGCCCTATATATGGACCATTGTTCATCCACAGGGTCGGGGGTTGATTCGGGCTAGCCGGGTCACGATATGTTATTACTGTGTAATGTAGTATCATGGTGTATATCCCGCAAGGGCATTCCCCATATTAAACTGTGTTTTGGTATAGATGGATTTACCATTGTAGCCCTTGTTGGACAAGCCAGGTCCCCATGTTTATACTATTTAAAGAAGAGGGATGGCTCCCCGGTTCGATTCTGGGAGGGGCTGGTATTGTATCCTTTTATCCCAGACTAGGGTTTATTTATTCTATTTAAAACTAGAAAACAATAATAAGAAGGATTAACTTCTAGTATGGCTATATCATTAAATTCATTATACGATTTTGGTATTGTGCAATATAATAAAGTTACATGCCATATAGCTTGTACCACTAAGAGGTATCATTGAATTCCACATTGATTTTTTAATATTTTGAGAAGGCATGATGGCGGGTGGTCGGACTTTTTTATTTTTTTATTTTTATTTTATAGTTTGTTTTGTTTTTAGATTTTTGTTGACATCTGGGTGTTGTAAATAAATTCCCCCAGTGCCTTAAATATAGTTGTTTCTAGTTGTTTTGGTGGGTAGAGGATATTTGCCGAACACCAAATTTTCCGAAAGTAAAACATGTTCTAATTTTATCCTCTCCCCCCTGTGGTCCTCACATTGTAGCAGCAGGTGTTTGTTGTCACACCGGACCTCGCACGAGGAACAATTTGGATCAAGGTTTAAGACGTATTGGCCTATACTGCCAGGTAAAAGAGCTGTGCCCAATCTTAATCTTGTTATACTACGTTCAATCCGAAAGTTTCTTGAGTAAATTGGTGGGCGTTTTAGTGATGGTGTTTTTGACCGTCCATCGTTAATTTTGTCATTAATAACTTTGCAATGTTGTTCCCATTTGTTTAATATATTTTTTCTTGATATTGAGTAGGTTTAAGTTGGTCCGAGGCCAGTATGACGACCCACCTGCAGTGTGCTCAGACCGGCTTTGGCAGCCCCGTCAGCCCTTTCATTACCCGAGATACCTACATGAGCTGGACACCATGTTAGAGTGACAGTGTGGCCTTTCTCCATACACTGGTTTGTTACAATTTTGATTTTATTGAGGAGGTCAGGCCTAGATCTGCTTTTGTTATTATCTATGGAAATACGTGATCCTAAAGAGTCCGAAAGAATGACAGATCTTGTTTTTTCTTGTTTGTTTATCCAGCTCAAAGCTTGTAGGATGGCATTTATTTCCGCCGTACAGATGGAAGTTTTGTCTGATATTATTTCTGAAAAGGTTAGATCTAGTGAAGGAATGAAAAAAGCGGAAGCCACCCTACCCTTTTTGGGGGTCTTTACTTCCATCTGTATATATTTTAACCCAGTTATTGTAATTACTGTCCAAATGCTCCAGTGTTAGCGCCTTGATTTTATTAGGGCAGTCATTTTTTATTGAACAGTTTTGTAAGACTTAGGTCTCAATCGAATTCGTGTTGTTATTGCACGAATTGCCGAATTCCTACCAGTCTTGCCTCTTGGCATTTAATATAATCTTTGCTGCGCTTCTCTGAGCCTCCATGTACATATTATAGTGTTCTGGACATGGATTTCTCTTTAATTTATTTAGTGATTTTTTTTCGCCCCTTGACTGCATCATTACAAGTTTTGTTCCACCACGGGACAAGGCTTCTCCTATGCTTCTTTGCTTTACTGGCCGGGATACACTCCCCCACAATGGACAGAAACTTTTCGGTTAAGAGCTGACAGTGCATGTTTACATTGATCGAGTGTATTTCATCAGGGTTAATTCCCTCGCACATTTCTTTGATTTTTTTCACAATCAGCTTTTTTATAGTTGAATTTGGTGTCAGAATTATTTTTGGCTCTGGCATACCATGTTTTTGAATTGAGGTAATTATTGGGAAGTGATCTGAACCCCAAATATCTTCCATTACTCCCCAGTCCGAAAATACCGAAAGTCTTGGACTAGCTATCGTTAAGTCTAAACAAGTCAAAACTTGGCCTACTCTAATTGGACTGCCGTCATTTAGTTGGACTTTACCTGAATCCGTTACCCAGTTCCAACCTACCTCCTCCTGACGGTCAGTACTGGCTGAACTTCAAGCTACATGGTGGGCATTGAAGTCGCCAGTTATGATACTGTCCTTATGCTCACCTGCCAAAAGTGAGTTTAATTTGTTAATTACTTCACGGTTCCAGCCCCTGGAGTAAAGATTGTCCAGCGTTAGAGGGAATTGTTCTAAATAAAGGTTGATTACTTGCAGTTCAACCTTTGTTTCCCCGTTTTGATCCCTAATGTTTTCCACTGCGACCTCTGCAGAGTTGATTGAGTCTTAAACATACACTATCAGCCCCCCACATACGTGGTTGTTAGAGTTTAAATGATAGTTGTATAACCCTTTGTATCCAGGTAATTTTTTAATTGTGTTTTTTGGTAATTTTGACTCCTGGATACATATGACATGAATATCATGTTTGCCTAAATATTCCAAAATGTTTGCATGTTTGTGTGCAGTTAACCCCCCAACGTTAAATTGTATATTATGTTGAAGTCTCTATTGAATTTATCTGCGGTTGGATGTCAGTCTTCCTTTACTAGGAATTTGGTTTTTGGTCTTTCTGGGAGTTGCGGGCCTCTTCAAGCGTGTTCTCAATAGACCGGTCGCGAACTCAGTGGGGACTTTAAGGTCCTAGGAGCATGGTTTGGTTTAAAGGAGTGTTGTGAGTCGTGCATTTTGAGTTTTTTTTATGATTTGTCGTTTTAGGAATTTATCAAGGTTGACACCTGTTCCTATTGTTGTCATGGCTCTAATGTCCTTGATGATAGTGAGCAAATCATAAATAGTGATTGTTAATTTGATTTCCTTATGTTCTATATCAATGTTATACCTAGTCCCCATTTCTTCTTGTTTCTTCATGTAGCACTTTTATATTAATGGGAGAGGACTGGGTTGCTCTATCCACTCCTCTAGAGAAGTGCTCGACTTCGTCGTGATCTGTCTCTGAGTCGGAGTCGCTGCTGCTATCAGACAGGGATGGTATTGAGATCGACTCATCCCCATCAGACAGCAGGACTACATCGTCCTCTACCACCATTTTTGTCTCTATTTCACACTCCTCTATTGGTATTGGGTGAGTGCGCACGGAACCGTCGGCTTTTTTAGTTTGGTTGCCGGGTGGTTTAATCCCCGGGTCACACCTTCCTATCACCGAGGGCCGCTGAGGTCCCCCCCCCCCTCCCAGGGCATGGAGCACAGAATCTGGAAACTACCATGTTTCCCGTCTCCTACGTGCCTCCAGAGTTTACCTTCCGCGTCCGTCACCAGGGTAATAATACAATTGACAATCGTTAGAGAGTCTCTTATATATAGTAAAAACCCAGGGTACGATCCCGAGTCGCGACATACCAAAGTCGTTATATTGGTCGTATAATAATTTCATGGTTAACGATTAAACAAATATGAATAGTTCCATGACTGGTTGGCCCAGTGTCAGGATAATGTGACTGAGTGTGGTATCATGCCAGGTGTTCAAGGATGCTATTCGCATTGAAGGCAGCACTATATCTGTCGAAAGTTTACACCGTTAAAAACAAATGAAAACTGTTAATTGGACTATAAATCCAACAATTACATTTTCTTCTACGGTTATCTTGATCCAAAGCAGTCAGTAGAAATCTTATTCAGTTTGTTTTTGTATTGGTTTGTTTAGATTATATGTATGCTTATCATATCTTATTGCACACCTTTCGTTCTACAATCATTAAATGTAAAAAGCACGGCATTTGAGGAGCATGTATTCCAAAACGCGATCTATTGTGTGTTAATTGGTATTAACGTATGTCACACACACACACACACACACACACACACACACACACACACACACACACACACACACACACACACACACACACACACACACACACACACACACACACACACACACACACACACACACACACATATTTATTAAGTACTAGTGTATTTTTAAAATGTCATCAAGGTATAATTTAAGCGAGTGTACTCTTTGAAACCGAATTTAAGATGATCTTATGTAACAAGTGCCGTTATACTATCTCAATTATATTATATGTCATACGTGTTTTGATAAAAAACCTTTTCAGCGTAATTCTTGAAAAAAAACAAAGATTCCAACGTTACTTATTGCTGTTTTGTCACCAAAATGTTAACTTATTGATGGAGCTATAAGAACAAAACTAAAAAGTCAGATGCATAATTTAATATCTTCAAACAGAATAGACAGAAACAATGATTGGTCCATATACATGTACTGCTCTTGGTGGGGAGGCAGGGTTATTGTATGGGTGGGAGGACGATCAGTTGATGAAGATTGAACGTATTATTTATTATTTTTAATACATTTTGCTGTAAGGTACATTAAACAGTTTGATCGTTATGGACTTTTAAGAGATATTTGGAAAGAACGGAAACGACCGGAAACTTCCGAAGAGGTTCTAGGCCGGACGGAATAAACTGTCGATGTCTGGGGATCATAGAAGTTGAAGTGGACTGTCATCATATAATTTCTCAATTATGCAAAATCCTCCTCAGGGAATCGATCAGACGACGCACTAAAACATACAAGAAAACATGTTGACATGTAGTGTGGTTATGACATCAGACAGGTGCGTGTCTAGAATACTTTGGAGTGTACGCATTATTCCTAGGGGGTCATGGGGGCATGCCACCTGCCACACATACCCCCATCCCCGCAGGAAAATAATTGCCCCTAGAACGCCGCATATGCATTCTGGTGGAAGTGGGTGAACACATAAAACCATCCTTTACCTATCGTGAAACAGTAAAGATCACCTGTTTTCACTTGTCTTTATAACATTTCATGATATATTACGCGGTGAGATATTAAGAATTAACACCGTGTCAATATAACTGATTTTTTTTTTGCTTTAAAATTAGTAATACTGGCAAATCAAGACTGTATTAAGATTTTTTTTTCGCTTTTGACGTTATATTTTTTTCAATTTTTGGAATCAACTTGACGCGTGCTCGTAAGTGCTGAAGTCCAGGCACGCCCCTGTCAGAGGAACCGTAAAAATTGCAGTTAAAAACAAACTTCATTTACAGTGTGTGTATATATATCCTAACTGAAACTTGACTCTTAACCGTCATGGCATAAATAATTTCAACGCAACGTGTCTAGCCCCTTAACAAACGGCAGAAAAGCTCTGTGGTAAAACAGCTCACAGAAACCAAAAGTATTGGTTATCGAATGCGGTAATATCTTAATCAAAATTTAGTTATATGGAAGGTTGAATTGTTAAGACACTCACGTTGGATATTGTCCGACTTATAGTTACGGGCATGGTTACTTCGGCCAGAGTGAGTGCTGCTATAATAACCATCACTACCGCTGCCAGAGTAGCCATCGCTGCTGGAGTAGCTGCCGCTGTAGTAACCAACACTGCCGCTGCCAGAGAAGCCATCGCTGCCGGAGTAGCTGCCGCTATAGTAACCATCACTGCCGCTGCCAGAGTAGCCATCGCTGCCAGAGTAGCTGCCGCTATAATAACCATCACTGCCGCTGCCAGAGTAGCCATCGCTGCCGGAGAAGCTGCCGCTGTAGTAACCAAAACTGCCGCTGCCAGAGAAGCCATCGCTGCCGGAGTAGATGCCGCTATAGTAACCATCACTGCCGCTGCTAGAGTAGCCATCGCTGCCGGAGTAGCTGCCGCTGTAGTAACCAACTCTGCCGCTGCCAGAGTAGCCATCGCTGCCGGAGTAGCTGCCGCTGTAGTAACCATCACTGCCGCTGCCAGAGTAGCCATCGCTGCCGGAGTAGCTGCCGCTGTAGTAACCATCACTGCCGCTGCCAGAGTAGCCATCGCTGCCGGAGTAACTGCCGCTATAGTAACCATCACTGCCGCTGCTAGAGTAGCCATCGCTGCCGGAGTAACTGCCACTATAGTAACGGTAACTGCCGCTGCCAGAGTAGCCATCGCTGCCGGAGTAGCTGCCGCTGTAGTAACCATCACTGCCGCTGCCAGAGTAGCCATCGCTGCCGGAGTAACTGCCGCTATAGTAACCGTAACTGCCGCTGCCAGAGTAGCCATCGCTGCCGGAGTAACTGCCGCTATAGTAACCGTAACTGCCGCTGCCAGAGTAACCATCGCTTCCGGAGTAACTGCCGCTATAGTAACCATCGGTTCCGCTTCCGGAGTAATTGTCAGCGTAGTAACCATTAACATTGCGTTCTGAGTAACTGCCGCTGTAGTAACTATCACTAAGGCTGCCAGAGTAACCATCGCTTCCGGAGTAACTGCCGCTATAGTAACCGTCTGTGCCGCTTCCATAGTAACTGTCGGTATAGTAACCGTCGGTGCCGCTTCCGTAGTAACTATCGGTATAGTAACCGTCGGTGCCGCTTCCATAGTATGTGTTGCCATAGTAACCATCAGTGCCACCTCCGTAATAACTATCTGTATAGTAACCGTCGGTGCCGCTTCCATAGTATGTGTTGCCATAGTAACCATCAGTGCCGCTTCCGTAGTACCTATCGGTATAGTAACCGTCGGTGCCGCTTCCGTAGTATGTGTTGCCATAGGAACCATCAGTGCCGCTTCCGTAGTACTTATCGGTATAGTAACCGTCGGTGTCGCTTCCATAGTATGTGTTGCCATTATAACCACCAGTGCCGCTTCCGTAGTAACTGTCCGTATAGTAACCGTCACTGCTGCTTCCGGTATAACTGTCACCACGTGTATTGTACCCACTATCATAGTATGTGTATGTCCGCTGTTTTGACAATTTACGCACTGGTTTTATTCTACCGAATGTTTCCAGTGCTTCCTCTGTAATGACAAAAGCATAAAACAGTTTTTTTGTTGTCGTCGTTGTCGTTGTTGTTGTTTTTTATTTCCAAATATAACATTATGTCAGTGATTGTTTCCTTTCCATTCGCATAGTCTTAAATAAAGTATACTGGCGATTGGTGCAAAGATATCTACGTCAGAATTTATCAAAAATGTTTGGTTGAAAGGAAATCAGATATCGCGAGGTTGTGTCCATTTGAAGCAAATATGGCCCTGCTCTCACTGCATATATTATGCCGCGGAGGCCCACTACAATTTTATCGATTTTGATTGTCGCGTACTCGGTACGCTTTATACCGAGAGTGGAATCATTACGGTTTTCGCTACCAGGCCCTTGACCTATGAAAAAAATGAAACTGGTGCTCAAATAAATTAACGTCATGATGCTCGCCTTATCCACAATATATTTTTAAACATCAAAATCTTCATCAATGATTTCTGATACTAACTATCTCCCTATGCTAGTGTTACTTTAAGATGTTATAAACTGTATTGTTACAAATACAAATGCACTGCAATCCGTACATACAGCTATATAATTGTATAATTGTTAATACGAGTATATGATAAAAAATAAGTCGTGTACCCAACACTTCAACCAGCTTCCTCTTCTCCGTGGCAGGTCGACCTGAAAGGGGTTGAAATAAGATAATGAATATGTTTGCATATGTTTGTTGCATATTATCTGTATACATATTGGCTGACATTTGCATTCATTGAAAACTCAAAATAATGAACTAGTTAGATGAAATAATAGGACACGAGACGATGACAAATAATAAAAGTCGCCTTTTCAAAATAGTTGTCTATTTCAATGAGTATTACTCCTTAGTGTATTATAGAATAGCAATATTATTAGAAAACAAACAAATACCGTTATGACAAATAATACAATGTCACTCAATTAATCATTTAATGAAGTTCTTAATTATTAAAATACAATTTAACACTCATATTTAAAACTTAAATACAGTAGCAACATATGCAAATAAACTTATTCCCAGTACTAACAACAGGGTCATTGCTAGCTTCCCCATTTTAAGGCAGACACGAACAAGCCACTTTTTCGTCCAAAACTGTGTCAAGATCCAGTAACAATAGTTCAACACGTTCGAACTGTACAGGAATGGTCAGTGCAATGCTACCCCCGTTCTGAAAGGAGGGTAGAGGTAGGGGTATCTCACAGCTTAAAAAAACGTTGTCACCTAAGGCGGATCCAGAACATTTTGGTGGTGGTGATATACTAGATATAAATATACGGTAAGGATACCTAACTTCAACCTAAGCAGTCTACAGAAAAACATATTTTAAAACTGAGTATTTTTAAGCTTACATGTATGTGTTTTTACAACTCCACTCTTTTACCTAGTTGTTAGGGGGATGCATCCCACCAACCCACCCCGGATCCATCCCTGGTTCTAAATAGGGTGTCCTAAATACTCGTACATGGTTCATTGGACAGGTAACGATGTTGGGGGAGGGGGGGGGGGGGGGGGGGGTGAGTTCCGTTACTTAGTGGGTGGCAATTCAAACCTTTGATATTGGATATAAAGTCTTTGCAAGAAAATGAATTGCCTGCTCAATTGGGGTTTACATGGCATATGGTTTTAATAAAAAAAGTTGTCGGCAAATTTAGCAGCTATAACTATGCAACTAAAAAACTGTAAGGAGAGAGGACAAACATATCATAAAATGTTAGGTTGTTGTATTATTCGAACCAGAACTATCATAAAATGTTAGGTTGTTGTATTATTCGAACCTGAACTATCATAAAAATGTTAGGTTGTTGTATTATTCGAACCTGAACTATCATAAAATGTTAGGTTGTTGCATTATTCGAACCTGAACTATCATAAAATGTTAGGCTGTTGCATTATTCGAACCTGAACTGTTGAATTGCAGCAAACTATTCTTAAAACTACGCCACTTATTCTTGGTATAAATACCATTCTTGTGTAGTGTTTTTTTCATTGCGTTTGCATAATGTTTACAAACAAGCCAGTATGATATATGTTATGTTTTTAATGTGGTTTATGTAGCCAGTGCTTATCATGTTAATTGGAGTAACAACAATGCCGAGTAAATCTTTATTTTAATCTGGGTCATTATTGTATATTAATTTGTTTGAATTGCGTTTAGTACCCAGGAAAGGGTCCGGGTGTGGGGATGCATCCCCCACACCCCCAACAACCAGGTAAACGAGTAGAGTGAAAACATATACATGAAAACTTAATAAAAATACTGAGCTTTTAAAGGAAAAGATGTCTGTTGACAGCTTAGATCAAATTAAAGGTTCATTACAGTGTATATACATGTAGTATTTACTGCGATAAAGTTGAATGGATCTAGATTCATACCTATACCCCCGCCCGCACACACACCTCCACCACAATTTTCTGCCTCCGCCTTTGTTTGTTCCAATGACATTGTTAAACCGTAGAAGGTTTGTCTTTACCAGGGCAATTTAATGTAAGCAAAAGGTGTATTTTTATTCTCAGAAGGACATTTTTAAGCGCAATACTGCCTTTTGATGAGGTGCTCAGGTAGCTTAACAATTACATTTAAAAATTATCTTTGGGCGAACTAAAAACTAGGTTTAGAAGAGTAGACTACTTACACAACGACTATTCTATGACGTCATCTGGTATCTATATTGTTCAGAAGCGTCTGTTAGAGCAGTCTGCGAGACATGTAAGTATGACATTAGGCTTAAACTATTTTAATTGCGGTTAAGAAAGCTATTGTTGGGGGTTTATAGTTCTGTTGTTTAATTTATCAATATTTAATCTGGCACTCGCTGGTTGTCTTACACATACGTGTGTTTAAAAGCCTTCGGGAGATATTGCAGTGTTCCTTTGCACTACTAGAAATTAGCGGTGAATTAAGATCGGAGAATATGGTCTAGTGATCACATGTAAAATATAAATTATAATAATTCTTGAAAACCAATAACCATAATTTGATAAAGATTGTATTATTATTATTGTTGTTGTTGTTGTGTGGGGATATGAATTAAAATCTACTCATCTTTATCGCAGAAAATACTTTATATACACCCACAGTTAGGGACCCTCACATCGACCTCAGCAGTCAACTGACAAAATTTACCTTTAAAGCTAAGTATTTTTAAGCTTACATGTATGCAGTGTTACAACTCCACGCTTTAACCTGGTTGATAGGGGGGTGCTTCCCCCATCCCCGCACCACCCACCTGGATTCATCCCTTCCAATAACCGCTGGTTAGAGTATTTCAAAATGTACTCTGTCATAAATTATTAAGATAAAACAATTCCATGCAAAACAAATATTTATTGTTTTCTTCATACTATACTTATTCTATGATATTTCTTGATAATTTATTGGAAGTGTAATGTGTTTTGTAAATGCATTACCAACATTTAGTTGCAAATCGATGCTTACACAAAAGAGATCAACATGACAAAAAACAATCACCATCAGCCAAAAAGACACCTATGGCAAAGAGTGTTTTACAAATTGTTTTGTTAATTACAAAGTTACAAATTTAATAACTCATTCGCGATTTGATAAGAAGTCATCAATATTTTTTTCTTATTATCGTTTCTTATAGTAGCTAGTTTCACAAAATATTCTGTTCCTGATTCTATACAGTATTTTAACGCATTAAGCGTCGGCTATTTCCGTAGATATTTATGGTAATTTCCAAACAGGTATTACAACAGGTGAAAATAATGACAATGTCTTCAAAAAATGTCAACAACGTGGTTTGAACAAGTAGTTATTATGAAACTGTAAATGTTTATGATAGCGCGTATAGACACGTTTTATACAATGCAGCAATGATATAGGTATTTAAATTGTACCACTGTAGATAAACCTGTAGAAAAATACTGGTGAAAATATTTGTACGACTTGAAAACATATAATCCTATGAACCCATAGCCGTATGTGATCGTTGGCGAATTGTTTGGTGGCAACGAACTCTTTCACTTGCAGCCTCAGCGACTGTTAGATATGACGTCAGCGGATAACTGTTGTGTTTATAAGCATGTGTTAGAACTGTCAGGAAGACATGTAAGAAGAGCACTTGGCTTAAACTGTTTTGATTCCGATTTAGGAAACTATTGTGTTTTTTTTAAAATATTTATTGTTTAATTTATATAAATATTAAGCTGAGACACGCTGGTCAGGCGCGTATCTGTCATTACGTACTTTACGCACGTGCGTAACCTCCGTTCGAAAAATCTAAAATCTAAAAGTACCAAAAAACTGAGAAAGTCGATGCCTATCCCGGGTTACGAATGATATATTTTATTTTCGAAGTTTCTATGTTATAAAATCTTATTACCACACCAATAAAGTTTAGGAGGTTTAAAATTAAAACTTATACACGTCTGTATTTTATTCATTCTTATTGTAGGTTAACGCATGTCCGCATTTTACCTGTTATTCATTAGAAAAAGAACAGAACATGTTCAAACGTATTACTCTAAAGGTTATTTCCTTTGTAATTATGCGGAACTTCAAAAACGTCCCAGATACGCGCCTGCTTGTTGTCTTATACATGTTTTAAAACGCCTTGGGGAGACATCGCTGTATTCCTTTTGGGGAACGTTGATAGAATTAATTGGTTGAAAGCAAGAAACTACTTCAATTGTAAGCCATAATACCATAAATCAACATAAAACGGCGGCTGTATTTGTGTTGATAGTGTTATATAGTGTCATTAATTGTACACCATTTTACCATCGAATTAGGAAGATAAACATCTATTGAATACCTGTGTTCCTATTAACTGGGATTTTAAGGCCAGAGGGTATGCATTAAAATAACCTAAACTAAATTCTCATTTATGTTCCATCAACTAATATGTCGATATACAATATGTGTGTGAGTGCGTAAGCGCGAGCCTGCGTGCGCGTGGATATGTGCGTGCGAGAGTGTGTGTGAGCGTGTGTGTATGAGTGCGTGCATGTGCGTGTGAGAGTGTGTTAGTGTGTTGGCATATGCGTATACGTGTGCGATGTTTACAGGTTACAGAAATGTAATTGGCTGGTTGAGTTTTTTGCTGAACACGGAGCTAAGATTTACAAAAGAAAAACAATAAAACCAATATTTTGCTTGAGAACCACGCCTGTTTACGTTTCAAATAAAAATGCTTGTATTAAATTTTGTATATACAGCGAATTAGATGAAACAAAATAAAAAGTGTATGTCTGTCTGCCTGCCTGCCTGCCTGCCTGCCCGCCTGTCTGTATGTATGTATGCCTGCCTGTCGTCCTCTATGTATGTATATCTGCCTGTCTGCATGCATGTCTGTATTTCGTTAAGTCTGCCTTGCATGCCTGCATGATGTGTGTGTGTGTATGTATGTCTGTCTGTTTGTCTATTTGTTTATGTGTGTCTGCCTGCCCATATGTTTGTCGGTCTGTCTGTCTGGCTGTCTGCACGACTGTCTGTATTTCGGTATGCATGCCTGCCTACTGTTTGTATGTCTGTATTTCTGCCTGGCTGTCTGTCTGTCTTGTTGTTTGTCTGTCTGTCTGCCTGTCTGCCTGCATGTATGTCTTTATGTCTGTCTGTCTATCTGCCTGCCTG
This sequence comes from Sinonovacula constricta, assembly GCA_007844125.1. Taxonomy (NCBI): domain Eukaryota; kingdom Metazoa; phylum Mollusca; class Bivalvia; order Cardiida; family Solecurtidae; genus Sinonovacula; species Sinonovacula constricta. The sequence goes on from CM017564.1 coordinate 2,956,112, forward strand.
TTATATGTATGTATGTATGTATGCCTGCCTGCCTGTATGTCTGCCTGTCTGACTGTATGTCGGACTGTATGTCTGTCTGTCTGCCTGCCTGTCTGTCGGTATGTATGTTTGTCTGTATGTCTGTCTTATTTCGTAACTGTTATGTACGGCTATCATGTTCAGTCATTGTATCGTCTACTTCAAAATATTGTATCACTCTTAAGCCGGGACAGTCATATGTAATTTATTGCGTCTTTCACTGTTTACTGTTAGGGATTATGTTTGTAAAACTATATCAACTCATTACAGAAAAAATAATTGATTCTAATGAAACCGATCCAGGTAAAGCATACAAAGAAGATTATGTTTTTCTGGGTTTTTGTTCCTCTTTCATAATCTAGTAGCTCTCATCGAGAATATCCGATTCGGTTCGAATTTTAAAAAAGATAAAAAATTCAGTATGATTAATTACTGCTTGCAATGGACCGTGTATGTGGTGGTAAGCGTAAACGTGCAAAGGAAGGCCATGACATTTTTTTTTTATTATTTTAAGATAGATTATTCTGTTTTGTGGTTGACTTTGTTGTATTGAAGATAATCTCATGCATTTTTGTGCTAGAACAAAGCTGAAACATGGTAGAATTAAGAAATGCAAAATAGCTAAACGCAAATGCTCAATAAATCCATTTAAACCGGAATTAATCATTTCATCTCAAATGTGCGGGTATAGTATGCAAAGATCAGGATGTATGTTTTCAGGGGAGGATAACCGTCTTCGTCAAGCATACCTTTTCTTCGCAGAGGCTCTGTTATTAGATAATGCATTGGTCTTTCTCACAATGCATAATTTTGGGGTTCCCAACGAAATGGTTTTCTGTTAAATTGCTTACAAAGCTTTGACATTTACGGTAGAGTAAAGAACAAATTCATTTAGTGTCATGTAACCTTTAATCACAGCTGCTTTAAACCAATCAGAAAGCAGCAATTTAGTTTCCCCTAAAATTATGCTCACAAGAAGGAAACTATAAAATACAAACTCCGTGATGTAAATTATATTCATGCGTTATAAGTCAAAGTCATTATATTCATAATCATAAAAACAAAATTAATGGTAATATGTATTATTGAAAATATATTATTTTATATGGGTAGAAAAATACTTACAGCTCTGTGCTCGGGTGTAGAGTGAAACGTGTGTTTCTATTCAACGACATCTTGGTGCGGATCGGTGTTTCTTGAAAATGATTTTAAAGGGACATAACTATAGATTACGTTGTCTCGTTAAATTGGAGTTGTCTCCCTTATGTTTGGTTATTTCATGTTTAGCTTACCATATTTTTTTCTTTTTCCATCGCCCGACAAAGTCATGGTTTATTATTGGAGGAACAAAAAACCCTAGACATTTGTCTTAGTAGAACCACTGATGCCCCGCCGATCTGCTGGAAGACCTCAAAGCATACATGTTCTCGTCCCGAAACGGGACTCAAGGAGCGAAAACGTAAACTACTGATAAGTTGACCTTCTTTTTACAAAATTTGGACGTGAAATCCTCGAACAATAAAACCTCTCGTACTAAAATTAATGGCATGGTCATAGAAATGGATTCGGGATTGTTGACGCGACCTGGTCGGAGTTTTGTGCGGGTACATGTCAAATAGTAAACACGGTATTGTTTCAACATATAAATTATACTTTAAAATGCAATATCTTAGTCGTATAAAGTTTAAGTTTAGTCTTTCTCATATTATTAACTTACCTCTCGTGCAAAAAGTAGTTATACTAATAGAAATCATTTGATTGCTTATAACTAAATACCACCTTATTTCATTTTATCTAAGTCCATACGGAATGTTCCACATTTTGTTCAACATATAAAATAATAATGTTACAAAACTCGTGTCATATTTAAGTTTGAAAGTTGAATGATGTTTTGCTCCTCTGTTAATTGTCGCGTCCGTCAGTTTGTCTACGTATTTAAACTATTTAATTGCATTTAAGTCAAAAATATATTTACCAACACAAACTAATATTTAATGTAAAATGGTCCGGGCCTTCATTATAACAGCCTTGCAGAGAAGAACTCGACCACATCTCATCAGATCATTTCTTCTTAACTGCAACAACGGTGATGTCGTCCGGTCCAGTCACCCCAGCACTAATACGCAATACTTTAATATGGAATAAGCTGATTGGCAGTTATTAACTGTGCATCGTGTTTAATAGTTTGATAAATAACTATAAAAGATAACGCCCCAACGGGGCAAAAAACTACATATACAATATAAAAATAATGCTAATGTGTATTTCGAAAAGGTTATCATGTGTGGACTTGTTTAATTTTAAATTATGATATTTTCGGGAACAAACAACATTTCACCCGTGAACAAAAGTACATCTTAACAAACATGTTTCAGTCGAATTTGAACTAGAAAAGAGTTTACATAGCTTGTCGTGAGATAAAAAAAACAAGTCACTGACGTCATAGAGAAAAGAGTCTTGAGCCTTGAGATAAGCATTTTCTTTAGAGTTTGTTGAACGGTCTTGCTGCTGCTCCATTGTCTGAATAATAATTAATCCTTAGATCCAACCGAAACAATAGGGGGGAGGTGTGTGTTGTTGTTGTTGTGGTGGTGGTGGTGGTGGTGTGTGGGGGTGTTGCTGGTGGTGGTGTGTGGGGTGGTGTTGGTGGTTGTTTGGGGGGGGATTATTGAATTAGTCTTCCTTGAATAATCCCTCAATGCAAGTAGGTCATTTCATTTGTTCTACTCGGTTGTATGCTGTTGACTTATCTGCCTTTTTTGTGATACCCGGGTTAACCAACATTTAAAACACTTCCATTTTTTTAAAATAACAAATCTCTATAAATGTATGTAAATGTATTTTAAGCTTATATTTATGCAAACGTTAAGATATGTTACTATTTTGTTTGTAATGCAATATCTACAAATGAACAGGCGATAAAGAGCAAGAATTTCAATTAAAAGGACCTACCTATTGTTTGTAATGCCTCGGATATTATCTAACAAGGGAGACAACTTACATTTCACCAAGAGGTTGTCTGTACCCCACTCAAGCACACAGGACATGATAATTTTCTTAAGTGCAAAGAGAAATCTTCAAATTCTATTTTAATTGGTCTATGTTACTTTTGTTCCTTAGCTCATTATGTTATTTTGTAATTATTGTTAGCTTTTATTTAAAGATATCGGCGTATTATAACAAACTGTATCACTAGGAGAGCGTTATAGATAGCCCACTCTTCCCCATTCATCAGTAACATAATAATCATTATTATCGTCGTTATCGTCATCGGCATCGTTATTGTCGTCGGCGTCATATAAATTAAACAACAAAAATAATAATAACTAAGATATAGAAATCATAATACATAATATAAAATCAATTTATTAGCTATATATCTATTTAAGAACATAACTTTCATGCCCTGTTTACAACTTAATAGGCTATAAACCTCTTTTTTCAGGTAAAAGGGCATTTCATAGCTTTGGAGCAACAGTAAAACACTGTTTACCATATGTTACTGTCAATATAGAAATGTTTCATTTAGTAGTCTTTGTAATTAGAGGGACAGGAAAGAACACATATTTTAATCTACTTCACTTCAAAACAGTGGTTCGAATGTCCAGTCATTTCAGAGTATAATTTTTACTTTACTAAATATCTGTAAATATTCACAAACCAATTTGAAAAGCTAATTATTTCTTGGAAATTAACATAGTTAAACCATGGAAGATCGTGAATGAAATAAATATTGTCACATCCTGTCTACGTATATACGGAACAGCTGCTCCTAGCAGACGCTTGGAAAAAAGGAACAGTTGCGACATAACTGTTAAAAGGCAGGACATTATTCCGCACAATCATGATGGATTAAGAAATAGTCCATCTGAATCCCTTTTCATATTATCTGTTTTGTGTCATGCTTGCACGAATATGGCTTCATTAATTTGACAGGGTCTCTTATATGAAAGGAAAGATAATTAGCACCTCGGAGTTAATGGTACTTTTGTCATATGCCTAATTACTACGACCATATTTAATTATATAAGCGTCAATAGGTTTTATAGCAAATATACTAAAAGAATCAATTTGGACACTAGACCAATATTCTTTAATATTCATTCCTTATATTGCAAAACTAATAAAGTACAAAATAAAAATGGATTTTGGCGGTTGACATTTATGCTTGAATATCTGATAAGCGTCAAACATCTTTTTGTCTAATCAACATCGATAGGTATAGACATCTCACAGACAATATATGATGTTGTTTTTAGCTTTTATTCCGAACTTAGAAAGTCAACAGATGTTGCGCAGTACCAGTAGTAATTGTACAGTGAATTCCGACATGTTGCTGAATGTTGCTGTGATTTTCCGAAAACTGTCTTTTTGCGAGAAGTTTTTTTTTTTCTTTTTCTGCGGAAAAAAATAGCACACGGTGGCCATGCCATCGTAAGAAACCAGACCACAATACATTTGGACGTATGTGGTCTTGCGCTCGCCCTGCGGTCAGTTATTTGTATATATTAATTATTGTCGCAAGGTATGAAAGCGACAGAACATAAGCGCGGCGTCTATATGTAATCGTTCCTGGTAAATGTCATGTGGATAGTGCCATGTTGTTCTGTGAAGTGCGGTGCTTTTAAGGATTTAAAATATAACAAGGACAGTGAAAGCAACGTGTCTGAAGTTCCTTAAAATAAATATAAGTACAAGTTCTTCCGATACAATTCGATTTTTTTGGCTAAATATGTTTTCACAATCTTTGCGTAATTGAAATATAATCAGATACCGGATCGCAGGGTAAGGACATCCTCTAGTCATGCCTTTGTTGTTACGGATGTAAAGTTAATCTTTGTATGGGAAAACTACTATCATAACTCTCAGAATCCGCACCTTTATTACCAACGATCCCAATAGGCCAAAACACATATGTTGAATGCCGTTAAAGTACGAATGTCCACGGCAAAGAGTACAGTCAATGTAACAGTGATATTATTTGTGAAGCAAACTGTTAGATACAAGTTCCATTTACATTGTACAGTCTAGTAATCATTACGACATAAATAACGCAATTAGTAAAGAAATTGACTGACACTTGGTTCCCGGGTTCCGGTTCTACTAGAACTACACACACTTGTATTTTTGCCTTACTACATTTCGTCATTTTCTCTGGTTTGTCATAATAAAAGCATCAAGAGTGTTTTGTTAAATAACTTTACTTACACATATCAAACCATATATTTTTTTTTAAAAATTCAATGAATAAACTAAAACATCGTGCCGGCCAGACGTTTAGAGTAAAATGTGTCTGACTGTTTAATTTTAAATTGTAATTTTATAGACACTTTCTAACGCTTTGTAGCACTTTAAGTATATGGGGTCTAAGTATTATTTGCGCATGGGGATGTTTAGCGTTGCATCTCTGACATGTACAACAAAATAAAGTACAAACACATTTGATGTTGTCCCATCTTTATCACTGTTTTATCATAAATATGGCTTCACAACAATAACATGATAAAACTTAACATAAATGAAGTTGTCTAATGTAGTTGAAGTCTAACGCATAACCCCTTATAGAACAGTTTCCATCGCTGTGCTAGAATAATTGTAAAAAAGTTCTTTGAAAATCGATGGTATCGATTCAGACCGAAGAAAGAATAAATACTTGTGTCTATGTATAAGATGCTGCTATTTGTACAACAGACCCAAAACTAACAATTTTATCGATGTAGCTTTCATAAAAATGATGCATAACAGTTGATAATTAAAATGTACCTTACTCTAAAAAAATCCATGAATACTACTTGTTGAACCTTGTAGAATATCAAAGAAGCGCACGACTTGTGCTGTATATAAAGTGGATTTACTTGTTTTCGATTTTTTTTTTCTGCTGAATGTTCAATCACTTTTACTAGGAATAAAAGGTTTGCATTGTGGCCTTGTTGTAAAGCTTTTACAAGCTTATACACAGACAGGATAGGTTAAAAATATGTCTTAGCTTATATAAGCAACACTGTTAGTTTTATGTATTGAAATCAAAACAAAAATGTGACTTACCTTGTATATGAATGGATTAAATATCATTATTAATAGTAATAGTGTACTTTATTATTTATTGTCTTCTCCCAAAATAATGTGTTGCTTCTTTAACTTTTTGGTTTTATTGGTATAATATTTCACTTTTGTTATTGTATGCATTCTGTTATGTAATGCACTGAAATCATTATTTCGGTTTCACACTTTGTGAAGAAATGCGAAATTACAAGATAATTAACCCAATGATTTGATGAACTGTAATTTTGACACCTGTGACTGTTTGTGTTTGATTATTTCCTGACATCAGATAGGTTCTTCATTAAGGACCAGAAGTTAAATCTACCATAGCGTGCGAATATAGATTACGGCAAAATTAAAACAACAATTTAACACGCTCCGACACTATTTCAAATGAGCTTCTAATGACAGTATTAGTAATGATTCTATATGCGTGCATGCTTAAAATATGCCAAAGACGTAAACTAGAAAAAGGTGTTTTAATTAGAGAATATAGTTTGTTTTGCTTAAAATATCGCCTGGAACTGCACTGTGTTGCATTCAGATGGGTGGTAATTTACTCACGAAGGTCGATGGACTGAAATAATGTGGTGAGCGAATGGGTGAGTGTCTTATATGCAGCAAACCCCCTAAGATAGCAACCCTATGACGTCAGGCTTATAATTATTCATTTGCATTATTTAGTGTTCATGAATATATGATTTATTTTTCTAAATTGACAATAAAATTGATATTTGTATACTAAAATTCGTCGACTTAGATATTATCCATTATTCAGCTAATATTTAATATTGTTTACTTGTGCCAATCACATGGCTAGATAATATAATTAAGATATATAGTTCTAGAGGACAGCTGGCAACAATTTAACAAATACTAAAATGTGTTCTTGTCCTTCATCATGATCATGTCTTCTTACCATAATAGCAAACATATTAAAAGTGGCATTTAACAATTTAATTCAACATTTTCTCATATCTTTTTTTGTAGCTACATATTGTGCCATCCACATAGTTGATCATAATTTTACACATGTATGCATGCATGTACATTATTGTATTCACCAACTATAGTCAATACAATTGTAAGCTATAGGGTAACATAAACATTTAAACTGACTACGCGACGCACACGCTCAAGTATTCACTTTCAACCATTTCTATGTCCAAAATGTCGAGAAAGAAGTTTGGTTTTGTGGAATAATTTCTTCCTTAAATTTATGGAATATATTGACCCAAAACTCTGTAATTTCCTCAAATTCTCCGCTCTATCTGTTCAAAGAGTAGGGTTTATATCTCGATTCCCTGCTGACTAGACACATCAACTTTAATATCCGTGGTTCAGTGGGGAATCTCGCACTAATAGCAACACTTCAATACATAAAGTAATATACTTGGATGACGTATAACCTCTCTCCTTCTCTCTCTCTTTCTCTCTCTCTCTTTCTCTCTCTCTCTCTCCCTTTCTCTCTGTCTCTTTGTCTGTCTGTCTGTCTGTCTGTCTGTCTCCCTCTCTCTCTGCCTTTCTGTCTGTCTGTCTGTCTCCGGAGTTTTCCAATCACTTTAACAGTATATCATTATAATAAGATGTATACACAACCACACACGCACGCACGCACGAACATTCACACACAAACACGCACACAAACAGACACACACGCATGCAAACACAAACACACACACGCACACACACAAACAGACAGACACGCACGCACATACACACACACTCAAATACACACACGCACAAACAGACAGACACACACGCACATACACACACACTCAAACAGACACACACACACATGCACACACAAACACACACAGACACACGCTCACACGCACGCACGCACGCACACACACATACACACACGCACGCACACATACGCACACACACACACACACAGATACAAACACACACACACACACTCGCACTCAGAATTTCCGATGGTTGATTTCTTTTCAGCGTGAAAGAGGCACAAGTTCTTTATATTTACGTTTGTAGTAACGGTTGACTTTTTCCTGAAGGAATCTTGTCATCGTTCATGATGACATTCCAAGAATATCCAACACATTTTATACCAATATACCAGAAATATTAACCGTGGATCTTTTAAAGTGAAGTTCCTCTTCTTGTCGAGGGTATATTGTAACTGAACAAACTTTGGCCAACATGCTCGCGAAAAAGATATTGTTACGGCAAACAGTCTAACCAGCTTTCGGCAACGTGCGGAATTTGAAAACGGGCCGTCGAATTAAGAAAGCCATACCATTTACACTGAACTATATTCACGAACCCCTTATGCAGTTGTAAGGTTTTGGTAATTTACACATTATTACATAAAGCTATACTATTCGTGGAACTAGCAAAAGGATATAATGCAATAATTGTATTTATAGAGATATTATCGCTTAATCATGATTTTTGGAGCTTCAATTTGCATTAATAGCATGTTGTAGAAATAAAGGCTGGAATAATTGTCAGGGCGCCTGTGGCGTAGTGGTAGAGTCGTCCATTTGTACCTCCTCTGACTGCTTAGTCTCTCACCGCGTCTCACCTTCGGGGCGAATGACTTTAAGTGGGAAGGTCTTCCAACGAACTTGCGGTGCGTCGGTGGTTCGACCTAGAATTTTTTTCTGAAGTCTTCCTCCACCAAATAGCTAGGCTTCGCTATAATGATCCTAATTCGATGCTGCAATGTATTTCAAACACAAAACAAACATACGGATAATTATCATTTAAGGGGCAGTTGCAGAGAGTGTGGTTAGAATAAACAACGAAAACATTTTACCGAATGTAATATACAACAAATGTTAAAAGTATGTGGTATCCTAGGCAGCCTAGTAAGTTTACGACTGCTGGGGATTCCCGTAATAAATGCTGCCATTAAAAATGCAGTATTTTGGGGTTTCCATCTCCTGTAACGTTTTCTTATAGATAGAAAAGTAATAATTTTACTTAATTAAGAACAGACTACAAACGTAGCCCAACTGAAGTTATATTCTATTGTTTTCGTATTGTTAGTGATAGTATTATTTAACGGTATTGCAATGTTACTAAAGTCAGCAATGACAAACACTGCGGTCAATTAGGTTCGGTTATTTTGACGTTGGATCAACTACGTTCAATCCAATGTCGTCACAGAAACTTTTAAGTGAGATATCTTTAGACAAAAATCATGAGTTTGAACAATGTTGTTAACTCAATGAAGAACGATTAACTACTCATATGTATGTTTATTAGCTCAATATTATATTATTTATATTATATATATAAATATATATTTTGTAATATTAATTCCCTTTCAAAAATAAAGCAATGGTTATGCGCCAGAAACAATATACCGTTCAATTAATTGAACTTCTGTTACAAGTGGTTCTCTCTCTCTCTCTTTCTCTCTGTTTGTCTGTCTGTCTGTCTGTCTGCCTCTCTCTCTCTCTCTCTCTCTCTCTCTCTCTCTCTCTCTCTCTCTCTCTAACTCTTCCTCTCTCTTACTTCTGTGCACTTAACCTATTGATTTGTTCTGTCAAATATCATGATATTGACAGAAATTCAAGAACAAATGAACAAACAAGGTTAATGTTTTGTGAAACAAACACAATAAACTGTTATGGCATTTAATTTTCAATAAAAAATGCAAATTACGTACATGTAAAATTTACACACAAAAAAAGAACAAAATTAACAGGACATTTATCCGTACAGATAGCGGCAACTAGCTTGAATATTAAAGATTATATATAGATTTGATAATCTGCAAGACAAAAGGAAACAAGACAGAAAGGTGGTCAATGGATTTTCTTGAAAATAACAGTCGTAAAAAAAGCTTATGTGTTGATGCTATATCATAATCCCTTTTTACAGATATTATTCTTATCAGAGAATGCACACCGTGCTGCGTTTATTGAAACTTTCATACGCTGTACCATGCAGTACCAAAGGGGTATTTTATCGATTTAACTTTACCACTAAATAATAAAGTGTCCATTTTTCAAATGCATAACAGATATAAATTTACTGCTTGAGTGTGTTTTAATTCAAATCTAGTGAACGCTTTATAAACCTCAATTCATACTTGCAGAAACTTGCAAGTTATGGCAACCATGTTTTTCAGCCATATGGTAGTTAGGGCAACCATTGTGTTCAGCCATATGGAAGTTAGGGCAACCAATGGATTCGGCCATATGGTAGTTCGGGCAACCATTTTGTTCAGCCATATGGTAGTTAGGGCAATTATTTTGTTCAGCCATACAGTAGTTAGGGCAACCATTGTATTCGGCCATATGGTAGTTAGGGCAATTATTTTGTTCAGCCATACAGTAGTTAGGGCAACCATTGTATTCAGCCATATGGAAGTTAGGGCAACCAATGGATTCGGCAATATGGCAGTTCGGGCAACCATTTTGTTCAGCCATACGGTAGTTAGGGCAACCATTGTGTTCAGCCATATGGTAGTTAGGGCAATTATTTTGTTCAGCCATACAGTAGTTAGGGCAACCATTGGATTCGGCCATATGGTAGTTAGGGCAACCATTGTATTCGGCCATATGGTAGTTAGGGCAACCATTGTATTCGGCGATATGGTAGTTAGGGCAACCAATGGATTCGGCCATATGGTAGTTAGGACAACCAATGGATTCGTTCATATGGTAGTTAGGACAACCATTGGATTCGGCCATATGGTAGTTAGGACAACCATTGTATTCGGTCATATGGTAGTTAGGGCAACCATTGTATATAGCCATACAGGAGTTAGGGCAACCAATGTGTTCAGCCATATGGTAGTTAGGACAACCATTGTGTTCAGCCATATGGTAGTTAGGGCAACCATTGTATTCGGCCATATGGTAGTTAGGGCAACCATTGTATTCAGCCATACAATAGTTAGGGCAACCATTGTGTTCAGCCATATGGTAGTTAGGGCAACCATTGTGTTCAGCCATATGGTAGTTAGGACAACCATTGTGTTCAGCCATATGGTAGTTAGGGCAACCATTGTATTCGGCCATATGGTAGTTAGGGCAACCATTGTATTCAGCCATACAATAGTTAGGGCAACCATTGTGTTCAGCCATATGGTAGTTAGGGCAACCATTGTGTTCAGCCATATGGTAGTTAGGACAACCATTGTGTTCAGCCATATGGTAGTTAGGGCAACCATTGGATTCGGCCATATGGTAGTTAGGACAACCATTGTGTTCCGCCAAATGGTAGTTAGGGCAACCATTGTATTCAGCCATATGGTAGTTAGGACAACCATTGTGTTTAGCCATACAGTGGTTAGGACAACCATTGTATTCGGCCATATGGTAGTTAGGACAACCATTGGATTCGGCCAAATGGTAGTTCGGGCAACCATTTTGTTCAGCCATATGGTAGTTAGGGCAATTATTTTGTTCAGCCATACAGTAGTTAGGGCAACCATTGTATTCGGCCATATGGTAGTTAGGGCAATTATTTTGTTCAGCCATACAGTAGTTAGGGCAACCATTGTATTCAGCCATATGGAAGTTAGGGCAACCAATGGATTCGGCAATATGGCAGTTCGGGCAACCATTTTGTTCAGCCATACGGTAGTTAGGGCAACCATTGTGTTCAGCCATATGGTAGTTAGGGCAATTATTTTGTTCAGCCATACAGTAGTTAGGGCAACCATTGGATTCGGCCATATGGTAGTTAGGGCAACCATTGTATTCGGCCATATGGTAGTTAGGGCAACCATTGTATTCGGCGATATGGTAGTTAGGGCAACCAATGGATTCGGCCATATGGTAGTTAGGACAACCAATGGATTCGTTCATATGGTAGTTAGGACAACCATTGGATTCGGCCATATGGTAGTTAGGACAACCATTGTATTCGGTCATATGGTAGTTAGGGCAACCATTGTATATAGCCATACAGGAGTTAGGGCAACCAATGTGTTCAGCCATATGGTAGTTAGGACAACCATTGTGTTCAGCCATATGGTAGTTAGGGCAACCATTGTATTCGGCCATATGGTAGTTAGGGCAACCATTGTATTCAGCCATACAATAGTTAGGGCAACCATTGTGTTCAGCCATATGGTAGTTAGGGCAACCATTGTGTTCAGCCATATGGTAGTTAGGACAACCATTGTGTTCAGCCATATGGTAGTTAGGGCAACCATTGTATTCGGCCATATGGTAGTTAGGGCAACCATTGTATTCAGCCATACAATAGTTAGGGCAACCATTGTGTTCAGCCATATGGTAGTTAGGGCAACCATTGTGTTCAGCCATATGGTAGTTAGGACAACCATTGTGTTCAGCCATATGGTAGTTAGGGCAACCATTGGATTCGGCCATATGGTAGTTAGGACAACCATTGTGTTCCGCCAAATGGTAGTTAGGGCAACCATTGTATTCAGCCATATGGTAGTTAGGACAACCATTGTGTTTAGCCATACAGTGGTTAGGGCAACCATTGTATTCAGCCATACAGTAGTTAGGACAACCATTGGATTCGGCCATATGGTAGTTAGGACAACCATTGTGTTCAGCCATAATGTAGTTAGGGCAACCATTGGATTCGGCCATATGGTAGTTAGGGCAACCATTGAATTCGGCCATATGGTAGTTAGGGCAACCATTGGATTCGGCCATATGGTAGTTAGGGCAACCATTGAATTCGGCCATATGGTAGTTAGGGCAACCATTGGATTCGGCCATATGGTAGTTAGGGCAACCATTGGATTCGGCCATATGGTAGTTAGGGCAACCATTGAATTCTGCCATATGGTAGTTAGGACAACCAATGTATTCGGCCATATGGTAGTTAGGGCAGCCATTGTATTCCGCCATACAGTAGTTAGGACAACCATTGGATTCGGCCATATGGTAGTTAGGGCAACCATTGGATTCGGCCATATGGTAGTTAGAGCAACCAATGGATTCAGCCATATGGTAGTTAGGACAACCATTGTATTCAGCCATACAGTAGTTAGGACAACCATTGGATTCGGCCATATGGTAGTTAGGACAACCATTGGATTCGGCCATATGATAGTTAGGACAACCATTGGATTCGGCCATATGGTAGTTAGGGCAACCATTGTTTTCAGTCATACAATAGTTAGGACAACCATTGGATTCGGCCATATGGTAGTTAGGACAACCAATGTATTCGGTCATATGGTAGTTAGGGCAACCATTGGATTCGGCCATATGGTAGTTAGGACAACCATTGTATTCGGCCATATGGTAGTTAGGTCAACCATTGTATTCAGCCATATGGTAGTTAGGACAATCATTGGATTCGGCCATATGGTAGTTAGGGCAACCATTGTATTCAGCCATACAGTAGTTAGGGCAACCATTGGATTCGGCCATATGGTAGTTAGGACAACCAATGCGTTCAGCCATATGGTAGTTAGGACAACCAATGTGTTCAGCCATATGGTAGTTAGGGCAACCATTGAATTCGGCCATATGGTAGTTAGGGCAACCATTGGATTCGGCCATATGGTAGTTAGGGCAACCATTGAATTCGGCCATATGGTAGTTAGGGCAACCATTGGATTCGGCCATATGGTAGTTAGGGCAACCATTGGATTCGGCCATATGGTAGTTAGGGCAACCATTGAATTCTGCCATATGGTAGTTAGGACAACCAATGTATTCGGCCATATGGTAGTTAGGGCAGCCATTGTATTCCGCCATACAGTAGTTAGGACAACCATTGGATTCGGCCATATGGTAGTTAGGGCAACCATTGGATTCGGTCATATGGTAGTTAGAGCAACCAATGGATTCAGCCATATGGTAGTTAGGACAACCATTGTATTCAGCCATACAGTAGTTAGGACAACCATTGGATTCGGCCATATGGTAGTTAGGACAACCATTGGATTCGGCCATATGATAGTTAGGACAACCATTGGATTCGGCCATATGGTAGTTAGGGCAACCATTGTTTTCAGCCATACAATAGTTAGGACAACCATTGGATTCGGCCATATGGTAGTTAGGACAACCAATGTATTCGGTCATATGGTAGTTAGGGCAACCATTGGATTCGGCCATATGGTAGTTAGGACAACCATTGTATTCGGCCATATGGTAGTTAGGTCAACCATTGTATTCAGCCATATGGTAGTTAGGACAATCATTGGATTCGGCCATATGGTAGTTAGGGCAACCATTGTATTCAGCCATACAGTAGTTAGGGCAACCATTGGATTCGGCCATATGGTAGTTAGGACAACCAATGCGTTCAGCCATATGGTAGTTAGGACAACCAATGTGTTCAGCCATATGGTAGTTAGGACAACCATTGGATTCGGTCATATGGTAGTTAGGGCAACCATTGTATTAAGCCATACAGTAGTTAGGGCAACCATTGGATTCGGCCATATGGTAGTTAGGACAACCAATGTGTTCAGCCATATGGTAGTTAGGGCAACCATTGGAATCGGCCATATGGTAGTTAGGACAACCATTGGATTCGGCCATATGGTAGTTAGGACAACCAATGTATTCGGCCATATGGTAGTTAGGACAACCATTGTATTCAGCCATACAGTAGTTAGGACAACCATTGGATTCGGCCATATGGTAGTTAGGGCAACCATTGAATTCGGTCATATGGTAGTTAGGGCAACCATTGTATTCAGCCATACATTAGGTAGGACAAACATTGGATTCGGCCATATGGTAGTTAGGGCAACCATTGTATTCAGCCATACAGTAGTTAGGACAACCATTGGATTCGGCCATATGATAGTTAGGACAACCATTGGATTCAGCCATATGGTAGTTAGGGCAACCATTGTGTTCAGCCATATGGTATTTAGGGCAACCATTGTGTTCAGCCATATGGTAGTTAGGGCAACCATTGGATTCGGCCATATGGTAGTTAGGACAACCATTGTGTTCAGCCAAATGGTAGTTAGGGCAACCATTGTATTCAGCCATATGGTAGTTAGGACAACCATTGTGTTTAACCATACAGTGGTTAGGACAACCATTGTATTCGGCCATATGGTAGTTAGGGCAGCCATTGTATTCAGCCATACAGTAGTTAGGACAACCATTGGATTCGGCCATATGGTAGTTAGGACAACCATTGGATTCGGCCATATGGTAGTTAGGGCAACCATTGAATTCGGTCATATGGTAGTTAGGGCAACCATTGGATTCGGCCATATGGTAGTTATGGCAACCATTGGATTCGGCCATATGGTAGTTAGGGCAACCATTGAATTCGGCCATATGGTAGTTAGGACAACCAATGTATTCGGCCATATGGTAGTTAGGGCAACCATTGTATTCCGCCATACAGTAGTTAGGACAACCATTGGATTCGGCCATATGGTAGTTAGTGCAACCATTGGATTCGGCCATATGGTAGTTAGAGCAACCATTGGATTCGGCCATATGGTAGTTAGGGCAACCATTGTATTCAGCCATACAGTAGTTAGGACAACCATTGGATTCGGCCATATGATAGTTAGGACAACCATTGGATTCAGCCATATGGTAGTTAGGACAACCATTGGATTCAGCCATATGGTAGTTAGGGCAACCATTGTGTTCAGCCATATGGTATTTAGGGCAATCATTGTGTTCAGCCATATGGTAGTTAGGGCAACCATTGGATTCAGCCATATGGTAGTTAGGGCAACCATTGTGTTCAGCCATATGGTAGTTAGGGCAACCATTGGATTCGGCCATATGGTAGTTAGGACAAACATTGTGTTCAGCCAAATGGTAGTTAGGGCAACCATTGTATTCAGCCATATGGTAGTTAGGACAACCATTGTGTTTAACCATACAGTGGTTAGGACAACCATTGTATTCGGCCATATGGTAGTTAGGGCAGCCATTGTATTCAGCCATACAGTAGTTAGGACAACCATTGGATTCGGCCATATGGTAGTTAGGACAACCATTGTGTTCAGCCATAATGTAGTTAGGGCAACCATTGGATTCGGCCATATGGTAGTTAGGGCAACCATTGAATTCGGCCATATGGTAGTTAGGGCAACCATTGGATTCGGCCATATGGTAGTTAGGGCAACCATTGAATTCGGCCATATGGTAGTTAGGGCAACCATTGGATTCGGCCATATGGTAGTTAGGGCAACCATTGGATTCGGCCATATGGTAGTTAGGGCAACCATTGAATTCGGCCATATGGTAGTTAGGACAACCAATGTATTCGGCCATATGGTAGTTAGGGCAACCATTGTATTCCGCCATACAGTAGTTAGGACAACCATTGGATTCGGCCATATGGTAGTTAGGGCAACCATTGGATTCGGCCATATGGTAGTTAGAGCAACCAATGGATTCAGCCATATGGTAGTTAGGACAACCATTGTATTCAGCCATACAGTAGTTAGGACAACCATTAGATTCGGCCATACAGTAGTTAGGACAACCATTGGATTCGGCCATATGGTAGTTAGGGCAACCATTGGATTCGGCCATATGGTAGTTAGAGCAACCAATGGATTCAGCCATATGGTATTTAGGACAACCATTGTATTCAGCCATACAGTAGTTAGGACAACCATTGGATTCGGCCATATGGTAGTTAGGACAACCATTGGATTCGGCCATATGATAGTTAGGACAACCATTGGATTCGGCCATATGGTAGTTAGGGCAACCATTGTTTTCAGCCATACAATAGTTAGGACAACCATTGGATTCGGCCATATGGTAGTTAGGACAACCAATGTATTCGGTCATATGGTAGTTAGGGCAACCATTGGATTCGGCCATATGGTAGTTAGGACAACCATTGTATTCGGCCATATTGTAGTTAGGTCAACCATTGTATTCAGCCATATGGTAGTTAGGACAATCATTGGATTCGGCCATATGGTAGTTAGGGCAACCATTGTATTCAGCCATACAGTAGTTAGGGCAACCATTGGATTCGGCCATATGGTAGTTAGGACAACCAATGCGTTCAGCCATATGGTAGTTAGGACAACCAATGTGTTCAGCCATATGGTAGTTAGGACAACCATTGGATTCGGTCATATGGTAGTTAGGGCAACCATTGTATTAAGCCATACAGTAGTTAGGGCAACCATTGGATTCGGCCATATGGTAGTTAGGACAACCAATGTGTTCAGCCATATGGTAGTTAGGGCAACCATTGGAATCGGCCATATGGTAGTTAGGACAACCATTGGATTCGGCAATATGGTAGTTAGGACAACCAATGTATTCGGCCATATGGTAGTTAGGACAACCATTGTATTCAGCCATACAGTAGTTAGGACAACCATTGGATTCGGCCATATGGTAGTTAGGGCAACCATTGAATTCGGTCATATGGTAGTTAGGGCAACCATTGTATTCAGCCATACAGTAGGTAGGACAAACATTGGATTCGGCCATATGGTAGTTAGGGCAACCATTGTATTAAGCCATACAGTAGTTAGGACAACCATTGGATTCGGCCATATGATAGTTAGGACAACCATTGGATTCAGCCATATGGTAGTTAGGGCAACCATTGTGTTCAGCCATATGGTATTTAGGGCAACCATTGTGTTCAGCCATATGGTAGTTAGGGCAACCATTGGATTCAGCCATATGGTAGTTAGGGCAACCATTGTGTTCAGCCATATGATATTTAGGGCAACCATTGTGTTCAGCCATATGGTAGTTAGGGCAACCATTGGGTTCAGCCATATGGTAGTTAGGGCAACCATTGGATTCGGCCATATGGTAGTTAGGACAACCATTGTGTTCAGCCAAATGGTAGTTAGGGCAACCATTGTATTCAGCCATATGGTAGTTAGGACAACCATTGTGTTTAACCATACAGTGGTTAGGACAACCATTGTATTCGGCCATATGGTAGTTAGGGCAGCCATTGTATTCAGCCATACAGTAGTTAGGACAACCATTGGATTCGGCCATATGGTAGTTAGGACAACCATTGTGTTCAGCCATAATGTAGTTAGGGCAACCATTGGATTCGGCCATATGGTAGTTAGGGCAACCATTGAATTCGGCCATATGGTAGTTAGGGCAACCATTGGATTCGGCCATATGGTAGTTAGGGCAACCATTGAATTCGGCCATATGGTAGTTAGGGCAACCATTGGATTCGGCCATATGGTAGTTAGGGCAACCATTGGATTCGGCCATATGGTAGTTAGGGCAACCATTGAATTCGGCCATATGGTAGTTAGGACAACCAATGTATTCGGCCATATGGTAGTTAGGGCAACCATTGTATTCCGCCATACAGTAGTTAGGACAACCATTGGATTCGGCCATATGGTAGTTAGGGCAACCATTGGATTCGGCCATATGGTAGTTAGAGCAACCAATGGATTCAGCCATATGGTAGTTAGGACAACCATTGTATTCAGCCATACAGTAGTTAGGACAACCATTGGATTCGGCCATACAGTAGTTAGGACAACCATTGGATTCGGCCATATGGTAGTTAGGGCAACCATTGGATTCGGCCATATGGTAGTTAGAGCAACCAATGGATTCAGCCATATGGTAGTTAGGACAACCATTGTATTCAGCCATACAGTATTTAGGACAACCATTGGATTCGGCCATATGGTAGTTAGAACAACCATTGGATTCGGCCATATGATAGTTAGGACAACCATTGGATTCGGCCATATGGTAGTTAGGGCAACCATTGTTTTCAGCCATACAATAGTTAGGACAACCATTGGATTCGGCCATATGGTAGTTAGGACAACCAATGTATTCGGTCATATGGTAGTTAGGGCAACCATTGGATTCGGCCATATGGTAGTTAGGACAACCATTGTATTCGGCCATATGGTAGTTAGGTCAACCATTGTATTCAGCCATATGGTAGTTAGGACAATCATTGGATTCGGCCATATGGTAGTTAGGGCAACCATTGTATTCAGCCATACAGTAGTTAGGGCAACCATTGGATTTGGCCATATGGTAGTTAGGACAACCAATGCGTTCAGCCATATGGTAGTTAGGACAACCAATGTGTTCAGCCATATGGTAGTTAGGACAACCATTGGATTCGGTCATATGGTAGTTAGGGCAACCATTGTATTAAGCCATACAGTAGTTAGGGCAACCATTGGATTCGGCCATATGGTAGTTAGGACAACCAATGTGTTCAGCCATATGGTAGTTAGGGCAACCATTGGAATCGGCCATATGGTAGTTAGGACAACCATTGGATTCGGCCATATGGTAGTTAGGACAACCAATGTATTCGGCCATATGGTAGTTAGGACAACCATTGTATTCAGCCATACAGTAGTTAGGACAACCATTGGATTCGGCCATATGGTAGTTAGGGCAACCATTGAATTCGGTAATATGGTAGTTAGGGCAACCATTGTATTCAGCCATACAGTAGGTAGGACAAACATTGGATTCGGCCATATGGTAGTTAGGGCAACCATTGTATTCAGCCATACAGTAGTTAGGACAACCATTGGATTCGGCCATATGATAGTTAGGACAACCATTGGATTCAGCCATATGGTAGTTAGGGCAACCATTGTGTTCAGCCATATGGTATTTAGGGCAACCATTGTGTTCAGCCATATGGTAGTTAGGGCAACCATTGGATTCAGCCATATGGTAGTTAGGGCAACCATTGTGTTCAGCCATATGGTAGTTAGGGCAACCATTGGATTCGGCCATATGGTAGTTAGGACAACCATTGTGTTTAACCATACAGTGGTTAGGACAACCATTGTATTCGGCCATATGGTAGTTAGGACAGCCATTGTATTCAGCCATACAGTAGTTAGGACAACCATTGGATTCGGCCATATGGTAGTTAGGACAACCATTGTGTTCAGCCATAATGTAGTTAGGGCAACCATTGGATTCGGCCATATGGTAGTTAGGGCAACCATTGAATTCGGCCATATGGTAGTTAGGGCAACCATTGGATTCGGCCATATGGTAGTTAGGGCAACCATTGAATTCGGCCATATGGTAGTTAGGGCAACCATTGGATTCGGCCATATGGTAGTTATGGCAACCATTGGATTCGGCCATATGGTAGTTAGGGCAACCATTGAATTCGGCCATATGGTAGTTAGGACAACCAATGTATTCGGCCATATGGTAGTTAGGGCAACCATTGTATTCCGCCATACAGTAGTTAGGACAACCATTGGATTCGGCCATATGGTAGTTAGGGCAACCATTGGATTCGGCCATAGGGTAGTTAGAGCAACCATTGGATTCGGCCATATGGTAGTTAGGGCAACCATTGTATTCAGCCATACAGTAGTTAGGACAACCATTGGATTCGGCCATATGATAGTTAGGACAACCATTGGATTCAGCCATATGGTAGTTAGGACAACCATTGGATTCAGCCATATGGTAGTTAGGGCAACCATTGTGTTCAGCCATATGGTATTTAGGTCAATCATTGTGTTCAGCCATATGGTAGTTAGGGCAACCATTGGATTCAGCCATATGGTAGTTAGGGCAACCATTGTGTTCAGCCATATGGTAGTTAGGGCAACCATTGGATTCGGCCATATGGTAGTTAGGACAAACATTGTGTTCAGCCAAATGGTAGTTAGGGCAACCATTGTATTCAGCCATATGGTAGTTAGGACAACCATTGTGTTTAACCATACAGTGGTTAGGACAACGATTGTATTCGGCCATATGGTAGTTAGGGCAGCCATTGTATTCAGCCATACAGTAGTTAGGACAACCATTGGATTCGGCCATATGGTAGTTAGGACAACCATTGTGTTCAGCCATAATGTAGTTAGGGCAACCATTGGATTCGGCCATATGGTAGTTAGGGCAACCATTGAATTCGGCCATATGGTAGTTAGGGCAACCATTGGATTCGGCCATATGGTAGTTAGGGCAACCATTGAATTCGGCCATATGGTAGTTAGGGCAACCATTGGATTCGGCCATATGGTAGTTAGGGCAACCATTGGATTCGGCCATATGGTAGTTAGGGCAACCATTGAATTCGGCCATATGGTAGTTAGGACAACCAATGTATTCGGCCATATGGTAGTTAGGGCAACCATTGTATTCCGCCATACAGTAGTTAGGACAACCATTGGATTCGGCCATATGGTAGTTAGGGCAACCATTGGATTCGGCCATATGGTAGTTAGAGCAACCAATGGATTCAGCCATATGGTAGTTAGGACAACCATTGTATTCAGCCATACAGTAGTTAGGACAACCATTGGATTCGGCCATACAGTAGTTAGGACAACCATTGGATTCGGCCATATGGTAGTTAGGGCAACCATTGGATTCGGCCATATGGTAGTTAGAGCAACCAATGGATTCAGCCATATGGTAGTTAGGACAACCATTGTATTCAGCCATACAGTAGTTAGGACAACCATTGGATTCGGCCATATGGTAGTTAGGACAACCATTGGATTCGGCCATATGATAGTTAGGACAACCATTGGATTCGGCCATATGGTAGTTAGGGCAACCATTGTTTTCAGCCATACAATAGTTAGGACAACCATTGGATTCGGCCATATGGTAGTTAGGACAACCAATGTATTCGGTCATATGGTAGTTAGGGCAACCATTGGATTCGGCCATATGGTAGTTAGGACAACCAATGTATTCGGTCATATGGTAGTTAGGGCAACCATTGGATTCGGCCATATGGTAGTTAGGACAACCATTGTATTCGGCCATATTGTAGTTAGGTCAACCATTGTATTCAGCCATATGGTAGTTAGGACAATCATTGGATTCGGCCATATGGTAGTTAGGGCAACCATTGTGTTCAGCCATATGGTAGTTAGGGCAACCATTGGAATCGGCCATATGGTAGTTAGGACAACCATTGGATTCGGCCATATGGTAGTTAGGACAACCAATGTATTCGGCCATATGGTAGTTAGGACAACCATTGTATTCAGCCATACAGTAGTTAGGACAACCATTGGATTCGGCCATATGGTAGTTAGGGCAACCATTGAATTCGGTCATATGGTAGTTAGGGCAACCATTGTATTCAGCCATACAGTAGGTAGGACAAACATTGGATTCGGCCATATGGTAGTTAGGGCAACCATTGTATTCAGCCATACAGTAGTTAGGACAACCATTGGATTCGGCCATATGATAGTTAGGACAACCATTGGATTCAGCCATATGGTAGTTAGGGCAACCATTGTGTTCAGCCATATGGTATTTAGGGCAACCATTGTGTTCAGCCATATGGTAGTTAGGGCAACCATTGGATTCAGCCATATGGTAGTTAGGGCAACCATTGTGGTCAGCCATATGGTATTTAGGGCAACCATTGTGTTCAGCCATATGGTAGTTAGGGCAACCATTGGATTCAGCCATATGGTAGTTAGGGCAACCATTGTGTTCAGCCATATGGTAGTTAGGGCAACCATTGGATTCGGCCATATGGTAGTTAGGACAACCATTGTGTTCAGCCAAATGGTAGTTAGGGCAACCATTGTATTCAGCCATATGGTAGTTAGGACAACCATTGTGTTTAACCATACAGTGGTTAGGACAACCATTGTATTCGGCCATATGGTAGTTAGGGCAGCCATTGTATTCAGCCATACAGTAGTTAGGACAACCATTGGATTCGGCCATATGGTAGTTAGGACAACCATTGTGTTCAGCCATAATGTAGTTAGGGCAACCATTGGATTCGGCCATATGGTAGTTAGGGCAACCATTGAATTCGGCCATATGGTAGTTAGGGCAACCATTGGATTCGGCCATATGGTAGTTAGGGCAACCATTGAATTCGGCCATATGGTAGTTAGGGCAACCATTGGATTCGGCCATATGGTAGTTATGGCAACCATTGGATTCGGCCATATGGTAGTTAGGGCAACCATTGAATTCGGCCATATGGTAGTTAGGACAACCAATGTATTCGGCCATATGGTAGTTAGGGCAACCATTGTATTCCGCCATACAGTAGTTAGGACAACCATTGGATTCGGCCATATGGTAGTTAGGGCAACCATTGGATTCGGCCATAGGGTAGTTAGAGCAACCATTGGATTCGGCCATATGGTAGTTAGGGCAACCATTGTATTCAGCCATACAGTAGTTAGGACAACCATTGGATTCGGCCATATGATAGTTAGGACAACCATTGGATTCAGCCATATGGTAGTTAGGACAACCATTGGATTCAGCCATATGGTAGTTAGGGCAACCATTGTGTTCAGCCATATGGTATTTAGGGCAATCATTGTGTTCAGCCATATGGTAGTTAGGGCAACCATTGGATTCAGCCATATGGTAGTTAGGGCAACCATTGTGTTCAGCCATATGGTAGTTAGGGCAACCATTGGATTCGGCCATATGTTAGTTAGGACAAACATTGTGTTCAGCCAAATGGTAGTTAGGGCAACCATTGTATTCAGCCATATGGTAGTTAGGACAACCATTGTGTTTAACCATACAGTGGTTAGGACAACGATTGTATTCGGCCATATGGTAGTTAGGGCAGCCATTGTATTCAGCCATACAGTAGTTAGGACAACCATTGGATTCGGCCATATGGTAGTTAGGACAACCATTGTGTTCAGCCATAATGTAGTTAGGGCAACCATTGGATTCGGCCATATGGTAGTTAGGGCAACCATTGAATTCGGCCATATGGTAGTTAGGGCAACCATTGGATTCGGCCATATGGTAGTTAGGGCAACCATTGAATTCGGCCATATGGTAGTTAGGGCAACCATTGGATTCGGCCATATGGTAGTTAGGGCAACCATTGGATTCGGCCATATGGTAGTTAGGGCAACCATTGAATTCGGCCATATGGTAGTTAGGACAACCAATGTATTCGGCCATATGGTAGTTAGGGCAACCATTGTATTCCGCCATACAGTAGTTAGGACAACCATTGGATTCGGCCATATGGTAGTTAGGGCAACCATTGGATTCGGCCATATGGTAGTTAGAGCAACCAATGGATTCAGCCATATGGTAGTTAGGACAACCATTGTATTCAGCCATACAGTAGTTAGGACAACCATTGGATTCGGCCATACAGTAGTTAGGACAACCATTGGATTCGGCCATATGGTAGTTAGGGCAACCATTGGATTCGGCCATATGGTAGTTAGAGCAACCAATGGATTCAGCCATATGGTAGTTAGGACAACCATTGTATTCAGCCATACAGTAGTTAGGACAACCATTGGATTCGGCCATATGGTAGTTAGGACAACCATTGGATTCGGCCATATGATAGTTAGGACAACCATTGGATTCGGCCATATGGTAGTTAGGGCAACCATTGTTTTCAGCCATACAATAGTTAGGACAACCATTGGATTCGGCCATATGGTAGTTAGGACAACCAATGTATTCGGTCATATGGTAGTTAGGGCAACCATTGGATTCGGCCATATGGTAGTTAGGACAACCAATGTATTCGGTCATATGGTAGTTAGGGCAACCATTGGATTCGGCCATATGGTAGTTAGGACAACCATTGTATTCGGCCATATTGTAGTTAGGTCAACCATTGTATTCAGCCATATGGTAGTTAGGACAATCATTGGATTCGGCCATATGGTAGTTAGGGCAACCATTGTGTTCAGCCATATGGTAGTTAGGGCAACCATTGGAATCGGCCATATGGTAGTTAGGACAACCATTGGATTCGGCCATATGGTAGTTAGGACAACCAATGTATTCGGCCATATGGTAGTTAGGACAACCATTGTATTCAGCCATACAGTAGTTAGGACAACCATTGGATTCGGCCATATGGTAGTTAGGGCAACCATTGAATTCGGTCATATGGTAGTTAGGGCAACCATTGTATTCAGCCATACAGTAGGTAGGACAAACATTGGATTCGGCCATATGGTAGTTAGGGCAACCATTGTATTCAGCCATACAGTAGTTAGGACAACCATTGGATTCGGCCATATGATAGTTAGGACAACCATTGGATTCAGCCATATGGTAGTTAGGGCAACCATTGTGTTCAGCCATATGGTATTTAGGGCAACCATTGTGTTCAGCCATATGGTAGTTAGGGCAACCATTGGATTCAGCCATATGGTAGTTAGGGCAACCATTGTGTTCAGCCATATGGTATTTAGGGCAACCATTGTGTTCAGCCATATGGTAGTTAGGGCAACCATTGGATTCAGCCATATGGTAGTTAGGGCAACCATTGTGTTCAGCCATATGGTAGTTAGGGCAACCATTGGATTCGGCCATATGGTAGTTAGGACAACCATTGTGTTCACCCAAATGGTAGTTAGGGCAACCATTGTATTCAGCCATATGGTAGTTAGGACAACCATTGGATTCGGCCATATGGTAGTTAGGGCAACCATTGGATTCGGCCATATGGTAGTTAGAGCAACCATTGGATTCGGCCATATGGTAGTTAGGGCAACCATTGTATTCAGCCATACAGTAGTTAGGACAACCATTGGATTCGGCCATATGATAGTTAGGACAACCATTGGATTCAGCCATATGGTAGTTAGGACAACCATTGGATTCAGCCATATGGTAGTTAGGGCAACCATTGTTTTCAGCCATACAATAGTTAGGACAACCATTGGATTCGGCCATATGGTAGTTAGGACAACCAATGTATTCGGTCATATGGTAGTTAGGGCAACCATTGGATTCGGCCATATGGTAGTTAGGACAACCAATGTATTCGGTCATATGGTAGTTAGGGCAACCATTGGATTCGGCCATATGGTAGTTAGGACAACCATTGTATTCGGCCATATTGTAGTTAGGTCAACCATTGTATTCAGCCATATGGTAGTTAGGACAATCATTGGATTCGGCCATATGGTAGTTAGGGCAACCATTGTGTTCAGCCATATGGTAGTTAGGGCAACCATTGGAATCGGCCATATGGTAGTTAGGACAACCATTGGATTCGGCCATATGGTAGTTAGGACAACCATTGTGTTCAGCCAAATGGTAGTTAGGGCAACCATTGTATTCACCCATATGGTAGTTAGGACAACCATTGTGTTTAACCATACAGTGGTTAGGACAACCATTGTATTCGGCCATATGGTAGTTAGGGCAGCCATTGTATTCAGCCATACAGTAGTTAGGACAACCATTGGATTCGGCCATATGGTAGTTAGGACAACCATTGTGTTCAGCCATAATGTAGTTAGGGCAACCATTGGATTCGGCCATATGGTAGTTAGGGCAACCATTGAATTCGGCCATATGGTAGTTAGGGCAACCATTGGATTCGGCCATATGGTAGTTAGGGCAACCATTGAATTCGGCTATATGGTAGTTAGGGCAACCATTGGATTCGGCCATATGGTAGTTAGGGCAACCATTGGATTCGGCCATATGGTAGTTAGGGCAACCATTGAATTAGGCCATATGGTAGTTAGGACAACCAATGTATTCGGCCATATGGTAGTTAGGGCAACCATTGTATTCCGCCATACAGTAGTTAGGACAACCATTGGATTCGGCCATATGGTAGTTAGGGCAACCATTGGATTCGGCCATATGGTAGTTAGAGCAACCAATGGATTCAGCCATATGGTAGTTAGGACAACCATTGTATTCAGCCATACAGTAGTTAGGACAACCATTGGATTCGGCCATACAGTAGTTAGGACAACCATTGGATTCGGCCATATGGTAGTTAGGGCAACCATTGGATTCGGCCATATGGTAGTTAGAGCAACCAATGGATTCAGCCATATGGTAGTTAGGACAACCATTGTATTCAGCCATACAGTAGTTAGGACAACCATTGGATTCGGCCATATGGTAGTTAGGACAACCATTGGATTCGGCCATATGATAGTTAGGACAACCATTGGATTCGGACATATGGTAGTTAGGGCAACCATTGTTTTCAGCCATACAATAGTTAGGACAACCATTGGATTCGGCCATATGGTAGTTAGGACAACCAATGTATTCGGTCATATGGTAGTTAGGGCAACCATTGTATTCAGCCATACAGTAGTTAGGGCAACCATTGGATTCGGCCATATGGTAGTTAGGACAACCAATGCGTTCAGCCATATGGTAGTTAGGACAACCAATGTGTTCAGCCATATGGTAGTTAGGACAACCATTGGATTCGGTCATATGGTAGTTAGGGCAACCATTGTATTAAGCCATACAGTAGTTAGGGCAACCATTGGATTCGGCCATATGGTAGTTAGGACAACCAATGTGTTCAGCCATATGGTAGTTAGGGCAACCATTGGAATCGGCCATATGGTAGTTAGGACAACCATTGGATTCGGCCATATGGTAGTTAGGACAACCAATGTATTCGGCCATATGGTAGTTAGGACAACCATTGTATTCAGCCATACAGTAGTTAGGACAACCATTGGATTCGGCCATATGGTAGTTAGGGCAACCATTGAATTCGGTAATATGGTAGTTAGGGCAACCATTGTATTCAGCCATACAGTAGGTAGGACAAACATTGGATTCGGCCATATGGTAGTTAGGGCAACCATTGTATTCAGCCATACAGTAGTTAGGACAACCATTGGATTCGGCCATATGATAGTTAGGACAACCATTGGATTCAGCCATATGGTAGTTAGGGCAACCATTGTGTTCAGCCATATGGTATTTAGGGCAACCATTGTGTTCAGCCATATGGTAGTTAGGGCAACCATTGGATTCAGCCATATGGTTGTTAGGGCAACCATTGTGTTCAGCCATATGGTAGTTAGGGCAACCATTGGATTCGGCCATATGGTAGTTAGGACAACCATTGTGTTCAGCCATAATGTAGTTAGGGCAAACATTGGATTCGGCCATATGGTAGTTAGGGCAACCATTGAATTCGGCCATATGGTAGTTAGGGCAACCATTGGATTCGGCCATATGGTAGTTAGGGCAACCATTGAATTCGGCCATATGGTAGTTAGGGCAACCATTGGATTCGGCCATATGGTAGTTAGGGCAACCATTGGATTCGGCCATATGGTAGTTAGGGCAACCATTGAATTCGGCCATATGGTAGTTAGGACAACCAATGTATTCGGCCATATGGTAGTTAGGGCAACCATTGTATTCCGCCATACAGTAGTTAGGACAACCATTGGATTCGGCCATATGGTAGTTAGGGCAACCATTGGATTCGGCCATATGGTAGTTAGAGCAACCAATGGATTCAGCCATATGGTAGTTAGGACAACCATTGTATTCAGCCATACAGTAGTTAGGACAACCATTGGATTCGGCCATATGGTAGTTAGGACAACCATTGGATTCGGCCATATGATAGTTAGGACAACCATTGGATTCGGCCATATGGTAGTTAGGGCAACAATTGGATTCGGCCATATTATAGTTAGGACAACCAATGTATTCGGCCATATGGTAGTTAGGGCATCCATTGTTTTCAGCCATACAATAGTTAGGACAACCATTGGATTCGGCCATATGGTAGTTAGGACAACCATTGTATTCAGCCATACAGTAGTTAGGACAACCATTGGATTCGGCCATATGGTAGTTAGGGCAACCATTGAATTCGGTCATATGGTAGTTAGGGCAACCATTGTATTCAGCCATACAGTAGGTAGGACAAACATTGGATTCGGCCATATGGTAGTTAGGGCAACCATTGTATTCAGCCATACAGTAGTTAGGACAACCATTGGATTCGGCCATATGATAGTTAGGACAACCATTGGATTCAGCCATATGGTAGTTAGGGCAACCATTGTGTTCAGCCATATGGTATTTAGGGCAACCATTGTGTTCAGCCATATGGTAGTTAGGGCAACCATTGGATTCAGCCATATGGTAGTTAGGGCAACCATTGTGGTCAGCCATATGGTATTTAGGGCAACCATTGTGTTCAGCCATATGGTAGTTAGGGCAACCATTGGATTCAGCCATATGGTAGTTAGGGCAACCATTGTGTTCAGCCATATGGTAGTTAGGGCAACCATTGGATTCGGCCATATGGTAGTTAGGACAACCATTGTGTTCAGCCAAATGGTAGTTAGGGCAACCATTGTATTCAGCCATATGGTAGTTAGGACAACCATTGTGTTTAACCATACAGTGGTTAGGACAACCATTGTATTCGGCCATATGGTAGTTAGGGCAGCCATTGTATTCAGCCATACAGTAGTTAGGACAACCATTGGATTCGGCCATATGGTAGTTAGGACAACCATTGTGTTCAGCCATAATGTAGTTAGGGCAACCATTGGATTCGGCCATATGGTAGTTAGGGCAACCATTGAATTCGGCCATATGGTAGTTAGGGCAACCATTGGATTCGGCCATATGGTAGTTAGGGCAACCATTGAATTCGGCCATATGGTAGTTAGGGCAACCATTGGATTCGGCCATATGGTAGTTATGGCAACCATTGGATTCGGCCATATGGTAGTTAGGGCAACCATTGAATTCGGCCATATGGTAGTTAGGACAACCAATGTATTCGGCCATATGGTAGTTAGGGCAACCATTGTATTCCGCCATACAGTAGTTAGGACAACCATTGGATTCGGCCATATGGTAGTTAGGGCAACCATTGGATTCGGCCATAGGGTAGTTAGAGCAACCATTGGATTCGGCCATATGGTAGTTAGGGCAACCATTGTATTCAGCCATACAGTAGTTAGGACAACCATTGGATTCGGCCATATGATAGTTAGGACAACCATTGGATTCAGCCATATGGTAGTTAGGACAACCATTGGATTCAGCCATATGGTAGTTAGGGCAACCATTGTGTTCAGCCATATGGTATTTAGGGCAATTATTGTGTTCAGCCATATGGTAGTTAGGGCAACCATTGGATTCAGCCATATGGTAGTTAGGGCAACCATTGTGTTCAGCCATATGGTAGTTAGGGCAACCATTGGATTCGGCCATATGGTAGTTAGGACAAACATTGTGTTCAGCCAAATGGTAGTTAGGGCAACCATTGTATTCAGCCATATGGTAGTTAGGACAACCATTGTGTTTAACCATACAGTGGTTAGGACAACCATTGTATTCGGCCATATGGTAGTTAGGGCAGCCATT
The DNA here is from genome assembly GCA_007844125.1 of Sinonovacula constricta. NCBI lineage: Eukaryota > Metazoa > Mollusca > Bivalvia > Cardiida > Solecurtidae > Sinonovacula > Sinonovacula constricta. The sequence continues at coordinate 2,986,171 of CM017564.1, forward strand.
GTATTCAGCCATACAGTAGTTAGGACAACCATTGGATTCGGCCATATGGTAGTTAGGACAACCATTGTGTTCAGCCATAATGTAGTTAGGGCAACCATTCGATTCGGCCATATGGTAGTTAGGGCAACCATTGAATTCGGCCATATGGTAGTTAGGGCAACCATTGGATTCGGCCATATGGTAGTTAGGGCAACCATTGAATTCGGCCATATGGTAGTTAGGGCAACCATTGGATTCGGCCATATGGTAGTTAGGGCAACCATTGGATTCGGCCATATGGTAGTTAGGGCAACCATTGAATTCGGCCATATGGTAGTTAGGACAACCAATGTATTCGGCCATATGGTAGTTAGGGCAACCATTGTATTCCGCCATACAGTAGTTAGGACAACCATTGGATTCGGCCATATGGTAGTTAGGGCAACCATTGGATTCGGCCATATGGTAGTTAGAGCAACCAATGGATTCAGCCATATGGTAGTTAGGACAACCATTGTATTCAGCCATACAGTAGTTAGGACAACCATTGGATTCGTCCATACAGTAGTTAGGACAACCATTGGATTCGGCCATATGGTAGTTAGGGCAACCATTGGATTCGGCCATATGGTAGTTAGAGCAACCAATGGATTCAGCCATATGGTAGTTAGGACAACCATTGTATTCAGCCATACAATAGTTAGGACAACCATTGGATTCGGCCATATGGTAGTTAGGACAACCAATGTGTTCAGCCATATGGTAGTTAGGACAACCATTGGATTCGGTCATATGGTAGTTAGGGCAACCATTGTATTAAGCCATACAGTAGTTAGGGCAACCATTGGATTCGGCCATATGGTAGTTAGGACAACCAATGTGTTCAGCCATATGGTAGTTAGGGCAACCATTGGAATCGGCCATATGGTAGTTAGGACAACCATTGGATTCGGCCATATGGTAGTTAGGACAACCAATGTATTCGGCCATATGGTAGTTAGGACAACCATTGTATTCAGCCATACAGTAGTTAGGACAACCATTGGATTCGGCCATATGGTAGTTAGGGCAACCATTGAATTCGGTCATATGGTAGTTAGGGCAACCATTGTATTCAGCCATACAGTAGGTAGGACAAACATTGGATTCGGCCATATGGTAGTTAGGGCAACCATTGTATTCAGCCATACAGTAGTTAGGACAACCATTGGATTCGGCCATATGATAGTTAGGACAACCATTGGATTCAGCCATATGGTAGTTAGGGCAACCATTGTGTTCAGCCATATGGTATTTAGGGCAACCATTGTGTTCAGCCATATGGTAGTTAGGGCAACCATTGGATTCAGCCATATGGTAGTTAGGGCAACCATTGTGTTCAGCCATATGGTATTTAGGGCAACCATTGTGTTCAGCCATATGGTAGTTAGGGCAACCATTGGATTCAGCCATATGGTAGTTAGGGCAACCATTGTGTTCAGCCATATGGTAGTTAGGGCAACCATTGGATTCGGCCATATGGTAGTTAGGACAACCATTGTGTTCACCCAAATGGTAGTTAGGGCAACCATTGTATTCAGCCATATGGTAGTTAGGACAACCATTGGATTCGGCCATATGGTAGTTAGGGCAACCATTGGATTCGGCCATATGGTAGTTAGAGCAACCATTGGATTCGGCCATATGGTAGTTAGGGCAACCATTGTATTCAGCCATACAGTAGTTAGGACAACCATTGGATTCGGCCATATGATAGTTAGGACAACCATTGGATTCAGCCATATGGTAGTTAGGACAACCATTGGATTCAGCCATATGGTAGTTAGGGCAACCATTGTTTTCAGCCATACAATAGTTAGGACAACCATTGGATTCGGCCATATGGTAGTTAGGACAACCAATGTATTCGGTCATATGGTAGTTAGGGCAACCATTGGATTCGGCCATATGGTAGTTAGGACAACCAATGTATTCGGTCATATGGTAGTTAGGGCAACCATTGGATTCGGCCATATGGTAGTTAGGACAACCATTGTATTCGGCCATATTGTAGTTAGGTCAACCATTGTATTCAGCCATATGGTAGTTAGGACAATCATTGGATTCGGCCATATGGTAGTTAGGGCAACCATTGTGTTCAGCCATATGGTAGTTAGGGCAACCATTGGAATCGGCCATATGGTAGTTAGGACAACCATTGGATTCGGCCATATGGTAGTTAGGACAACCATTGTGTTCAGCCAAATGGTAGTTAGGGCAACCATTGTATTCACCCATATGGTAGTTAGGACAACCATTGTGTTTAACCATACAGTGGTTAGGACAACCATTGTATTCGGCCATATGGTAGTTAGGGCAGCCATTGTATTCAGCCATACAGTAGTTAGGACAACCATTGGATTCGGCCATATGGTAGTTAGGACAACCATTGTGTTCAGCCATAATGTAGTTAGGGCAACCATTGGATTCGGCCATATGGTAGTTAGGGCAACCATTGAATTCGGCCATATGGTAGTTAGGGCAACCATTGGATTCGGCCATATGGTAGTTAGGGCAACCATTGAATTCGGCTATATGGTAGTTAGGGCAACCATTGGATTCGGCCATATGGTAGTTAGGGCAACCATTGGATTCGGCCATATGGTAGTTAGGGCAACCATTGAATTAGGCCATATGGTAGTTAGGACAACCAATGTATTCGGCCATATGGTAGTTAGGGCAACCATTGTATTCCGCCATACAGTAGTTAGGACAACCATTGGATTCGGCCATATGGTAGTTAGGGCAACCATTGGATTCGGCCATATGGTAGTTAGAGCAACCAATGGATTCAGCCATATGGTAGTTAGGACAACCATTGTATTCAGCCATACAGTAGTTAGGACAACCATTGGATTCGGCCATACAGTAGTTAGGACAACCATTGGATTCGGCCATATGGTAGTTAGGGCAACCATTGGATTCGGCCATATGGTAGTTAGAGCAACCAATGGATTCAGCCATATGGTAGTTAGGACAACCATTGTATTCAGCCATACAGTAGTTAGGACAACCATTGGATTCGGCCATATGGTAGTTAGGACAACCATTGGATTCGGCCATATGATAGTTAGGACAACCATTGGATTCGGACATATGGTAGTTAGGGCAACCATTGTTTTCAGCCATACAATAGTTAGGACAACCATTGGATTCGGCCATATGGTAGTTAGGACAACCAATGTATTCGGTCATATGGTAGTTAGGGCAACCATTGTATTCAGCCATACAGTAGTTAGGGCAACCATTGGATTCGGCCATATGGTAGTTAGGACAACCAATGCGTTCAGCCATATGGTAGTTAGGACAACCAATGTGTTCAGCCATATGGTAGTTAGGACAACCATTGGATTCGGTCATATGGTAGTTAGGGCAACCATTGTATTAAGCCATACAGTAGTTAGGGCAACCATTGGATTCGGCCATATGGTAGTTAGGACAACCAATGTGTTCAGCCATATGGTAGTTAGGGCAACCATTGGAATCGGCCATATGGTAGTTAGGACAACCATTGGATTCGGCCATATGGTAGTTAGGACAACCAATGTATTCGGCCATATGGTAGTTAGGACAACCATTGTATTCAGCCATACAGTAGTTAGGACAACCATTGGATTCGGCCATATGGTAGTTAGGGCAACCATTGAATTCGGTAATATGGTAGTTAGGGCAACCATTGTATTCAGCCATACAGTAGGTAGGACAAACATTGGATTCGGCCATATGGTAGTTAGGGCAACCATTGTATTCAGCCATACAGTAGTTAGGACAACCATTGGATTCGGCCATATGATAGTTAGGACAACCATTGGATTCAGCCATATGGTAGTTAGGGCAACCATTGTGTTCAGCCATATGGTATTTAGGGCAACCATTGTGTTCAGCCATATGGTAGTTAGGGCAACCATTGGATTCAGCCATATGGTTGTTAGGGCAACCATTGTGTTCAGCCATATGGTAGTTAGGGCAACCATTGGATTCGGCCATATGGTAGTTAGGACAACCATTGTGTTCAGCCATAATGTAGTTAGGGCAAACATTGGATTCGGCCATATGGTAGTTAGGGCAACCATTGAATTCGGCCATATGGTAGTTAGGGCAACCATTGGATTCGGCCATATGGTAGTTAGGGCAACCATTGAATTCGGCCATATGGTAGTTAGGGCAACCATTGGATTCGGCCATATGGTAGTTAGGGCAACCATTGGATTCGGCCATATGGTAGTTAGGGCAACCATTGAATTCGGCCATATGGTAGTTAGGACAACCAATGTATTCGGCCATATGGGAGTTAGGGCAACCATTGTATTCCGCCATACAGTAGTTAGGACAACCATTGGATTCGGCCATATGGTAGTTAGGGCAACCATTGGATTCGGCCATATGGTAGTTAGAGCAACCAATGGATTCAGCCATATGGTAGTTAGGACAACCATTGTATTCAGCCATACAGTAGTTAGGACAACCATTGGATTCGGCCATATGGTAGTTAGGACAACCATTGGATTCGGCCATATGATAGTTAGGACAACCATTGGATTCGGCCATATGGTAGTTCGGGCAACAATTGGATTCGGCCATATTATAGTTAGGACAACCAATGTATTCGGCCATATGGTAGTTAGGGCATCCATTGTTTTCAGCCATACAATAGTTAGGACAACCATTGGATTCGGCCATATGGTAGTTAGGACAACCAATGTATTCGGCCATATGGTAGTTAGGGCAACCATTGGATTCGGCCATATGGTAGTTAGGACAACCATTGTATTCGGCCATATGGTAGTTAGGTCAACCATTGTATTCAGCCATATGGTAGTTAGGACAATCATTGGATTCGGCCATATGGTAGTTAGGGCAACCATTGTATTCAGCCATACAGTAGTTAGGGCAACCATTGGATTCGGCCATATGGTAGTTAGGACAACCAATGCGTTTAGCCATATGGTAGTTAGGACAACCAATGTGTTCAGCCATATGGTAGTTAGGACAACCATTGGATTCGGCCATATGGTAGTTAGGGCAACCATTGTATTAAGCCATACAGTAGTTAGAGCAACCATTGGATTCGGCCATATGGTAGTTAGGGCAACCATTGTATTCAGCCATACAGTAGTTAGGACAACCATTGAATTCGGCCATATGATAGTTAGGACAACCATTGGATTCAGCCATATGGTAGTTAGGACAACCATTGGATTCAGCCATATGGTAGTTAGGGCAACCATTGTGTTCAGCCATATGGTATTTAGGGCAACCATTGTGTTCAGCCATATGGTAGTTAGGGCAACCATTGGATTCAGCCATATGGTAGTTAGGGCAACCATTGTGTTCAGCCATATGGTAGTTAGGGCAACCATTGGATTCGGCCATATGGTAGTTAGGACAACCATTGTGTTCAGCCAAATGGTAGTTAGGGCAACCATTGTATTCACCCATATGGTAGTTAGGACAACCATTGTGTTTAACCATACAGTGGTTAGGACAACCATTGTATTCGGCCATATGGTAGTTAGGGCAGCCATTGTATTCAGCCATACAGTAGTTAGGACAACCATTGGATTCGGCCATATGGTAGTTAGGACAACCATTGTGTTCAGCCATAATGTAGTTAGGGCAACCATTGGATTCGGCCATATGGTAGTTAGGGCAACCATTGAATTCGGCCATATGGTAGTTAGGGCAACCATTGGATTCGGCCATATGGTAGTTAGGGCAACCATTGAATTCGGCCATATGGTAGTTAGGGCAACCATTGGATTCGGCCATATGGTAGTTAGGGCAATCATTGGATTCGGCCATATGGTAGTTAGGGCAACCATTGAATTCGGCCATATGGTAGTTAGGACAACCAATGTATTCGGCCATATGGTAGTTAGGGCAACCATTGTATTCCGCCATACAGTAGTTAGGACAACCATTGGATTCGGCCATATGGTAGTTAGGGCAACCATTGGATTCGGCCATATGGTAGTTAGGACAACCATTGTATTCAGCCATACAGTAGTTAGGACAACCATTGGATTCGGCCATACAGTAGTTAGGACAACCATTGGATTCGGCCATATGGTAGTTAGGGCAACCATTGGATTCGGCCATATGGTAGTTAGAGCAACCAATGGATTCAGCCATATGGTAGTTAGGACAACCATTGTATTCAGCCATACAGTAGTTAGGACAACCATTGGATTCGGCCATATGGTAGTTAGGACAACCATTGGATTCGGCCATATGATAGTTAGGACAACCATTGGATTCGGCCATATGGTAGTTAGGGCAACCATTGTTTTCAGCCAAACAATAGTTAGGACAACCATTGGATTCGGCCATATGGTAGTTAGGACAACCAATGTATTCGGTCATATGGTAGTTAGGGCAACCATTGGATTCGGCCATATGGTAGTTAGGACAACCATTGTATTCGGCCATATGGTAGTTAGGTCAACCATTGTATTCAGCCATATGGTAGTTAGGACAATCATTGGATTCGGCCATATGGTAGTTAGGGCAACCATTGTATTCAGCCATACAGTAGTTAGGGCAACCATTGGATTCGGCCATATTGTAGTTAGGACAACCAATGCGTTCAGCCATATGGTAGTTAGGACAACCAATGTGTTCAGCCATATGGTAGTTAGGACAACCATTGGAATCGGCCATATGGTAGTTAGGACAACCATTGTATTAAGCCATACAGTAGTTAGGGCAACCATTGGATTCGGCCATATGGTAGTTAGGACAACCAATGTGTTCAGCCATATGGTAGTTAGGGCAACCATTGGAATCGGCCATATGGTAGTTAGGACAACCATTGGATTCGGCCATATGGAAGTTAGGACAACCAATGTATTCGGCCATATGGTAGTTAGGACAACCATTGTATTCAGCCATACAGTAGTTAGGACAACCATTGGATTCGGCCATATGGTAGTTAGGGCAACCATTGAATTCGGTAATATGGTAGTTAGGGCAACCATTGTATTCAGCCATACAGTAGGTAGGACAAACATTGGATTCGGCCATATGGTAGTTAGGGCAACCATTGTATTCAGCCATACAGTAGTTAGGACAACCATTGGATTCGGCCATATGATAGTTAGGACAACCATTGGATTCAGCCATATGGTAGTTAGGGCAACCATTGTGTTCAGCCATATGGTATTTAGGGCAACCATTGTGTTCAGCCATATGGTAGTTAGGGCAACCATTGGATTCAGCCATATGGTAGTTAGGGCAACAATTGTGTTCAGCCATATGGTAGTTAGGGCAACCATTGGATTCGGCCATATGGTAGTTAGGACAACCATTGTGTTCAGCCAAATGGTAGTTAGGGCAACCATTGTATTCAGCCATATGGTAGTTAGGACAACCATTGTGTTTAACCATACAGTGGTTAGGACAACCATTGTATTCGGCCATATGGTAGTTAGGGCAGCCATTGTATTCAGCCATACAGTAGTTAGGACAACCATTGGATTCGGCCATATGGTAGTTAGGGCAACCATTGGATTCGGCCATATGGTAGTTAGGGCAACCATTGAATTCGGCCATATGGTAGTTAGGGCAACCATTGGATTCGGCCATATGGTAGTTAGGGCAACCATTGGATTCGGCCATATGGTAGTTAGGGCAACCATTGAATTCGGCCATATGGTAGTTAGGACAACCAATGTATTCGGCCATATGGTAGTTAGGGCAACCATTGTATTCCGCCATACAGTAGTTAGGACAACCATTGGATTCGGCCATATGGTAGTTAGGGCAACCATTGGATTCGGCCATATGGTAGTTAGAGCAACCAATGGATTCAGCCATATGGTAGTTAGGACAACCATTGTATTCAGCCATACAGTAGTTAGGACAACCATTGGATTCGGCCATATGGTAGTTAGGACAACCATTGGATTCGGCCATATGATAGTTAGGACAACCATTGGATTCGGCCATATGGTAGTTAGGACAACCAATGTATTCGGCCATATGGTAGTTAGGGCAACCATTGTATTCAGCCGTACAGTAGTTAGGACAACCATTGTATTCTGCCATATGGTAGTTAGGACAACTATTGTCTTCAGCCATACAGTAGTTAGGGCAATCATTGTATTCGGCCATATGGTAGTTAGGGCAACCATTGTATTCGGCCATATGGTAGTTAGGGCAACCATTGGATTCGTTCATATGGTAGTTAGGGCAATCATTGGGTTCAGTCATTTGGTAGTTAGGGCAACCATTGGATTCGGCCATATGGTAGTTAGGGCAACCATTGGATTCGGCCATATGGTAGTTAGGGCAACCATTGGATTCGGCCATATGGTAGTGAGGACAACCATTGGATTCGGTCATATGGTAGTTAGGGCAATCATTGGGTTCAGCCATATGGTAGTTAGGGCAACCATTGGATTCGGCCATATGGTAGTTAGGGCAACCATTGGATTCGGCCATATGGTAGTTAGGGCAACCATTGGATTCGGCAATATGGTAGTAAGGACAACCATTGGATTCGGCCATATGGTAGTTAGGGCAACCATTGGATTCGGCCATATGGTAGTTAGGACAACCAATGTGTTCAGCCATATGGTAGTTAGGACAACCATTGTGTTCAGCCATATGGTAGTTAGGACAACCATTGTGTTCAGCCATATGGTAGTTAGGACAACCAATGTGTTCAGCCATATGGTAGTTAGGACAACCAATGTGTTCAGCCATATGGTAGTTAGGACAACCAATGTGTTCAGCCATATGGTAGTTAGGACAACCATTGTGTTCAGCCATACGGTAGTTAGGACAACCATTGTGTTCAGCCATATGGTAGTTAGGACAACCACTGTGTTCAGCCATATGGTAGTTAGGACAACCATTGTGCTCAGCCATATGTTAGTTAGGACAACCAATGTGTTCAGCCATATGATAGTTAGGACAACCAATTTGTTCAGCCATATGGTACTTAGGACAACCATTGTGTTCAGCCATATGGTAGTTAGGACAACCATTGTGTTCAGCCATATGGTAGTTAGGACATTGGATTCAGTCATGTTGATAACCTACGGACTAAAATAGCATATATCTAAAGAAAACTGATTTTTTTTTGTATGACGTGTTATGAATATCAAATCTTTAACGAAGGTGTTTTGTCGCATTGAGCTGCATAAATCACGCATATTTGTACAGATAAAGTCCTGATTTTAAGAGTCTTGCTGATAATAGTTTAACCCAATGATATTATGTGACATTTCAGGCATATCTGCAATTAGTATTCCTATCTTGATCTTTACAGAATTGTGCATATCTGTGTGCATAATATTGTAGAATGATACGCGCAGAAAAACTAAATTCGGATGTCGAATGCTTTCACTGGAAACATGATGTATCTTCAAATAGATTTTAATTATATATTGAAGTAATCCTTGTTTACAATGTTGATAAGTGTTTTCTTGACACTGACAATCGTGACAATTAATAAGATCTATGTGGTGTGATCAAAAAATAAACAATCTTAAGTACAGTTTCGTTACTGAATACAACTTTTAATTAGTTTTAATTGATAAAAGGCGGGCGGCATTTTTAGATTTCAGAACCAATCTTTGTCCGTGTCTTAAGAAAGTCCAATGACAAGCATGTACATTATTGTTACATCGCATCGACACAATTATAGTTATATTGGCGACGTCCAGCTGTTACATGATGGAGGAAGACCCCAGACTTATGTCAAATCATGTATACATAATACATTTCTACTTAGCAGAACTAAGTTAAAACAGTGCAGTATTCGTTCCTGTTGTAGGGAAGTTTACTAGACACTGGAAAACTGTTATGGCTTGATACTGATTTACATTTAGTCCCCGACAGACTAGTTGCAATCAGAAGTGTCAATTTACTCTTTACAGTTGATAGAGAACCATATTTAGAAATTAAAAGGACAATATTCTCTTTATCAGATATTATATTTCATATAAGACATTTATTCAAGAGTTTGTTTGTTGAGGTGTGATAATAAAAGCTGTAATGAATTCGTGTTGAAGTAAGTAACTGTAAGTAATGGTCTTCTTGTGCAGGAATTTCCATTTATAAAACGAGACTGGTTGCAATATAGAAATGTCAACTTAATATTTTTGACTGATGGAAAATCATATTTAGAAATTAAGCGGACAATATTCTCTTCGCCATACATTATATTGTATATGAGAGATGCAAGCGTTTGATTGCTATAGAGTGATATTAAAAGATGTCATTCGAAATCAAGTTGAAGTATGTAAATGTAATTAATATATAACCAACGACCATCGTGGTGAGTACAAAATTACGTTTTTAGAAGAAACTGTATCAACTACGAAATTGTTCATGTTTTATAGTATAATTATTATAAATAGTATGACCATGAACAAACTAAGTTTACAATTGCAAATGAAACAAAGATGTTGCTTATATCTGTGTTGGTTGTTTATTTGAAAATTGTTAAAATAAAATAAGGTCAGTTTATGCAAATATTCCGATATCATTTGTGAAAACCACAACAAGGAAAAGTAAATGAAGAATGTCAAACTGAAAATGATGTAATATCCCAAATTTATAATCAAGTGAACCATTTTTATTTAAATGAAAGCGACTAACGCGATCAGAATACAATGAAGCGACACCATATTTGATGACGTATAGCAAGAGGTTTTACAGTAGCTTTTGATACAAAGTTCGCTCGAGATAAAATATTTCCCTAAAGTGTGTGTGGCATAGACTTACTTTTCCGAAGTGTTCACTAAACAATATATTCCCAAGAAAAAAATCACAATAACAATATAAATAAAAATTAACGTAACTAAATAAATAAATAAAAAATAGGCCTATTACATCTCCTATAAGTTGCTGTATTCATCAACCTAAAATTATTCCTCTTTTACATATAATTTTCAACTTGATAGCTTTTTACTTATAAACAATAATACAATTCTGAAAAATTTTAGCATAACAAAATATTTATGATAGAAACGCACACAATTCCTTATTTTGTATATGGCTTCTTTAAAATTTCAGATGTCTAGGTTTAACATCCAATGTCTGCTATTTTCACACTTTGCAAGGTATTATGATTATAACAGAAAACAACTGTCTATCACATTCAAAGATTCAAAGCAATTCTTGGCAACAAGGCTTCTTGCATATAGCGTCATGTCATTCGCATCACCTTTTTCTGTGATTTCGCAAAGGAAATGTTGTTTCATCATTCACGTTTTTACAATAAAGATTTTTTAAAGTAGAACTTATTAATAACTAGTTATTGTTCATGTCCTCAAGCGTTAACTAATATTGGTAATAGCTGTTAAACGTACAGTATATAGTATGTTGTACATCATTATTAGTATTAGCGTAAAAGTTCCTTGGACTCACTCTTTTTAAAAGTATTTTTCGGACTGCTATAAATAATAATATATATTATTTATGGACAAACGGTTACGTAGCACTGTAACAATGACTATCATTATGTTTGCATTCTTAATATTATCAGAGCTTTTGTACAACATGTCATAACCTTAGGACAATCAACAATCAAAACATTACTCAAAACAGTATGACGAAAAGAAATACTTACGCTGATAGTGATAACACGTGCGCCTATGAACATGAACTTTAACTACTGACATAATCCCCATACTCAATTAATAATTAATAATTAAACAAAACACGATAAAGTCCCATTATAAGTAAAATCCGATGCTAATTAATTTCATATACATGTACGATAGCCGAACATTTTGTTATTGTCGGTGCATACAAAGATGTCTGTCCTTCTTCAATAAATAGCGAGTATTCTAAAAAAAGCAAATGATTACACCCGTTATATGACCTTCAGTTACACGTAATAATTATTGAATTCGAAGCAGCAATGCTGTGTTCCAGCGTAAGCTTACTTTATACATGTACCAATCCTGTATCAATGATGTCGTAGAGTGTCACTATGAACTAAGACAATTGGTAAATAAATAGAGAATTGATGGCCTAGGTTACATGTTTTTTTAATTAAAAACAAGAACAACAACAATAGAACAACAACAAAGTACGCATACAACTACAACTACGACTACTACAACTACAACAACTAGTTTAACTACTACTACTACTACTACTACTACTACTACTACTACTACTACTACTACAAGTACTAGTTTTACTACTACTACTAATACTACAACTACTACTACTACTACTACTACTACTACTACTACTACTATTAGTACTTTTACCACTACTTCTAATACTAATAATGATAATAATAATAGTAATAACATTAATACTAATAAAATACTTTACTTTAGTAATTATGCCTGAAATTGTGTATCTCACTAAAAGTAACCACTATATCTCAATTTCTACATATTTTGTTTCGAATCATTTATTGTTGCCGAAGAAGGATCCCACAGACATGCTTTTATTTGAATTTGATTTGTCTAACTGTTTTTCGGATCAATGGATTTAACGTGTTTCGTAAAAGCAACAACACGTCAGGCATATGCAAGAAATCACAAAGTGCCGCGTATTGTATAACAATTTAATGATCGACCATGTCTAAAATACGTCTTTCTGTTATAGTAAACACAAAATAAATTCATTAAAGGTAAATAAATAAATAGACAATAAAGGAAATTAGTTGAAAAAGGAGAAATATTTTAAAATGAGTAAGCAACAAAAAATTATTTGATAAACCAAAAAACTAGCTCATTAATAATGAAATAAAATAAACATTTTATATAATTAGGGAAACAATGTTAGTTCTAATTTGTTTTTAAACACTACTACAAATATATCTAAAATGCGATGAAATTTAGTGGGTTTTTTTCCGCCGACATTCTAAGGAAGACATTGAAAACGCATGCTGATGGACGCATGCGGTTATCACAGACTTTGATGTCCACAAGATGTGTTGCTTGTCTTTAGTAAGTCTCTTTATCTCCCTTGTCACTCCTATGTTTCTCTTAGACGCCTCTGTTAGTAATTTTTAATCCTGTCCTCTGACATCAAGAACATTATGTGTGGTTGTCATCGACTTCTCTTGACGTTTGTTTGGTTTTCTGAAGTCTAAGTCATTAACAACTGAAATAACGTAATACTGTACGAGCTTCAACAAAATCAGACATGAACAAACGCCATCATCAAAACAGTGCAAATTATGCTATGTGTTAATCTTTTTGACAGGTAGATATGACTAGAACACGTCTTCGCTCTATACGCTAATTGTATATAGGAGTAATGTACAACATTTGTTTTACAATTGTAATATTACTTGTGCCTGTGGTATTTATTCGCGTTGTCAATAATTATATTTTATTAAGTTATGTCATATTTAGTTTGGTGTTAAGAAAACGTTATGTAATGTTTGTTATGCCTTTATTTCGTTTGTCTGTATTTCAGTCTGTTGATTTATTTATTGAATGTATTGTCCCGCCAAGGGTGTCTCACTTATTTGATGACAGTGTTCGCTTGAAGCAGAAATAGTGCTGTCTTTACTGTGTGACCATTTAGAGTTGTGGAACATATTTCATAGAATCAATGGAGATGATATTTCCAAGGTGCCTGTGTTCATGCATGTAACTGTGACACACCAAACTAAGGTAGACAAAGTTTAATATTAAGTGTATTGTAGTCTGTAAGAAATTATTAAGAAATCACAACTAGTCACGGTTTGGTAGTATTTTTACACATCATGTTAACTAGTATGGTACTAACTAGTTAGGAGTATGGCACGGCATATAACCCTAAATCCTACCTATCTGGTTATAAATTGCAGAAGGCATTGCCAAAAAAATTCAATACAAAATAAATAGTTTACATCTGTTGTACGTGTTTTCGCTGAACTGCTCATAGTATCAAGTGATCAACAGTTTGTTAGTCTTGTTGTTTAGTTGTTTTATGCTCAATACAGCTACTCTAAGATCATTAAGCGTACGGCTAATTGTTATGTAAGCGCTATCTTACAGCAACTCCTAGTTTACGCAAAGGGTAGGTACCACCACTTTTTTTTTCATTGGGATACATTTAACCGCAAGTTCATTTGTCGAACATATCTACAGTCTATAATTGCTCAATTCTCCAGCATGCGAATCTTTGAAACAATATCTGAATAAAGAAACCTTCGGACAAATATTGTTTATCCTTCTGACATGTGGTTTTGCGACTAATATATATAATTATTGCCGTTATGAGAACGGTTTTATTAACATTGTCTCTGAAGACTGCAAGTCTGTACCTGACCATACATACCTTGTAGTTGTTATCCTCTAGTGAGTAGATTTCCTTTAGGGTATAGCTGGCAAAATTGAGATTTTACCCCTGGAGGCTTTACATTTCTGTAGAGCGAATGGAGCAGAATACAATTAATTAATATGATAAGTAATATTTAACTTCGTCAGTTTCGTTACATGAAGTGTCCTGGCACGAATTGTCTCGAAAGTAAAATCGTACCACTCGGAAATGGAATAATTTGACAATGATCACCATATTGTTTACACGTCTTTCTCGTGTACAGGTAATTTAGCAACTTTTAGACTGAAGAGTCTAACCATTTATAGTTGGTGTGACATCATGTTATGTAAATTGTTTGTAAATAAACTCAGAATTGTTAATATGTATGTGAATATTTTGTTGTAAAAACGATGTTAATTCTATTTATTAATTTCAACTTTTTCAGTCTTTAGATGAAAGTATCTGACTTGGTTAATATGTATGCAGACAAGGCCCTGATATTTTGACCCATTTTGTATTCCAACAACGTTTCTGCATAAGTAATCATAATATTATACTCAACACATTTACTCTAAGATCATGAAGCGTATGGCTAACTGTTATGTAAGCGCTCTCTTACAGCAACTCCTAGTTTGCGACAAGGGTAGATACCGCCACTTCATTTTCATTAGGAAAAGTAATGCCTTGTAAGTAATACTGATTGCCGAGAAAGTGTTTTGGAAAATAGTAATAATAGTAATAAAAGTTTTGTAACAGATACACCACTCATGTACAAGTCCTTTACAATTACCTTCAATTGCCCCTCAGGGCGAAAAGTATAATGCACGGTGATCATCAGCACACCTCACTGAGACATAGATTGCCAATGGAGATTATGTATCAGCTTATTGAACTAAATCCACATATATTTTATATTATTATCTGCCTTAATATGGAACATCACATTTAATAGTACTTGGTATAATGGAAATCATACATATCTAAGATAACCTATGTGGTAGTGTAAGCTTTCATTAAAATGTATCTGGTTAATTTTCCTTAAGAACTATGATATAATAAGATATTATATATTATATCGCTTGAAAAGATGAGAATGCTGACATCAGTTCTTATAAATCATCTGTATGTTATAAGAACATGGAAGTTTGGCCTTTTCTTATAAAAATTGGCATATTCCTCTTTCCAGACAACGGTTAGCCCAACGTTAAATTTTTTAAGTATGGTGGGGAATTGATCGTGTCGAAGATAACAAATATGGTCGTATACGCTTTCATCAAAATTCAGCCACAGGGTTATTATTTATGAGTCCATTTATGTAGTAACATTGCTTTGTCGATATAGTCTACTATAATGTATAAATCTAATCCAGCAGATTGGTAAATAAAATGAATTTTCGTTTAAAGATTGATATGAACCGTCTCAATCAGTTACATATTAATGTTTCAGATGTTTTAACATATTTAACTGGCTTGTATAATTATCACAGTTGTCAGCGGAGGCGTTGGGATTGAAGAAACTGCAACAATATATATATATATATATATATATATATATATATATATATATATATATATATATATAGAGAGAGAGAGAGAGAGAGAGAGAGAGAGAGAGAGAGAGAGAGAGAGAGAGAGAGAGAGAGAGAGAGAGAGAGAGAGAGAGAGAGAGAGAGACGTGCAAGTGACCAGGCGATCAGTCAATAGTTGAATCGAATACAAATAATAATGAATTAATAACACATTCCTGTAAAATATCTTATTATGGGTAAAAATCAACATGGAGGCGGATGTGTTTTTTAACGATTATACATACACATTGAATATAGTTTAACAAATATCAAACAACAAAATTACTTTGAAAAGGTTTACAACAAGAATGAATGATGAAATGATGAATGCGAATAATAGATATAATAACAACATAATATTTACCTGCAACAATATATATATTTATGATATACATAGAGAGAGGCGTGCAAGTGACCACATAATAAAGTTTACCAAAACGCTACTGAAATCGAATCAAATCTAAATGAGTTAATGTGTACTAATTATCTACTTATTACCTACATACATGTATCTAACTTATATCTCAATATGCGACACTATGGCATAATAGTGACCAGCAGTTCTAATGTTTTCTTAATTTATAATGGAAATGCACTTGCACGTATCTTTTTATTTAATCCGTCCAATACCTCGATAGAATACTAATTAATAAGAATGTATCCAACAAACTGTGTTAATATTTTCACATCAAAGCATGAATTACTCTAGCAAAATCAAGAAAGACGCCTAACGGTTCAACATAACACACTTTTTGTGTTCTGAATCATGTACTCGAAATAACATTGGAAAAAAAATAGGCACAACATAATTCCGAAGTGTTCTTTCAAGAAGATATATATTTATGATAATTATTAATAATTGAGTTCAGGCTAGATTATGATTCACATCCTTCATTATGTCATACTTTTACTGCTCTATAAGATTTTTAATGAAAAAGCTCGGGTTATTTCTTTACATTACGTACATCATAAACTGTGCATGGTTAAGCAACAACTAGATATACGTTGGTTGTAGAATAAGGATGGTAATGTTTTTGACAGTAAAATATTTTAGCGTTTAATATCTTATTTTTCTATCCTAGATTTTGATATATTTCCCTTCCGTTTAATTCACTCTGTTTGTCCGATATTATCAAAATTATTAATTCTAAGTCGTATATCAGTAGAAGCTTTGTTAACGTTGACCACGTGAACATCACGCGTCTGCACCTTGTATAATGAACACAGATCAGGTCAGTTCGTTTTGTATGGACATTTCTCAGACAAGTCCTTTGTTGCAAAATGTCGGGGTTTGTTGAAGAAAAAAGTAAATCTGTAAATAATACCTGCAGTCGTAAATCGAACCTTAAGCTTACCTTAACCTTAAGTCATTCGATTCCCATATAAGAAAACCAAGATAAATAAGTATAGGTATGTCGAAAGAACTTTATATTGAAAGGTCAAATATTACTTTATACTGTATAGAACATTTTATGAAAATTTGACTTTGTATTATCAATTTTTGTGACATGCTCATTTGATATATTAAGGGCGTCAAGAAACTGGTTTATCTACCGGTAGGTATCACGCCATACAATTAGACAAAATATAGTCATATTGTTGTTTATGTTAACATCATTCAAATGATTGTCCTGATAAAATATATTTGCTCATCAACACAAAGTTATTAAAAAGATCTATTCTGAATTTGCTAAAATCAACATAGAAAGTTGAGTGTATGCCTTCTAGCTCCCAATTTCGCGATGTGCAGTTTTAATATCCTCGTGGTAGTGTTTTCTTAATTCAAGCCCAAACACGATATTGTATAACACAAGGAAATATAATACAGTTGATATCACATATGCCCTGATATGCCAGATAACTTTGTGCTCTTTTTAATCTATGTGTACGAGCTTGCGGATAAGAGACTAACTTGCTTTTTACATACTGCTTTCAAAAAAGCATATTTTCCATCTTAGGTTCCTTTAAATACTAATTTGCTTTAGTGTCGAAATTACAACACATTATACTACATGGTAACTGCAGAATGTATATTTTAATTTAATTAAAATCATTAAAATAAGGTAATTTATTAATGTGCTAAATTGTATCATTTGAGAAGAATTACACTTTCCATAAGCAAATTATTTACATAAGTGTTGTATCTCAGCCAAACAATACAGTTGAATTTATCTTGTTCATGGTATGGACCTAAAATTGACTAATACAAGAAACGCGCAGTAACAACATATAGCTCAATCATTTTAATTGTTATAACTACCTTATATGAAACACTTAAAATGTAGACAAAGTACCAGCATGGGTCTATGAATCAATTTACTTTCTATAGATAATTGCAAATTGCATTGAGCATTTTTATCAGGGAATAGTAAAATGAAATCATTATAGTTTAACTGATTTAAATAAACATCTCAGTTTTGGGGCTTTTGTCTGAAATGTCTAGGTATAACACATTTGAACAAGGCACAATTTATGTAAGCCGAAAACTTAGAAATCCATTCTTGAAGTCCATCCAACATTGACACTATACATTAAGGGGCATGATGCTGACGTTATTTCGTCCGATTTTCCTATGGTTGTTTTATGTAAACTTATTTTTTTAAAAATATATCCAAGATGGTTCTTGGGGAAGAATTGAAATAATGCAATAACTCCTTATTGTTTATATGTTAAATTGTTAAAAGTTAGTTATAAAAAGTAATGACTACGGTTTGATAATTGTAGCACTATGTACCTATGGTTGGCATTCCACAAGTGTCGTAATTGCCACTTTATATACATTTATTATGTTAGTTCACATGGGAGATGGTGCCTTATTTCGTTCCAACATTCCCGAAGACAATTACTATGTGACCATTAACCACGTGGCTTACTGTTATACAATGGTATGTTCGTAGCTAGTGTTTAATGAAAAATTTACATGTTGTTTGCTCCATTGTGATAAAATCTCTCTGCTGTCAGTTTGTATACCTTCTTATACTATATCTAATATCTGAAAACTGCAACTCGTACTATTATAATTACCCTGAACCTTTCAGAAAAACATGGCATTGATTTATAGTCTACCTGTCAGACGTGACCGTTCCAAGGCGGTAACTGTCGTGTTTGCTCTTTTCGTTAAATGACTCATCACAGATTTGTTCTTGCTTTCAACTTAGCTTGAATGTAAAATACCCATGTCCTGTGCCTTTTCGGAGTTTGGTATACATGTATGTTGCAATGATCATGGGACTGTTAATATATTCTTATCTAGACCATTGAATACATTTGTTTAACTAGAGTGTTTGCTTTTCCGCAAATAATATTCACACAATCTTGGATCAATAGCTAGTTGATTATCTACATGTTAATATGGAGGAACATTGTAATGTATTGGCTGATACCATGAAACGTAGACTATGCACAGAAACCCATTCGAACCTGAAAATAATGAAATCAGACGAGATTCAAGCATGGTGTGCGTAAATAAATCTAGTTGAATTGTTCTGATAACGGATAACATGTTGCTAATAATTCGTTCCATGTATAGTCTTACAATTCTGTAAGCTCTAGTTATAACCCATATTAAGATATGTTACAGGAATGTGTCTGCTATTAATTCATTATTATTTGTATTCGATTCAAATATTGACTGATCGCCTGTACACTTCAACAAGTACACACAATATTCACGAAATTTTATTATATATTGCTAAGTCAGGAAATCACATTGGTTAGATAATATCATCTTTAATAATACGGGCATATTTTCCTATCAAAACATCTTAAGAACAACATTTAAATTATTTTCGGATAAATAATACATACAACATCTTAAATACTATGTTTGGAAATAAAATACCGCGTGCGAAAGTTTGTGACGTCATCGGACAGGTCGAAGATTGTCATTTTCCGACACAATCTAATTAAAATGAAACTTTTTCTTCAGTACTATTTACATATTCTCATTCTCGCGAGCTAAGTGTTACTTAGTTATTTCGAATACTAGGACTAAGCTACAAATAATTATTATTTTACGCTTTTATGTTATATATTTTTGAATGCGAGATCAGAATATGAGACTGAAAGCTTTTTCCGTTTATATAACTTGCCGTTGTTTGATTTATCCCGATTTTGCTTAAAATCCCAATAAGGTCGGTATGATGGTGACATTATAAATTATTTAATGTCATTTTGGATTTTTGGATATTTATGCTTTTTTATTACCAATGATAATGACGGTGTTTTTTCCTATATACAATTAGTATATCATCCGGAGATCAAAGAGCACGGAATAACCTGTTTTAACCTCATTATTGCAGTTTTCTAGACTTCCAACACATTTATGAACAGCAAATAATTGAGTAGTTAAACAGTCTATTATTTGCATTAGTCATGAGATTGGCAAAACAAAGTTGTCTGGCAATAATATACACATGTGTAGACATAATATTGATTAATATTGACTCACAAAACGAGAATCTGCCGAGACATGTGAAGATTGAATTGAGGAACCTAAGTCAAATAGCCATCAAAGGAAATACACGTAATAATCCTGTTAGGATGAATTAAATGACGACATAGATTACATGCACGCGGAGCTTTTTTACGAACGCCACTCTACACGTTTTTATGGTCATAAATAAGAGACTGTTCCTAAAAAAGTGCATACTACTATCGTTTTCACACAGCACTCGCTTTAATCGCAACTGTAGGTGGCGTTTTAATGCATCGTGTATGTTATGTTGACAAAGTCAAAATAAAACAAAAAACAACATTATTGTTGCTTGAGAATGACAAACGAGTTTTGCAAGAATCCCAGGCCCAAGACGGACCTCACGATTGACCAGGTTTAACCACTCGGATCATGCTTCGGTGATTCCACGTAATCATCTCGGAAATAATGCTGTCGCCGCCATATTGACGAACTACATCCAAAATGGCAATCGTACCTACTCGGCGATCTCCGACAAGCTTCGGATATAGACATCACCAAAGCGTGATCCGAGTGCATGCAGGGTAATTACTGGTATATAACACTTTTACCAAATCCTGTTGGTAATATACATACAGTATCAACTAAGTTAAAAATATTCTTCAACGAAGCAATCTGCTCTTCTTTCAAGGAGTGTTGAATCTCCATCATATCTAAAGCGTACTGCATACACTTTGAAAAGTCAGCCATCTTTGTTTACATAATGGAATGAGAAAATGCAAATCACCAACTGGTGTATTCCTACAATTACATACGAGATGTTATATCCGAAGCTTGCCGGAGATCGCCGAGTAGGTACGATTGCAGGTTTAAGATGACGTCTTTACGCCCTTGCCTATAGGTGCATTTCTTTAAAGTTCATTATCCTTGTTACAGAAGTACTGACAGCTAGATGAACATAACATGTGTAAAGTTCGTGTATTTTTACGAGGCTATAGTCTTCTATCTTTATTAACGTGAACATTGTATTTCCTCTTTCCTTTTGTTCTTACATCAAAACATTTATTTTCATCTTGCCGTAAAGCAAGACATTAGGAGTTCAATAAAACCTCAGTATGTGCACCATTATTGGGCAACACACGAGCTTGATGAAACACTCGTTTGAAATCAAGCAACAATCAGAAAAGTTTCGTTAGCCGCGATTCTATCATTGTTATAGGTTGTTTTCCGCCACTGGGAACATTGTATTCAAACCAACCGACTTTACCGAGCCAGCTGACGTTTTGGACGTATGTTTGGGTAAAAGTCAGCCTTATGGACAGTCTTTATTTATCGAATTTATATATAGTCGATTGGCACAGACGTTTTTCCATCAAATCGTGTGGTCTGTAAGGGTGTTTCAAACTCGGTGTCATTTGACTTAAAAGACCCCAAACCACTTTTGTTAAGACCTTTTATTTAAGAAAGAAAAATGAGAAACACATATTTGTTGCCTCGGAAAATAAACAACAATAACAAAAAATGTCAACAAACAAAAACAGCCAACAATAAACAACACACAATGTAATTTAGATGGAATGATTCCTCAGTAAAACAAACTATTTCTTATACACATCTTCATGTGCCATAATGATGATACTTAAATAAAACAAAGAACTGTGGGCTAAAGCTCATTGATCGGTGTTGCTGGTTCAAAGGAAACATATCCTGTAAGAAGAACATTAATGCAGTAATAATTTAAACTAGTTAACCGATTTTTACAGATAATAATTTACATTTACTTGAAAATTAAAATGGTAAAAACGTCGTTATATAAATAAATATTGTATACGATATGTATAAATCTATATAAACTGAATCTTACTGTACATGAGTTGTCATTATAAGTGTAATGCTTTAATCCACACAATCTTCGCTTTGACTACTTTGATCTGGATTCATTGATCCCACTAGTTTGACATTATGATTTCAGTCAGACATTCACTCTTACTACGCTATTATCGTCTTATATATACTTATATGTACATAGAAACATATGACAGAAGTACTGTGGGTGGAACCCAGCATACATATTACTAGAAAATTATTTATTATGCGTAGTATTATTACTGTAAAATATTACTAAAATAAAAACGAATATGTTATTCGAGCTTTAAAATAGTATACACATCACTTGTACGATTACTTAACTGCAGATAACTTAATTGAATACATATAAATCATCTATGTATTGGGTTTATTTATGAGCGTCATGTATCACGATATTTGCTTAATCACGCGTTGTCAAGGGCATCAGTATTCGATATGTTATTTCAACCTTGAATACATGCACTCTACTAATTCTTTTGAACGGTCAATAAAAAAAATGAACATCGAATCTGAGACTTAGTGAAAAATGATTACCTACAATATATAAATACAGATCGTATATTGTCTATCCTTCTGATTTTGGAAGTGGATACAAGTACAAGATAATTTATGGATGCTTCCCGATTTATTCATTTTATGCATTCTGGCTTATTACAGTGACCGATTTGTTTGACTTTTACCTGTTACATAATGAACATTTTCCAAACGAAGCCAAGCTACATTAGTTTTCTAGGTGCGCAGTACTATTTATTAATCAGTCAATCAGTTAACAGTCAACTTTGGAAAACACTACGTTCAATCGAGATTGATTCAAACAAAGGCAAAAGTCTTTAGATCACACTTTAGCTTACCGTAGTAATTTTTAACAGAACATTACCTATTTGATAAATTAAAATTAAGGCCCTGAAATACACAAAACTGTTTTAAATACATTTAAATATGATCGACTGCAGAAGAACCGATATGCTTTCAACGCGGTATTAACTACTTATACCTATTTATTTCTTGCATAAATTCACTTATTATAATTTGTATGCCTTATTTCTTTTATTCCAGATTTAGTTAGCAGGACACCTTTTAAAATATTTCGACAAAATGAAAGAGAGACGCGTAAATAATTGTGCAAATGTTTATATAATGATTATTCAAACATTGCCGGTATACAAAAGGTTCTGTTTAAAAAAAGAGGGCACCGTTAATGTAATTTAACATATTTGCCATATTGTGTTTGTATTTGAACTGGATATATGGGTTCTTTTCTATGACATGACGTTGGCAGAAATTCAAGCAAACTTGTTATACAATGCTTTATTTTAAAAGGGAAATATCTGTAATTGAAGCATACACACAATAAACTATGGCGTCATTTTAAGTTAAAGATTAAGGGCCGATGATCAACGTAGCGCTAGCAACATATTATGATCATTTTAAACAATGGCGTTAATATATTCACGTTAAGGGAACCGTTAAGAGGCGTTCCTCATCGCACACTGAAGAACACTTTAAAGTTTATTTCCGAAATATTACAGAGTGCGAATTTGACGTACATTTAGTTGATGAAATATGTATACTCAACCTACATACATGTAAAATGCGGCTACGGTAAAGAATTAATTAACACTTTAACACTTTATATTAAATTGGAATATATTAAATAAAATATACAGACACATCCAGGACGTCAAAGGTAATACCTTACGGTGAAAGATATATATGCTCAAAACGTATCGCCGTTTTACTGTGAAGTCGTAAATGTTTTTTATTTTTTTTTATTTTTACAAAACCTTTATAACTTGCAATACTAAAGTTATCAATGCACTTGCTAGGCCTTTTTTGTTTTCTTATATTCATATAAATTCAACACTCTCCCAGCAATAGTATAGTTTGTTACAATATGTACTATTATTGATAAATGAAGAAACGTTCCTTTTACAAACATTATCCGCACGCGATTTTATACAAGGTTTTATTTATATAAAGGTTGGTACAATGCCATGAGTTTTCAATCTACATGTCGAATCAGTGTCAATGTGTCAAACTGTCAAAGGTAACTGGTTATAAATGTCTCTGTCTTACTATGTTCAAGCAAATAAACGCAGTCTATCTTTGCAGGTTTGTTCTTTTGTCTTTGTTACATCAAATGTCACAATTTTAGTCATATTGGCGACGTCCAACTAATGTTTAGCAGAGAAATACACTATAGCTGCGCTTACTTGAACCACCAGAGCACCGCATGTTAGCTCGAAGAACAACCTTCCTGAAATTCACGACCCTGTACTAGAGTCCTCGTTGTGATGGCGTTCTATGTGCGCTGCGTTTCTTGCTTAGCTAACTATATTGATGCAAACAACTAATCTATAAATACTGATCGCTTTGGTGGGTATTCGGGCTGACTTAATGTCACCATTTTTAATTGGGTCAGCCTTAAGGTAAGACTGATTTACAGAAAATCAACAACGACCTTGACCCACAGAAAGCTTGTACTTACAGAGAACCGGAAAGCGGATTTACAAACCATAATCGGATTCAGCCATCCAAACGATCGACTCTTACACAAGGCGCTATAGGAATGCATAACTTAAAACAATTCCCATGTGAACGATTAATGGAATGTGAAGCATTGTGTTCAGAGAACAGAGCTATATATTATTCAAAATCAAACAATTTCATCGTTAAAAAGACAACCTCAATCATCAAACGAAAAAACAACGTTTGACACATGCCATTTACGTCAATGTTTTATTTTGTATTTGTACTTTGTATTAGAGCAGGGCGTTTAAATAAAGTATTGTCCAGTAGAAACTAAAAAAAACAGAGCCTATGTATTTAACACATGTATATCTACCAAAAAGACACTAAGACGCCTTTGAATGATCCGTCGGCAAATCATTTAGTACACGTATTGTTAAGAGGCCACAACTATGCCGTGCATGCATAATGTGGCTTTGATAAAAGAATATTGCAAGATGTATCTCCTTCGTTTCTTCTCATGCAAATCGCTGTTGTCTTCGGAAACGTACATTCCCGAAACGTATCACAACTTGCGCATCATGGGTAATTTTATAAAAAAAAAAAAAAAAAAAACAACAACATTTATTGACTGGTTTACACTGAATGTTTGCTTTCACTACAGGTTTTTGTAATATGTAGACCATTTTTGTCAAAAACTCTTTATGTCATACATTTGTTTTGATGCTAAACATAAGTGACAAACCTTAAGGTAAACAACTATTTTTTGAATATGTTCAAATATATACAAACTGGCCCATTTCAGTCGCGTTTTAAATTGTAATAATCACACCTTTGTTTAAAATAAAGACGATCATAATTATTGTACTATTCCATTACCACTAATGTAGTGATAACTTCAATATTGTGCATTATATTGAAAAGCAAATACATTAAAATGTCTAGAATTTAGAACATAGTCGGATTCCTTTAAAAGATAGGTAGCCAGGTTCAAATTGACCGGCTTACTTCTACAAGAAATGAGCTTATTTACCTTATGTTTTTATCAATTCTGCATAACATCTTTTGATGTGTTTTTTTTCTTGATGTGTGTTACAGCTGTATGTCTCTTCTCTGTGTTTTTGTTACATTTGCATTTACCTTGTTTGCCTTTGTCTACTGGTAGATAAAATTTAAATATCTGTGAAAATATTGATAGGACCTTTTCTTGTTTACCTACTTCAAAGAAGTTTCTCTAAACATTTATGTCAATATATGTCTGATCTGGGTGATTAACGTGACAAAAGCAACGCTTAAACAGTGAGAAGACGACATACATACAGCATCATATGATAAACAACGACGACTCGGTTGTAGTAAGTTAATGGTTAATCATAGGATTTAAATAAGACTTAATAGTTATAGAAACATAGTAAATGAGTATATTATAGAGTCAAGTATATGAACATTTAAATATATTTTGATTTTAAACTTCAACAGTATATTAGTTATAGTTTAATAGGATTAACTTGTTTGTTTTAAGGATAAACTAGTTAAATGAGAATCGTATTCATAGATTACGTCTGATTACGGATGTTCTATGCCGAGATCAAAGGGAGAACACATTTTGCGCATGATATTTAAATGCTAGTGGAAATCAAATTCAGCATACACGGATACGTAACAAATCGTTTAGAACGACGTTACAAGAGTTTAGAATGATTACATGTGAGCCTTCCGTGTGATTGGCATGTACGCAGTTTGTCTATCATCAAGGGAAACAAACAACTGCGGACCACTACCTGTTCTATCAGCTCTGATCACATGCTTGTTGTAATAGTAAGATGTAATCATAATAATGTTCTTTCAGCCACTTGAGATCATTATCCTCCACACAACTTATTGCTCAGGAATCTAGGTTGCTTCTACGCCAAACGCATGATTGTCATACCTCTGTTAATTGAATGACGAACGCGAACGTGTAATATTAATCACAACGCCATTAGTACTTTTACGTCATCGGCTGTGATGCGTCATACTTTGGTTATCATGCGTTATTTGTATTTTGTTTGTTAATTTGGCTAAGTTTCAGTTTCTTTTATTTCTTGTGTCTGAGAGACTTTATCAATATTAAAAAAAATAGTTTTCATACACCATCTATACGCAAAGCAAACATAAAATGCATGATTTGTTTGTAATCTCTGATTAAAGACAAACATGCAAAATATCGAGATTCTGCCACTATGTCGCTGTAAAACAAGGTATAATGAAAGAAAAGTGCTGTTATTTACTTAAAAAATGCATACAAGAATGTTTGAGAAGAATTAACATAATTTTTAGCATTGGCGTAGATATGTGCGTAGACAACTTCAAAGTTACAAATATTGAAGTGACTAATTAGTAATGGCTTCGCTATTTAGTGTTTCCAGATAAAACTATGCTCAACAAGCGGCAAAAGTTCTGTCGAAATCAACGAAGGCAATAAGTTAGACGTGAAAGAGCAATACATTCGTCTGGTGCCTGTTATTAGAAGGCGCAATTGTTAAGCATTTGACAGACATCGTGAATATTTTTACTTAGACCCGTTGTCGGTTTTGCATTTTCTAGAATCATTCTGCCTTATTCAGGCGTCATTGTGATGTATAGGATTTTCTACAGTTTTACAACGGTTATAAGAACAACACCGGGTGGCTATCTTTGGCCTTGCCGCAAAGACACTTCAGTTACATGCACCCCGTAAAGATGAATACGCATTTAATAAAGGAATTATGAAAATACATTTTAATTGCAATAATTAAATGCCATAACAACTGTCTAATGGAGTTTGCCACAACACTTTCAACACTTGCCCGTAAATGTATCTAATGACCGTATTGAATATTCTTACATTCTAAAGATCAAAAGTAGATTATGTTTTCAATCATTATGGGATATTCTACTATCGGTGACGGGATAGGTTAAGCATTTATGTATTGGTATGATCACTCACCGAAACACAGAAACCTTTACTATACTAAGCATATATACCATTTTGGATTAAAACAAACATTGCTGAACCTTCAAATTTTAATTCGCTCAAGCGT
Organism: Sinonovacula constricta; assembly: GCA_007844125.1. Lineage (NCBI taxonomy): Eukaryota > Metazoa > Mollusca > Bivalvia > Cardiida > Solecurtidae > Sinonovacula > Sinonovacula constricta. The sequence goes on from CM017564.1 coordinate 3,013,799, forward strand.
ATTTTGCGGTAACTACAGCTACAACCTGCAACAACTACAATTACAACAACAACAACAACAACAACAACAAGAAAAGCTTCTACTACTTCTACTACTAGGTCTACTACTTCTATTACTGATTCTACAACTACCAGTGCCACTATTACAACCACCTATACAACGACAACTATAGCAACTATTACTACCTCTATTACTGCTACTACTACTACTTCTACTACTACTATTACTACTAATGTTACTACTACTTCTACTTCAACTTCTACTTCAAATACTACTACTAGTACTACTACATCTACTACTACTTTTGTTATTTCTGTTTTTTCTGCTACTACTTCTTCTAGTACTGCTACTACAACAACAACTACTGCTACTGCTATTACAACTACTTTTAATACTATTTCTGCTTCTACTTCTACTACTGCTAGTACTACTTCTACTTCTACTACAATTTCTACTTCGACTTTTACTTCAACTACTACTAGTACTTCTACATCGACTGCTACTACTACTATTTCTACTACTACTACTGCTACTACTAGTACTACTTCTACTACTACTACTATTACTACTACTTCTACTACTACTACTACTACTACTACTACTACTACTACTACTACTACTACTACTACTACTACTACTACTACTACTACTACTTCTTCTACAACAACTACTTCTACTAAAATTACTACTACTACTGCTACTACTACTACTACTACTACTACTACTAATAATAATAATAATATTCCTACTACTACTACTTCTACTACTACTACTACTACTACTACTACTACTACTACTACTACTACTACTACTACTACTACTACTACTACTACTACTATTACTACTACTATAACTTCTACTACTACTATTACTACTATTATTATTACTACTACTACTACTACTACTACTACTACTGCTACTACTACTACTAGCACTACTTCTACTACTACTACTACTACTACTACTACTACTACTACTACTACTACTACTACTACTACTTCTACTACTACTACTACTACTACTACTACTACTACTACTACTACTACTACTACTACTACTACTAGTACTACTACATATACTACTACTTTCGCTATTCCTGCTATTTCTGCTACTACTTCTTCTAGTACTGCTTCTACAAAAACAACTACTGCTACTGATATTACAACTACTTTTAATACTACTTCTGCTTCTACTTCTACTACTGCTAGTACTACTTCTACTTCTACTACAATTTCTACTTCGACTTTTACTTCAACTTTTACTAGTACTTCTACATTGACTACTACTACTACTACTAGTACTACTTCTACTACTACTACTACTACTACTACTACTACTACTACTACTACTACTACTACTACTACTACTACAACAACTACTACTATTTCAATTACTACTACTACTGCTACTACTACTACTACTACTACTACTACTACTACTACTCCTACTACTACTACTTCTACTACTACTACTACCACTACTACTACTACTACTATTTCTACTACTGTTACTACTACTATTTATACATCTACTGCTGCTTCTACTACTACTACTACTACTACTACTACTACTACTACTACTACTACTACTACTACTTCTACTACTACTACTACTTCTAATTCTACTACTGCTGCTGCTACTACTACTATCATTACTACTACTACTACTACTACTTCTACTGCTGCAACTACTACTACTACTACTACTTCTACTACTGCTGCTACTACTACTACTACTACTACTACTACTACTACTACTACTACTTCTACTACTACTACTGCTACTACTACTACTACTACTACTACTACTACTACTACTACTACTACTACTACTACTACTACTACTATTACATATACTACTATTGAACTTCTACTACTACTCATCTCCTATTATTTCTAGTGTTATCTCTCTTCTATCATTACGGACTAGCTGAGACTAGTTGTAATACCTATTTTAGATTTTTTTTTTCTGGTTAAGCTTTGCCAATCTAATGTTTCATCGTTTTGTCTCATTATTTTTTTTATCGTGTTTACATCGTTAATATTAATGAGGCATTGTATTCACGCCTTGATTGTAACTTTCTGCTGTTTGTTAAACAATGGATACCATCTGCAGAATCATTAGGCTGTTATGTTCTTAAAAAAATATTATAATTGAGAAAGGAGCATGTTATGCAATCCCCATTTGCCTGTGACCGGAAGACAATAATCAATATGTTACTCGTCATGTTTAATTACACGAACTGTTACAAAGAAGCATGTATATCATGATGCTAGAACTGAGTCGAAAACAGTATTTTTTTTTTCAAATCAGAATTGATTGCTAATGTATAACAATAATCTTTCATTTCATCACTGAAAAGATTCATAAAGTTGAAAATGTCCGTACATGTAATATTGTATCGTGTTTCCGCTGGCGGTTTGGGGAACGGGACCGTGGGGCAGGACGTAGTTAATAATTCACTGATAAACGCACAGTGGTGAAAGCTAGGTCCGCTGATGTCGTTGTGTTTACCATTTAATCAAATAAGTTGCTAAGGTTATAAGGAATAACACAATATTAAAGTTTCGCGGTCACTATAAAATCCAAATATATGTGCTTACCCTTAAATAAACTAGTTCTAAGTAAGTTAAACAGCATTAAACACGTATACATTGCTTCCACCAATTTAGCAAAATATGTTGGCTATGATATTTTAAATTAAGTATCATCCTTACCGCATGTACAAGTATTTGTGCCCTAAGTTAACATTCAAATTCAATATCTTGAATGCAACATCACTGAACTGTCAAACATTTAGTATAATAAGCTTATACACTTATACGCTCTTTAAACGGCTTTGCTATCACTTAACTTGAGTATGAACGGGAAACCACCCATGCGTAGCTTCGAAACATTTTGGGCTACATGCTACTGATATATGCAGTAAAATAATACATGTAAAATAACGCATCTAAAAATGCACGAACTATTCCATTAAACATTTGTTTGTTGAACTCTGTTTAATATTTGCAGTCACTTTAATTATGTCCAATGTTGTTATAGAACTATTCACGTCAACCCTCAAAATAACGTTAACATTCTATATTGTGTCGATATAGTTGTTGTAATTTTAGAGTGCACACAGTTAAAGTGTTTCTTTAATTGCACAATGTCATTTGCGTTATAGAATCTAGCTTTGATATTGACAATGTCTCTAATGTTATTTAAGTCCTTTAGAGAAATGTCATGTGCTTGAAATTGTTTCAGTTGATAGAGCTGAATCTCTGTTCTCTGTTGTTTAAAACAGTTTTATGAGAATGGTTATCGTACTACAGTCGGACAAGTGCTCAAAAAAAACAAAAAATAAACAGGAAGACAAAAACTAATATGAATAACGAAATAACAAATGTGTATTTCATACAGAATGGTTTTCCCTAAACTTCTCTTAAAGACGGGCATAACGGTTCATATAATAGTAATAGTCCAAATTTATGGAATCAGGAAAGAGCAAAGAATATTGCAAGTCTTCAACAATAATAAGTTAATCGCGTTATGTTTCAAACATTCCTTTGCGGCTTTTTTTATTGATCTTGTTGAAAAATTGTATTTCACACTAATTAGTGTGTTCTTTGATTAAAGAGACAAGCAGGAATCTGATTAATTAAGGAAAATAGTTTGGAAAAGTAGAATATGATCTAAGCAACGATATGCATTGACTAATTTTGAATATGAATCAACAGAATGTACTTAAGCCAGATAGCTTTGTTATTTCCATGTAAAAAAACTTAATCCTATGCTGTTGATTTGCAGAATAAATATTTAAAACTGAGATTAAAGAGGAATACTCGTGTGTGCTTGTGGTGTGATATATTTGCATTTGCCCCACTAGTACGACTGATCCTTATCCTGATGCTGTCTCCGCCCCCCCCCCCCCCCCCCCCCCCCGCGAACATTTCACAATATATAACACACACGGCATAAACCAGGTCGGAGCTTTGATAGATTAAACAAAAGTTGCGTATGAAACTGTGAATATTTTTTTTCAAATTGAAATTAGAGTTTAAAATATTAAGCCATATTTTTTTTTTATAAATTGTCGTTTTTTTTCTGCTATAATTTTCTTTATTGTTCTCAAACTATGAATTATTTACAGAAATATAAATGTTGTACACTTTGTTATATCGGAAAACAGGGACAGAATACAGTATTCGCAATGAACTAGTTTGTCTGAGTTGAAATCATTGTACACAGGACTGTTGCTGCTGCAGTTTCATATCTTGGCATTACGTATGTACGACAAGTGTAATGAGACGGTCTATAAGAAAAGGTCCTATCAAAATTTCATATTTAAATCTAATCCAACTCTAGACAAAGGTAAACATGATAAATGCAAATGTAACAAAACACGACGAGGCATAACACACAAAAAGAAATCAACAACAACAACAACATTAGTTACCGCATTGGAACGGCAAAAGCATCGACTTGGTTGCTTGAACGTGGTTTGCGGAGCACTCCAACCTCGTACTTCCTGAAGTTCTTTTCTATCAAACAAGCAGTGTAAATAAAATATCCGTTCAAAGTGAAACAACTAAAAGTAAGCACCTGCATCGTGAGTTAAAACGGTTGCAATGAACTTTTATACATACAAAATAGGTTCATATGCAAATTAAAGGATACTAGAAACAAGTACTGACAATTTCTCTCTGATTTTTTTATAAATTTATTCCTACATGCGTGTATTAGCGTGACTAGTTAAACATTACACCTACATTTAAATGCATATATAACCTGATTTCTACAATGTCGGTTTGCATATTATTACAATAATAAATTTCAACGTTTGAATAATAATAATAATAATAATTTAGCGACATCGTTGCCTGTTTCTACATGCACGATATCTGGTTTCGTGTTTAAACCTATATGTTATAGTTACAGGACTGACAACCTACGTAGCTACTGCACGTAGTTCTTAAACAGTTTAAGTTATTACATTCTCTCTCCGCACGGAGTTTCAAGTACACGACGACCGAGAATCGAGACAAAGGATGCATCTAAAACTACTTGAGTAGGACTACTTCATCTTATCCACTGGAGGTTAAAACATCGTTACATCAACAATCCTATAAGAAGTCAGTAACATAATTATTTTTGGGGGGTTTGATGTAATCTATTCATGAAAAGGGCGTAAAAACGTGACGAATTCAAACAGTTTTGAAGCATAGAGACAGCACGATAAGAACTACCCCCACCCCACTAAAAAACAACAACATAAAGAACAACAAAAGACAACAACAAAAAGAACAACAACAAACAAAACAAAAACAAAACAAACACATCAAAAACAACAAAAGCACACAGCGACCATCTCCCACAATACACATCCAAAGACATAAGTGAGCCTCATGCATATGTTTTACTTTGTATTCTATTCATATGAACATTTCGAAATTTGCAATACTATCTGCCACAAACATTATGGCTTCAGAAGTTAGATGTAACTTAGTATATCATACAGTAATCAAAGTCTGCATATCCATCTAACATAAATGATAACCACAAATATTAAAAAGTACATTACTACAATATCTCATTTTACAGAAAACTCATTAAAATTATTATGTATGCGTGTATTAAATGAAACATCAGCTTACAAATCAAATAATCATCGTCAAAGTGTATAAGAAAATAAAGAGTGTAAGAAAAACACCTGTGTTATGCGTTGATAGTGGTTGTGTCTTTTAACAAGAAACGTGCATTTAACAATTTAAAAAGATTCCATTACCTTACGTCAAATTACATTTAGCTATTTTGCATTTACACATGGTTTAGATGGCATCATATTGGGGATTTACTTCAAAGGGGAAGATATCGTCTCTGTAAATATTATCAGAGAGAATTTAATCGTAAACCTGTCACGAACAGTTCCTGTAAGAGTAGAATACGAATTAACACTTCAATACTGCCAAATATCTCCCGTAATAGATTGTACGTCGAAACCAACGGCGGCATCATAATAACCCCAATACGCGGCGATATCCGTCATTTATGCTATAAGCACATTCTTCCAGTTACCGCCATATCTCAGGTACAAAAGATCGCGGAAAAGAACAACCGGCTGAAAACGGTCATATTACTAAATGGTATTTTATAAATATCGAGATATGTGTTAGCTCACATATTCTCTAAAGTAGGACGTAACCAATAAGGATAAAGTGTGCACCTAATATTATTGTTTTTACCTTTCTTCTGTCCTTGTCAAAGCTATAAATATTACCGTATGAACAATGTTATTAAGCTACTCTGAATGCACCCCATTTTACATATGTACATTGTGGCTAGACATTGATGAAATAACACATATAAATGGCTATACGTAAAATTTACTAATAAACTCATAGTATGTATAAATATAAAGTTTGTTTATAAAGATGAAGATACAATACAAACGTAATGATTTCTAATTTCCAAAAAATCTGATAGGAGGTTAATGATTACAATCAGGTCTTTAATTAAAACAAATCTTATTGTTTAGGAAGTGTGGTGTCAAACCGTGCTCTAAACTGCTTAAGATACTTATTAAAACTGGCCAGGTTGTGGAGACATTTGCCTTTTGTGCAAATGCGATATTTCTTTCAAATTTATATGTCATACAGTTAAGGGATTGTTATGTTACCTATCCAAGGCAGTAAGTATTACATGTAGTGTGTGTGTATGTTTGTTTAATGCATTGTGTCGCATGTCTTTGTCACTTTTGATTTTAGTGGATCTGATTTGCTACTCACAGAAGCAAGTGCCGTTGATAAATAAAACTGTTTAAACTGATAGTAAATTATAGTTCATTTTTTTTTTGCTTATTGCTTACCAATAATTATAAAGTTAATGGGTTATGTACTGTCGACTCGAAGTTTTAGATATACCTACAAGTCATAATACTTTTTCATCAAAGCGATTGCGATAGAAATGCAGATTTATGACCAATAACACATGACTACTAATGTTTTTTGGGGGATTAAAATGTATACAAGTATTCATTCCCTTATTATATATTTTGATTAAGTGCAGTAAATATTATTTTAGTAAGGGAAGTTTTAAGAAATCAATGAAAGATCTATAAAATCATTCCCAAAACAATGTGCTTGTTGTTATAGAAGATACGAGATTCAAAACGCAACTCTTTTGATGACTCCTTTCAATATGTTCTTGAACTTTATTTACTGACTTCATTTATTACTTAGTAATAATGCAAAGATTATCACGTTTTCATATCACGTACTCATTCTTCAGAAAATTTAGAAAATGACAAGATTATAAACTCGTTTAAATTGCCAAATTTTCAAATATTGTACTTCAAAGAGACATTTTGCAGCTGGTTTTAGCTAGCGGAAGATCGTCGTCCAAAGTGACAGCCTGAGGCTTTTATAAAACACTGCCGTCTTGGTTAAATTAAAATATATTCAGTTGTCTTGGTAACTTATTAATTTCAGATAAGACATTAAGATGAACGCAAACACACAATGATAGTTCGTAGTGAATATATGAAGGCCATGCTAACTTGTATGCAATTGTAATACAAGATAAGGGTTTTATATTAACTATATCCAAACCTGACGGTTGTATCTTTCGAGGTTTGTAGAAAAACGGCCAATTTTGTGTTAATCTAGCTATACTGAAGTATATATACTCTGGTTTCATCATCCCAATGCCTGATTTTTCGTTTTCGTTTTGATTTTTATTCGTACATTCATGTCTATTAAGTACGGACTAACTGAAATTGCATGCTTTGTTGAAACATGGTTATGATTGGCATTTCAAAATGTGCCATTTTTTAGTATGGCTGCATTTGTCGTACATAAAACATTGATTATGCATTTTTATTAGTACTACTCCAATTTACAACTTGTCCTATAATTAAGAATATATGGTAGCAGTATGCTCCTGTTTAAATGACAATTCTATGATTGATATATGAAAATATTGAGTTTAATTTCGGTTTCCATTTCTACAATGCGAAAAGTGATTTTAATATATATTGTTTAGATTCCTCAGTTCATGTTTCTATGAATATATTGTATCAATCGCAAAGCCCACCTTATATGGATACAATAAAAATATCAATTTATTCTATGGCAACTGTCAATAGTTCTCTGTCTGTGTTAAACCATTGACAGGGTAGTTTGAATTATTGTTTAAACTCACGCAATCCTTAAGTAAACATTCCGTTATAGCATGTTGGCGCTAACAAACCTTGTTCGAAATGGGGCTTGATTTACATACGTATTATTTACCAAGCTGACTGTGCCATGATTACTATGAATGTTCCGAGAAAAATAACAACATGAGAAATAAAACAGGATGGAGATGGGTAATGCAAACAAATAAAGAACACTTTAATGTTCACGAGACATTTGCATTTTCTTGTCATGTCAAAGCAAAGGACAATTATCAGGGTAATATAGGCACTCAAGGTTTTGGTAAAACTTTATTAACTACCATTGAACAAAGACAAACAAGGTAGAGTAAGAATTGTATTTATAAATGTTGTTGTATATTCTAAGTAGATACAGGATAACAACAAAAGCGGTTATCCCTAAATGACAGATTGCGCCTTAATTAACAAAAAAAAAAAAAAAAAAAAAAAAAAACAGTAATAAACTTTTTCATATTAGAGAAGGTTATATACACATCAAATAAATATTTGAGACAATGCTTCAACATTGAGTTATATCAAATAACGTGACCGTTTGGCAATTTGCTTTAGGGAAATTGAATTCAAGCCTGAGCCGCACCTTCAATCCCAGACATTAAATGTAGGCCTCTACAGAAAATGTTTACCAGTTGAATAGTCAACAGTTTTACTTTTACTAAATTTCAAAATGACGTGAAGAAGGGAAGAGTTCACAAATAATTTGTATTAGACTATACAATACCCAATAGTAAATGAGATTGTGAATTAAGAAAATAATGTGAAAACGACACAATCTAATAGTGAAAATATGGCTGTCACCAGTTTGTTGAAAATCACAATTGATCAAACTCTCTCCCTTTTTATTCTTGATTAAAACTTCATTCAGTTAGCATTTGTGATATAACGTTAATCTTTGCAAAAAGAAAAAGGAATTTGGTGAAGTGTTTTAATTACATTTGCCTTATTGAATTAAGATAGATTCAATTTCAGGATTCGTATGAAGCGGTTGTCTATCAGTGTTACATAAAACACACTAATAAGAAAGGTCAATTGAGCATGTTAATTAGTACTTTTTTTTAAATTTCTTACAAATCGTAAAAATTTCATGATATTTCTTTTCAATTCCAAGTCTTAAGTAAATTAGTTTAGGACAGAAAACAACAACAAACAAAGAAACTATGTTACGTCAATAACAAGACATGCTTAATTTAAGGTTTCTATAAAAGGATATACTTGTAAATGGCACACTCACAAGTCAATGTTGAAATGGCATTGCACCGAGACCAGACATATCAAACGTAGGTGAACAAAAATACTGCCTTGCAGCTAGCAGTCGAGAAAGAATCCACAGGTGTGATTAAGACTAGTGTAAGCAGAGCTTCAATCAAGTATATCCTGATTTTCCTGTCCTAACAAATATAATTATGATCGTCTACCTTTTAACTTAGTTTCACTGATTTGCAGTACACATTTACAATTGTATTTATACACTCAGCACATTTACAGGAGATCGAAGTGATGTAAAAATATCATATCCTTCGAATATATTATGTGTGAGAATGAGCAAATTACTAAAATTGACTAAGTTTTTTTAATATTGTTCTGCAAGCTGTCAGTATCTGGCTTACAACTTCAAATGTAACTTTCATATGTTCGCTTATTGTTCTGAAAACCTTTGAAAACACCTAGAGGAGTATAGATCGCTAATCATTACGACATTTCTGTTATATTCAGTTAAATGTCTTTGTCAAGATCAATATTTTAATGCCTTTTACACGATATTCTGTAGCTATTATAATTTATACTCTTTTCTTAGTCTGGTTTTATCATCATTACACAGCCTGGATCAATTTATTGTTGTATTATTGTACATCACCTCACCCTCCTGTAAATGTGCTGAGAGTATAAATAAACTTGTAAACGTGTACTATTATTTCATTCCTAGGTTATGTGGTCTCCAGATAATGGAAGCAACACAGAACATTATTGGTTGATTTGTTAACTGTACTATGACATCAATTACCTATATTTAATTCTGAAAAGACGTTTAGTATCAAGTCACACCTCTGACATCGAATGAACACATATGCATGATGTAATTATGATCCCAATGAATATACAAAAATGATCTGCAATAGAGAGTTGATAAATCAAGTTTAAACGTTGTTCTAATACATGAAGCTTGCTTTAAAGTTATACAGCAACTAGTTCTATTGTCCTTAACTTATTTTCTTAAAGTCTCTGTTAAAACGCTGGTGTTTCCTGTTACAAATCCAGACGTTATGAATGTGCATTACCTCTTATTATACCTAAACACATCAAAGTGTTTTTGTGATATTTTGTCAGATTATCTTCCATTTGAATGCACCCTTTGTTTTTAATTAAATACTTGATACATTACCGCATCGAGTGACTCACCTGTTCACTGCATTATTGACACGATGTGTAGAATACAACCAAGATGTTAATCACAATCCGCCCTTGAGTTTCCGTGAAACTCCTCATACATTAACAAATTATAGTTATTTTTAGTGGGACCATTTACAGAAATGGTTACAATGTTAATTTGGATAACACACGGTGCAGCATGATGCAGGATTTATTTCTCTTAAGAAAATTGCCCATATTAAGTACATGTCGCTCATTTTAGATCTAGTTTACTACAGAGCACATACTTACAGTTTCCTAGTTTACTACCATCGGACGTGTGTCCTAATCTTGTTTCACATTGTATAGTCCTTCAACAGTTATACATTTATAATTAATTATAAAATATATTTTATTAATATATTTGTGAGGATTGCTTTGCTGTATTTGTTTTCTTTGAAATATCCCATTATGATCATTTTTGAGAAATGTCTTATTAAAGCCACTGGCAGTCAGATAAAGGCGTGTGACTTATAAGGGGCTATAAAAATATCACTTAAAACTAATCATATTTACACTCTTTTCGAAAAGAAGGCCCATCGTTTGTGGACAGACAGCCATGCAGTGAAATAAACGGCCAGTTTCTTTGAATTGAAATTTGTTCTTATTCTGTGTCTGGCATGCGTTTTTAAAGTTCATGTTTAATTATTTTCTGTCTGGGCATATATCTATCAAATAAATGCATCTTCAACATACAAGGTGAGACGTCTACGTAACAATTTTAGTATACCATAAAACCAACAAGGAAATTCTTTCTTATATCGTGATATTGCGACTTGTTCGCTAGACCTTGAATTTTATGATATCACTGGTCATTTGGGAGATCACTAAATAAGTGTGTTGCAGCAGCAATTAGAAAACATTAGTTCGCTAAAAATCTGTTTTTAAGTACACATGCAAGTGCATTTTTCACGTTTGAACCTATTCACCAGTATTTTAAAGATTAATTTGGCTTCAAGCATTTATATGTGTTCGGATCGACATACTTATAGCTATTTCAGAAATTTATCGATGTTACCACACTATTTGCACAGTCTGTTTGTGCAGGCAGTGTAACAGGTACGTGAGATAGGTGAAGGTACAACACTGACCGCGGCCGATGGTGTTTTATAAACGGCTTTGCCATTTGAAGACTAGTTAGTCTTTTTGTTTTATTTGAATGTTTGTTCCCTGATATATAAACATGAGGCTGTACAATTGAAACAGTTCTCTCATGTCGGTTCAATCATCAACATTAGTTTTGGTGTAAATTAACTTTAATAATTATACTATGTATACGAATATGTTTATATTGAGTCTATCGTCGCACCAACAGTATTTCAATTATCAGGAGACGGCGACCCCTTGAAGCGGATATAGTGCTGCCTTTATTGTGAAAAGCCTAGCATAATATTATACCCCTTAAATTATACTGACACTGGGAACTACCCATATATTTGCTTGAGCGTTAGCAAGGGAGCTTTTCCACTGCCATTTCTATCGACTTTGGTATGTTGCGGCCCGGGATCGAAATCAGGGCCTCCCGTACCTGGAGCCGACGCTCTACCGATTGCGCTACCAGGTTCAGAATATATATACAGATTTGTTCAGGCATTTACATTAGCTTCCATATGCATACCTTATATATATATATATATATATATATATATCAGAGAGAATGATGAGAGAGAGATAGAGAGAGAGAGAGAGATAGGATATATTATATAGCGATATATAGAATATATTTATATAGATATATATAGATAGAAGGAGATATAGAGATATAGGATAGATATTGATATATATATAATATATATAGATTATATAGAAATATATATATTAAAATAATATATATTATAGATATAAGAATATATATATTATTTTCTATATATATATATATATATATATATATATATTATATATATTAATATATATAAGTATGCATATGGAAGCTAATGTAAATGCCGAAACAAATCTGTGGTGAGTCGTTAAACAAAAAGAGCAAACCTAACTGACTGTTACCGCCTTGACACGGTCAGTCGGCATACATGACCGATTGATGTGCTTAAACCACTTTCAAAGAGGTCTAACCCCGCACTTCCTGATAGTTATCTCAAATACAAGCAATGCAAAGAAAAACAATTTATTTGAATAAATCTGTCCAAGCGCTGACGTTTTCTGTGGTAAGTAATGAAGTCTAATTTCACTTCTATAATCTATCACCATATTTCCTTCCATTGGATATTGTAAATAGCAAACCGTCAGTTTACGGATTGTCAATTACATGGCATATAGAAAAAGGAACAATTTGCAAGCGGTTTCTCCTAACAGACTTGATTTCAGAAGTGGCAGTCTAATTATATTAGCGTAACATACTGACTGCTTAGATAAAATACGTTGCCCTGGTAAGATATTAACTAACAAATAACACATCCACAGGCACAGAAACATCTGAATATACTCTGAACACGTCGCAGTGGACATGAAAAAAATATGCGCCCGATAATATGTTTTTAAAGATACTGGTTTAACACTGATTATGTACAAACTCGACGTGCATAATTTTCTTCTGTGTCATGACTTCAAACAGTTTAGAGGACGTGATACTTTAGCATACAATATTACTTTACAACGACAATTTTTCATTTAACTTGTTTGTATTGAGTGTATACAGTAATAATATAGAGAATTGCTTTACATTGAGTGACAAAAGGTCCATATGGCTAGCTTTTCAGGAGAAACTGCATATGTTCATATTTTCTAAGAGTAAGTTTTATTTATACAAAAAAAAAATCATTAGTAGAAATATTGTTTATATGATTGTATGTTTTTAAATGCATCGCGGCGAACAATGAGAATCATTATAGCAATGTTCAGCTATTTTGGTGAGGGGGTGGGGGGGGGGGAGGGAGACCTCATACAAAATGTCTGGTTTGACCACTGGTGCACAGTACGTCAGCTGTAAGGCCTTCCCACATTAAGTCCTTTACCCCGGACCGGACTCGAACTCATGCGGCGAGAGTCTTAGCTGTCAGGGGAGTTACAATGTCAGGGGAGTTACAAGGAATCATTTGATAATTGATTATTGAATGAGATATTATATATACTAGTTAATACTTTCTGTGACTACAACAACACTTTATATTGATGTTCTATGAATTTCAATTTGAGATGTGTCTTGATAAAATTAAGTATTTAATTTTAAAAGTATGAGTCTCTTAAAAAAGGTATCACTATACAATCTGTGTTGTAACTCTTGATACGTGAGATTGGCGTCTTATTGCATATTTGTACAGTTTTATACATGTTATGCTCGAGATATTAATTGTTTAGTTTACGTGGATGACGCTTTCATCATTTCATCAAAAACTTAGTTTACTGCTATTTCAATCTTAAGTGTTGGTACGTTTAGTGTGTTTTTGAGTTTATTTTGAAAGGTGTTTCTTTAAGGTATTTAGTGATTTCCTGCTTTTTTAATATCATGTTTATATTTTTGTCAAAGCGCATCTTTATTCCACATGTGTTTTTACTTTTTTAGCGTCAAGGATTATTGTGAAAATAATCCATGTCTTTCTTAAGTTATTTAGTGAATGTTCGTAAACATCATCGTTCGGTCCTTTTTACCAGTCCTTGATTAAATATATTTTAAAGCACGTCGTTTTTCCCTGATGGTTGTATACTACGAAAGACACAATGACTTCCATTTCCTTCATTCATTGAGAAAACAGCGCTCAGGTAATTGCACCCATTTACAGTAGTAAATTGCCCATAGAAAACACAATGACGACGATATTGTCTATCGAATACAATGTTAGACTTATACCATTACTGACGATATACATTGTCTGGAAAGATACACTTTAAGAATGTGGAATATTCATCATTGCCAAGTCGCTCTAAGCATTCTCTGCTAGGTTCCCAATTAGGCCGTGACATAACGTAATTTAGTTTCACTATTTTGGGTAATTGTACTTAATCTGACAAATAAATTATGTCTCTTCGTGACTAAAAGCGATACGCCTCAAACTTACAAAAATCACATGTCTATTTCAACATACCTTTGTATCCAGAGGCCAGAATGTTATAGTTTAGAATATATATGAACCCGAATTTACCTTTTTAAACTGAGAACACAAGCAAATAATCAACTGACATTTATAGTGCATTCAATACTATTTAATAACACGCCCCACCCTTCAAACGAAATGGGAATTATATAATACGACTAAATATATACCTTTGTTAAAATGACTATTCAACTGTAGTATATAGTGAGTCCAATTGTGTTCCATATTTCCAGCCTTCAAACAAAATCGGCATATATAAGATGAAATATATTGTTGACTACTTCATAATGTTAATAAACAATAATGTATTAGTCTGATTTTGTTTAAGTTTGTGTAGTTAAGAACCATTGTTAAATATGAACCAGTTGATACAAAATTGTTATTCCATAATTTAGATATTGATATTCTACATGGCTTTTTGTATAAACATCACGTTCTCACTTAGTTGTGTTAATCAATGTGATCATCTCAGAGAAAAGAGATTTTAATTTAAAAAGCATCTCAAAACAGCTAAATTCGGTATTATTTGTATTTTGAAGCTGTATATGTCTTTTAATGCCTCCTATACGCAGGAAAAACGTACTGATTGAGCAAAGTGCTTATGTCTTTTTTGGGGGGGTCGTCCACTTTCGTGACCATCATGTGAAAGAACTGTCAGCACTTTCGTCTTTTTACGCATAGATTGTATTCTTGTAGTTGCATATGATACATGTGCATTCACAAATTAGATATACATGCCCAAAAGATAAAACAATATCTGTATATTTTTCTTTTGCAAACTGTATTGACAAATAACTAAAAATGAACAGCTGGTATGTTATTGTTCAACCAACGCAGTGCTCATAAACAACGATTTATGGAAAGGATTCGTTGCATTGCATGGCTCTTGGACATGTCGATTCGGTTAGATATTTGGACTAGCTCGGGCTCTCTGTGGTTTTTAAAGCGTTTAAATTGGATAAACATGTACCTTCCATTAAACCATAAATAGCCACAGTAGTTGTTTACAATTGTTGATCTACCCAGAAAGGACTTAGGGGATAATGCCTTCTGAGATCATGTTTTCGAACCAACGTTGTGGGAGGCTAAGCAGTTAGGTGTGTCAGAGGCCACGAAGCTAACCCAAAGGAACATTAGCGTGAAATGTAATCCTACCAGAGATTTATTTCGAGCAACAAACAAATCGTCTCTTTAAAAGTTGTCAGTTAGCATTAAAGGTTAACTTGTCACGAACAAATTTCCACATGTTAAGAATACCAATGAAGCCCTGGATACTCTCTAATGACAATATATTGGCATTGCATTTATAGCAGAAGAATAATGAGCAGTACATGCTATGCATACCAACTAATAATATTTCTATTATTACGACAACATGAGTTTTGAGTTTACAGTCGTACTAAATGCATGTCTTCTGTGAAAGAGAAACGTTACATTCTTTTGGAGCTTAAATCATATTAAAGGTACGTTAACAAATATACTTATATTGTCAATATCAACCTATAAATAGGATTTAAAGGATAGGGTTGTTTGTTTTGAACAAACTACATTATTACATAAAACCTGTACTAAACATAATTTACATATATAAACTGCTACTTTTTTTACCTGAATAAATTATTTCAACACAATGCTTAAATAAAGTCACATACCTTATTTTCGAGAAATAACAGGTGTTTTCTTTGTTGGGGATGAGAAAATGCTTTAAATATTATAATTGTTAAATATTTCCAGTATTGTTATAATGGGAGAGCAAATCGTTGTAATCCTTTTCTGAATAAATTCTTTATCATTTTCGCATATATTAGCAGACTGTCGTTCACTGTTTGCATATTGGATTCCGGCGTATCCACATAGCTCCGTATGCTTTGCAGCTTCTTAGATGATGATGATATTATTGGGAGTTTCTACCAATGAAAGTCGCCCTGATATTCTTTCCGGCTTGCTGTACGTCAGTTTGTAAGTAAGTCAAGCGTACAGTTGGACAGGTACGCGGAGTGACCTAATTTTCCCATGTACAATTGCATAATGCTGAAACCAATCAAGAGGTTTAACATAGCATTACGGTTTGTACGACAAAGTTCATAGCTTCCGTTTGAAAACACTTAGTTGTGATTACATTTCCGGGAAGATGAGCTATGGTTATCATTATATATAAGCAAGTATTAACATTTCGAATTAATAGATGCACCAAATATATTTTAATTATATATGCTAGTTTGCTGGTAGTAGCCAACATACATTGACCATGACCGAACTGAACAAGAATGGCTGTAAACATGGCTCATATGAAAACCATTCATCCTTCCATTATTGCACATGTTCAATTCTACCATTATTACACACGTTCCTTCCAACTAATATTGAACATGTGCATGTCTTTTGGATATGTATGAAAGACATTTATGCCTGACAAACATTATAACCTGCTGGTGTCAAATTCATTACACAATGAAGATCGTTCTAAAATGCCAGAAATCAGTAACTACTTCTAGAACTCGCCCGAAAGTTGAACATGTTTAGTCTGATAGAAATCCACATAAGGTATCCAGTTTATAGACAGATAGAGTAACAGCATGTACACCGTGATTAATGGCCGGAAAGTTAACTAAACATCCATATGAGAAATATTTATTTAAATTCATAAATGAGAGTGAATTAGTTTTGATTTTAATTGTAGATTTGTTGAGTTGTTAAAAAATTTAAAGAACATGTGTTTCCATTCTGCTTCTGTGACTTTAAGAAAAGTAGAGGAAACATTATTAAACATAAACTAAAATGTTTGAGACGCAATAAGTGATTAGATATGGATGGATTCTGCTGTCTGTTTCAAATTTATATCTCGATGTGTATGAACAACATGTCATATTTTCTTCTAACGAATATTCCAAGTACATATTTTTTTTAAATATGGTGGCAACTGGAAATCAATCAAGATGCGTATCAATCTCTTCTTTACTTCCTTGTCTCATACAATTATAATGCAAAATGAAACTAAACTTAAACATAATCCGTGTTTCTGTCTGATCTCTGCCTAGGCTGCTTTGTACATAAGGTTAAACGTTCCCGTGCTAAGAAGAAATATAATAAGGCATAATGAGGTCTGAACTATTTTTTAGAAGTGGATCTTACACTAGATTAAGGCACTACAGGCATAGCATGCACGTGTACAACACATACTACAATAAATATTGGAGTGCAAATACATAACTTAAAAAACATTAAATGAAACATTCGAATTATAGTGCACATTTTAATTTTGTTTGCTAATACAGTTTTAAATCTTGCCTGCAAGCACTACGATGTCAAAATATAAATAGGCGCGCTTAGCTTAATATGGGATAACTATATAACATGTAATATTGTATATAAATATTTAGTAGAAACACATTATTGTGTTTAATATAATGTTTCTGTTGCACGTCAATATTGTTTATGCTACAGGTCCTGCTTTGCTCATATAGCACGGCATGCTTTACTCCAATTATTATTTTATGACGTTTACTTCAGCCGCGTTTGCATGTATCTGGAGATATTTCAGATTTAAATATAAGTCGTAATCCTTGTAAGACCTTTTTTAAATTGTCCTATACATCTATAATGTAATCGTAATACTTCGTGCAATGATGTCATATTTACGCGACGATCGATCGATTCCATATTTTACTTAGTTATGAGCTAACAAAGTGCAAATCAATGTTTAATTCCAAAAAAAAATATGGTAAAATAAGTTCATTTTTGTGTATTTGTTTTAACAGTTGTCAGGACATTATAATTCGTATTCTTTCAAAACGTAATAATGCATCTGTTCTTTAGCTAGTCCTTGATTAGGTATGACCTGAATGTTGCATATTCGTGCATGTTGCATACGTATGTAAGCATTGAGGCTTGATTAAACACACAACAAACTTTGTTCAATTGCTTGTTCTGTAGGAGTGAAAAAAATGTTAACAACCGAACATCGAAGACAAGTACGATGATCTGTCATCTGGCTTCAGATATTTTCAAACAATAGCTACAGTCACACTCATATATATGTTTGTTCACTTTATGTGAATTTAAATGGATTAAAAAAAACAACGAAATAACACACGTAAAAACAACAACAATAATACACCAACTCATAAACAAAACCAGCCACAAATAAGTACAGTAAAGAAAAGATGAAAAAATATGTAACAACGTTGATCATCAAATCAAGACCACGTGTCGAATGCAACATTATATCGCCACATTAAGTTACATAGCTACAGTACATCATATATCCGACCATAAAGGTTGGCATATTTTATGTGATTTTAAATAAGGATTTAATAATTATATATACAACTTTTCTATGAGAACATGAAGAATGCACAATTTCAGCATGTTATATCAAAGTTCAACACCACAGAATGACCATCAAGCAATTTATATCAACCACATAACATAATTGCACCATGCATAATTTAACAATCAGTGATACTGTATTATTTCTACATGTATCTTTACATTACTCATTATTTAACATTAACCAAATGTATGGGACGCAATAAGTAATTAGCTTTGCATGAGGTTCGTCTGTTTCTACTTTATATCTCAAGACACCAAC
The DNA here is from genome assembly GCA_007844125.1 of Sinonovacula constricta. Lineage (NCBI taxonomy): Eukaryota > Metazoa > Mollusca > Bivalvia > Cardiida > Solecurtidae > Sinonovacula > Sinonovacula constricta. The sequence goes on from CM017564.1 coordinate 3,033,036, forward strand.
CACAGTTCCGTTTTGGATCTGGTTATTACTGGCCTAGGTGAGTATACGTGTCTCCTCCCCAGTTTTCCCAAATTACTCGCTCTTCACAGCAAGAATTAACATTATAATATATTTTATTTTATATTCTATCACACTTTTTAGCCAAAACGATATTCCTAATTCGGTATTCAGTTTTAATATCACTTAGCAAAACGGATTTGGTCCGAGTTCTGGTAGATTATATGGAGTAATTTCGGTAGATAGTTGTCCGATATAAGGTTTTGACAACGTCGGATTAAGCTACTATCTTGATATAATTGTCCATAAATTAATACATATCAACTTTGTAGGCCTTTTAAAATGGGTTATGCGCCTTTAAGCATTCCTTAGTATGGCACTTTACACTTTTAATAGTTGAATGGATATAACAAATCGTCTTTAGTAATCAAATACTTCATAATATATATAATATTGCAGAAATAATATGTGGCTATGTATATATAGCACGATAATAACCTACAGCGTATGTAGAGTGAATGCATGACTGAAGTCATAATGTAAAGTTAGAAGGATCAAAGATTCTAGATAAAAGGAATCACGGGAATGATTGTGTGCAATTAAACGATTACAATTGTAATGTAAACAACTATATTTAGTTGTACGTGCTGTATATACATATGCCATTCGTTTTATATGCCATGTCTTTATATGCCATATCTTCATTTAATTATGTCTGTCATTTATTACCTGAGTTGAATTTTTAAACTAATTTAGCATGATAAACGCATCATGAAATTAAAGTTGTATTTTTATATCGGCAATTACATATTTATTAACTATTAAATGGGGCATTCATCCTTTTTGTTTGACAGAAAATGTAAATTCTTAAATTGTTTAAAAACAACATATCAGCACATATTTGATTTTTTTAAGTAAACAAAAAACGTATCTTTTAATTCTCAATGTGGTTAAGTCGACAGCCATTATTTATGTTTAAAGTAATAACTTTTTGGCACATGCTTGTATAACTAAAACAAATGTGTCAAGGCATCACCCCATCGAAACTCATGGACTTCTGTTTTGGAAAATACTACCTTTCTTGAAAAGCATAGATTACAAAAGTACTTCGGTATATAAATGTCATACGTATCGTACGCGTCCGTTGTATTGTGGTTTGAATTGTTAACTTAGGACATAGGTACGAGCACATAATCAAACAACACAATTCATTTGAAAAAACAACGTCTCTGCAACTCGTCGATATGTAGGTAGGGTTAATAAAATCGTTTTGTTAATAAAGATGTTTTGACAAAAAGTGACCACATGTGTCACAGATTGTTCTGGTTTTGAACAATATCCCCAGTCACGGAATACAACATATTCTAAAATCTTGGTTGCGTTTAAGGTTATTAAGGCTACAAAACCTTTCCTCAATAAAGCCTGATTTTCAGAAGTATGTCTCACCAAGCTCATTAAATGCCCCATCATGGTGCACACGGAGGTTTTTATAGCACGAGTAATATCTTGCTATACGACATGATGAACATTAATGCCAGGATGTGAAAACAAAGGGAAGACAAAGCTCACGCTAATAAACATAGACGGCCATTTTCACGTATTAAAAGACACACAAGTATAAGCATTAAATGCCCATGAAGCAGTTTTGCCCTAATATGAATATTTAATTGTAAGACAACGCGCCCGTGGACATGCGATTACAGGCGCAGTCTTCGATCTAGTGAATACCTCATCCGGCCTAGAATTGAAAAATGTCGTCTACCTGCTGTGGTTCTCTTCTTTATCAAATTACAACTTTTATACGTACTAACCTGGACGTCCCAATGCCTTGCATTATGGTTCATTTGCGCATGGTTTGAAAATGAATAACTATGTAGTTCTAAGCAATGTCCGATCCTGTTATCAACATTTGATGTTGTATTAATTCACGATAAAATGTTAAAGCGAATATATTTATAGTAATACGTTGAATAAATATGCTTAATTCCAATAAACATGATGGTTAATAATTAGAGGTTTTGTGTCATCAAATCTGTTTAGCACTGGGTAGTCCTTAAATGGCTTAGTTTGATTATGTGTATATTAGATAAATGCTGACGTACTGATATGACAGAAACTAAATACTGGAACTGGAAAACAATCTGTGTTTTCTCATCTTTCGCAAATACTGGGATTACATGTCGTCGTTGCTTAACCAGCAATATTAATCATTAACATGGTGCGTCGATGTATATGTCAATTCGAATATTCCTACTCTATGTGGTTATGTGGTGGACGAAGTTTGGATTCCCGAATTGCCTTGTTGAAAAGTACAAAACATCAGATGTTAAAAAAGTCATAATCGCCACGCTTTCGAAAGGACTGAAATAATAGAAAAGCACTGGCGATCGCCACGGTATAGACCACTTCTATACATTATTTCCCATACAAATATGGGTAGGGGCTGCTACATTTATGTAAGTAATAAAGGACGCTTGCAAATTCATAGTTATTCTTAACACGGCAATTTGATCATAAAGAATGATCGTCAGAAAACTGAGATTCAAAATCCTCACATTTCAATCGTTTTGTTAACGAAATGATAAAACAAATCTTAAACACAGAACGCAATTCGTGTTCATGCAACAGCTGCCGATGTTACTCTTGTAATTTATACAAGACCTTACTGAACAGTTTGTTTAAGAACGAACTTTTTCCATGAAATAAATCTTTGACCTAGACCGATTGTATTTGTAGGACAAATCAAATTAAAACTGAACTTCTTTTAATTTCTTTAACTGAATAAATTCTACAAGTATCACTTGTATATTCTTATGCATGATGGTATAAATTCACGCTGTCTAGTTGGAGTTGTATTTCTTCAAAAGTGAGATGGAGAAAGCGAATAAGAAACAATGACTCCCATCTATTAAAAGCTTAAGGGAAGTGTTACTATTGTGATTTTGGATTTTTGCTAAAATCTCTTTGCATTTTCCGAACTTAGTTACAGACTGTATACAGTGGCAGCATTGTTATATAATCAGACTGTCGCAATGCATTGATTAGACAAAATAATGATAGACAAATGAAAACGTGACGGTTACAACACTCCTGATATTCTAACAGTAGCGTTCATAAAGTAACAATTTTCAGGAAAGATGGAACGTCGTAATGCATAAGTAGATCAACATCCTGATATATACAAAATAATATATATTTAACATATGAAGTGACAATTACGATACTTGTAAGATACTAACAATTGGTGGCAGAGACATAACATATAATCCTAAAATCGTAACCATTACTGTTTATAACTTGCTATAACTTCTTATCAAGTTACCATAACATGTACGACGTATGTTTTATATTTGTTTTACATTATTTAGTCGGCAAAATACACGTCATAGTCCATCATGCATTAAGTGCGAAGGATTATATATGTAGATACGTGTTTCTTTATTTACGTTTATGGTGCTGCCAATATTGTTAACATCCCATTTCTTGGTCAAACAGAACTCATGCATAAACAACCTACCTTTGATCTAAACTGTTACATATAAACGAGGTCTATATCACGTTTACAATCGTATGCATGACTGTTTACAGATTGACAGCTGTTTCGTAAACGAATGACAGTCAACTTTTCAAATTCAAATGTAAGGCCTTTAGTCATAAACCGTTTCCTTTGAAATCACCATTAGCGATAGATTGTTACACTATCTATTCGAATTTTCGTCAAGGCAACTACCCGAGAACATCTTATTTTATTCAAATTTTCATCAACTATAGCTAAGGTTTCTTTGGACATGGGTATTTCAATAGAAAATAAATTCACCAACACAATATTCAGAAACGATAAAGTACAAGAAATTGGAAATCAGTTACCTCTGCTGAATTTCTTTGATGGGTACAGGGTCGAATGTGAAACTCGTAAAATCGGGACACATTTAATTTAGGTTTCTTTAACAAATGCCTGGTACTTCTCTCACGATCAAGACATAGTATGCTAAAACATTCGTACTTTTAAACGGTTCTCTAAAAGAGCAAGACGTTATCATGGATTTTCCTTCAGGTTGCCTTTCGGATTGGATTTAATAAAAACATTCGCATCCGTCAAGATATCTAATCAAATCTAGAATCAAGAATATCGTCGACGTCGCTAAATGTCTATTCATAGCCAAAGTCACTTATTCTTGTGTAATAATGTAATTATGTCTTTATTGTATCAACTACTTATTAAACAGTTGTTTTCTTCCTCGCGTATATTTTGTTATTGAAATTCAGAACAGTAAGAAACCCATTTTAAGTCGATATTTATCCTGAATGTTAGAGAGCAAATAACATAACCGCGATTTTCTATACAAACTTAAGCAAATCCGAATAGCTTCTTATGTACATAAATTTTGTCGATGCAACATGACATCAGCTTTTAAACAGGACTATAATTCAACAGATGTTAAAATAATCAATATTGTTTCCTATATTTATTGTGCTACTTGGTTGTACGTTACATAAATTAGTCTCTAAACCTTTTGTATGACATAGTAAGCAATTCACAAGTTGTATTACCAAAGTCCAAAATGTTGATAAACAATATACTATTATATCAATTTATGTTTGGTTATACATTCTTTTTTAACACATTAACAAATCTATAACCTAATTATAACACGTCCTACTTGCAAAAGTGCTGCTCGAGGGACGTCATATAAGCCTCAATCCTCTACCCTAGTTATATCGAGGAGGGAGTGGCCACAGTCTGTCTTAGGGAGGGTCAGTTAATATCGCAGTTTCTATCAATACGAACCTAAAGTACTGACAGAAAAATTATCTGCAGATTATGAATGTACTTTGTTGAAAGATTGGATTCTATATATGGGAATCAATCGACCATAAAGATTAAGGGAACAATTACGATTGCATTCATTATGTGCATGATTTCAAATTTATCCGTAACAATTGGCAACATTTTGCAACAAAAGACTGTCTGGGAAATTTCCAGACAATTCGAAATAGCAAGATATCCTTTAATTCTACGAGCTTCAGAAGTGTGGTGTTTACAGGAAAAGTGTTAACACAGTTTCGACTGTTATATGAATTAGAATAAACTGATTAAGTGAATATCACACAAACTACTGTCATTGTTTTTTTTAAATTGAGAATAATGTACTAGAATATATGCCAAGGTTATAATTTGTTTCTCTTTAACTCGGTGTTAGGACTGACTGAAAAAAAGGAAGTATACTATAAACCTAGAAATTGATAATACCATTAACCATTATTCCTTAAAGAACACATTTTTAGTTCTCGCTTAACCATGTACAATTTACACTTTTATCAATGCATGGAAATAACGCAATCTCTATTATTATATATCATTATAGATATATTAATAGTATAAAGGAATGCGGAGAGAGAGTAAATCATAAACTGCTCTGAACGAAATTATTAATAATTATCATAAATATGTACTAATAAAGGAATAATACTCATTAATAATGTAGTGCATTGCATCTAATTTTGACATAATGATTTAGAGCCCCAGAATAAAGACGTGTTACCTTTTGCTTCGTTCTTGTTTGTGGTATAGCAATTTATAATATTGATAATAACAGTTTACTAAGTATTCCAGCAACCTATTTGCACCTATTATGTTGATGCATTTCCATAATAATTTAAGCAATAGGTAAATAATAAAATGTCCTATCAAAATCACAACCAAAATATAAACAACCTCTTGAAAAAAGGCAAACAGTTATTTGTAACTGTAACAAAACTCAGAGGCGAGGCATAACACACAAAAAGAAAAACCAGCAGTTACCGCCTTGGAATGGTCAGTCGGCAAAAGGACGTATAGTAATGCCTAAACCTGGCTTGCGCAGCGCTCCAACCTCGCACTTCCTGAAGTTTTTTTTTTTTTTTATATCAAACAAACACTGTACAAATATGCCGTCAACGTAAGAGAACTAACCCTAGCACCTGCATCGTGATTTAAATCTGATAAATTGAGTGATAATATAGACAAAACAACTAGTAATAAAATAAACTTTCAACATATGTACAATATGTACCGTAGATAAAAGCCTCGGCAATCTAAGCGTTCAAAATGAGAGAGTAGTTTGAAATATAACAGTTCAAACGATGACGTATAATGAGAACAATTTAATGACCTTATTCGATGCCATAGCTTCATATGCAAAATTAGTCAACACTGAAAATTAAAAAAAAAAAGACAAGAAAGAAAGAATCGATTTTTAGGAAATCGAACCAACAAAACAAGATGCAGTATTGTGATAAGTTAATAGGTAAGACCCAAATAGTTTACCATGAAAAGACGAACATGTATCAGCAGTTAGCATATTTATAATAAAGGTACAACAAATTCCGATGATATATTTACTATGCAATCTCACGTTAAGAGCATGGAGACCAAGTTGTCCCACCTATATAGGGCACGAATGGAGAGATGAAGAGACAAGAAATCCAACAGTGAGTGCCCAATTATTTCTTTAGGTTACTTTCGGTCATCGTGCAATTTGAAAGCAATGCAAGTTCTTGACTCTCAAAGGGTCAATTACACGCAATGCATATTACGAATGGTGGCCACTTTTATACTATGCGGATGAATTTGTTTAGACATTTGGAAACATTAATATTTCTGATTGAGACAAGTATAAATTATCTAAGAACGGAACGCCCTTTTCTTTACCGGTTTACAAGATTCTGTGTATAGAACCTACTGACAATCACTGTACTAACATACATGACTTTACAAATACTGAACTTAAGACTGCTTTATGATGAAAGCTAGTACACCAAGGTTATCTTTGAAGTTATTAAGTTTCATCATAGTCAGTAAAATAAACATTGACACATGCCGCTTTCTGGAAAAAATCAATGAATATGCCCTTACTTAAAAAAAGAAGCAAAACTTCCGTGTTCCGGAAAAGTATAATGGCGATTAAGAAACAACGTTATCACATTGGTTTCTCGTCCTTACATATTATCATAGTACAGCACAATAAGACAATTCACAAGACCATATTTTGATGAAAGCTTTTAGGATTGAACATGTTATTTTAAGATTAGAATACAACTCATATCATGCCTAGTACAATAAAACCGTACGCTCCATGTAAAGGATACTAAGAAAAAAAGATATATGAAATTTAGTACAAAAAGGTTGCATGTGATTTATGTCTAAGTGCAATTATGCTTAGTGTCGAAACCTTTAGACACATACACATCCTACGGGAATTATACCTCTCGTTTCGAAAGACAATCAAAGGTACTTGTAAAGGGCGTGTTACTCAGCGATATATGAAGTACATAAGTTTATGTTTAATCTTTGTCGAAATATTTCGGCGGATATAAGTATAAGTACATTCAAGGGTGAGTTATAAGACATAATATCGGGGTCTGGTATGCCTACATATTGTTACGTGGTACAATATCGACATCTATTGAATGAACTTAATGTCGATGCTATGCATTCTATAATAAAATCAACCTCAAGAAATAGGTTTAACAGAAATGTTTAGTAAAATATGGTTAAATAGTAAAAATGATTCTCTGAAATTACACTTGAATGGTTTAAACACATCTTTTAATGGGCACTTCCCAAAACATAAATTAGACAAAGCAAAACAAGTTAAAACAAACACATCTTCGTTACAATTAATATTTGTTAAATTGCAGACGAACACAAGTAAAAGATAACCAAAACAATTCCAGAAAACACCTTTCGTACGGTATGTGCAATATCTCATTTTAATATTTTTACTCACCAGTCGACAATATGAAAAATGTAAGAAAAGCAGTACTATGAAAATAAGGGATGGGATGGGATAAGCCGGCTTTTTTGCCGATTCTGTGCAGCGGCATTTCTATCATTATAGCTCAAAGGCACTTATGGTACCCAGGGACTGAACCCGGCCGCTCCATTTTACTGACACCGACGAGTCAGGCGTTATGCTGCCCCCTTAACCCCGAGCGTTAGGAGGCAAACCACTACTACCAACTTTAAAGTCTTTGGTTTGACCCGGCCGGGGTTTGAACCCACGACCTCCTGATCCGCAAGCCGACGTCTACCACCTGAGCTATTGCGGCCTGTCCGAGCTATTTAGGTGATTAAGGTATATATAGCCAATGACCATTATTACATACATATATTTAAATTTAAACTATCTTTAAACAAATCCACTCACAGTCTAGAAAAACAATGTAGGGGATAATTAATACTAATTGTTCTCTGCTGCATCAGCATTAACACCGAACAAACTTCGGGGTGGTAATGCGGTTTTACAAGATGTGTGTTTATGGAAATGTACTACACTAGAGAATAATAACCCTTAGGTATTTGTTGTCAACCACAGAACTGCCGTCTGAAGAGACAAGGCTAATACAACCGTACTCATATTGACAATAAAGGCACATACAAGTCGCGAAAACACATGCCAGACTTAAATGTGATATGCAATCGTTGTTAGAGTTGTAATTGTAAGTTGTAAGTTTCAGATATTGTTTCAAAGGTTAGCTTGATTATGGCAAATGCATCTAGTAATCATGGAATAGCAGAAAGATAAAAAATAAAACTGGCATAATGACAAACAATTGGTGGTTCCGTCACTTGTCGCAAAGGAACACTGATGTAAGCATAAGTAACCGTTAGCCCTGTGGTTAATGATCTTACATTGAATGTTTTGGGCAACGATAGAATTTTATAACTTAAAGGGAATATAAAAGTTTGATAAACATTTTAGTCATGCATTCAGTGGCAATTTGAGGCACGACTTGGCAATTCGTTGAGGCATAGCTATTTCGGATATTAACACAAACGTTTGATCATGTAGTATTGAGAAAAAATGTACAGATATAATGTTTATGTTATAAACATTGCAATTTGGGTTAATGCATTATGCAATATCTCAAATCAATACTTTCGTCAGGTCGTTCGGATTAAGGGGTTGTAAGCAATATTTCCTATGAACAGTTGTGGGACTTGAAGCGATCTGGGACTATGAATGATTTCCAGCTGCTGTGCTACATGTTTCAATGTTCTTAATTGTTTGTGGTGTAATAGTTACATGCATGCAATAATACATAGTATATGCGTGTTTCTATGGAGTATGTTATACGCTATCTGAATTCACAATAAAGACACAATTTTACCTTTGTTATCAAGTGTGTTGTCAAGTGGACACCCTCTGCAGATATAATTGAATTAATATTGGCGAAATGATGAACCAAACAAACAAATACACAGTACACATGCAATCAAACACATACACATCTATAACACAGAATATATTGCATGTATTTAATCCTGACACCTAGGTAAATATTTCATTCAAGGTTAAGTTAAATATATTCATCAAGACAATTTATTTTTATTTTTGTCACAGTCAAAAGTAATATGATATTGATTATTGTTATTAAGGCACACACATAATCGCAATACAAATCCGAGTAGATAAACCTTGACCACTGGCATCCACAAACACGATAATATAAACGTGCGCTCAAATGGAATAAATACGTTTCCGTCATATAGCATATTTTTAACACTTTGCCATAAATTAATTTGATACAACTAAATAAATTAGTTGTATATGGGTACATTGCGTTATGAATATGCAAGAATGAGAATTTGTCGTATAAAACCTGTCTGTTGAAGTTGATTTGTTAATAGTTTCAGGAATATACAAGTAAGCATACGTGTAATAAGTGTCATATTTTATGCTGTTTTTTTTTTATCATATTTTGATAAATTTCTATTTTCTATATCATTTACAAGACCCAGACAATTACTGGAAACCTTAGTTGTACGTGAGTGAGACAAAAGGATTTCTTACGCTAATACAAATAAGGTTTCATGTGGACTAGCTAAACTCATTAAGATGGTAGATACCAATACCATGCATGTACCAAGCACATATAATCATAAATGTTCAATGGCATGCGAAAGTAATTTGTTGTGTATAAGTTAAACTTTATAATCATATTTTACAGAATTCTTTAAAACTGGACATGCAAATTACAACGAACATTTATAGCAATGTTTGTTACAACAAGAATTGAATCATAAGGGATTTGATGTACAAGTATTACCTTGTTTCAGTTGCTTTTATCTACACCTATTTAAACAAGAAATTAATATCAAAAAGGTATTTCGGTAAAAAAACATAGTAATTCAATTATTTGAATTATTTTTAACATGTTGAACGCAACTATACACAACAAGAAATTATAGGGGATAGAGCAGACCGAAACATTAAAGGCATATATGCACATATGACATTTTAATAACGATACTTGATAATGTTCGTCATTTGCAAGTAATTTTAAACAAATGATATGATACAACTATCGTCACAGAAATTGTTTAATAAGCATTCTTATTTAATCTAGCAAGTTCGAAATTGAATTTAGAATATTTTATTTAATTTGTATGAATATACCTACCTATACGGGATAGTATATGCATAGGTAAATTATTTTGATATCGATAGTTTTTCTTGAAACTAAAGAACATAATTTCTTGCTATTTACCATTTAGTGAATTTGTTTAATCATCGCATATCGTTTTATTCAAAGGGATTTAATATGATGATTTTTGTAAATTACCATTTATCATTTTCATTGAGAAAGCACGTGGATTATTTGAATATCACTTTATCATATCACATTCCTCTTTGTGTAAGCTTAACATTGTTACATAAGTTCAATCGTGTGAGTTTTAAAATTGTCGTGGAGCTTTTTGCATTTATTGTACTTATTTCTTTTTAAGAAATTATAAACAAACAAGCAAAAGATATGTGTGTAAAGCTTTAGCAATCCTCAGAACAAATTAATACATGAAATTAATCTGTGTCACAATAGTAAGAACATTAAGGTCATGGTCCTAACATTTAAAACACTATAATACAAAACATAAACAATATCCTTATTGATTGATTCTATAATATACATTCGAACACATCAAGGTCATTGTTTATAAAAAATAGCATAAACGTTTCTTACATAAACACTTTTTTTATAATGCATCGACTAATTGATTTTCACACCTTATCAATCAAGCAATCGTGTTTCTCTTCATGAAAATATATAAAGAAGAGATTATTGTCGTTCTATTTCTATCAGCTATAAAGATTAAAGTGACAATTCTGAGGCAATGCTCTTGTCTGTGATTAATTGTAAATCAGTATCAAGCCAAAACAGTTTTCCACCGTCTATGAAACTTCCTAACAGTACGAACGAATGATATCTAGATTTATTTCACTTCTGCAAGCAACAACTTCCATTGTATACATGATTTAACTTTTTGTTGTGACTAATGTTATCTTTAGCATGTCAAATATTTCTTTCTGGTACTACAGCGGCAGTTTAAGTAATGTGAATATTAACATTTAGTTACAATTGCTGCAAGTTTTTGTTTTGCCTAATTGAGTTAATTAATTAACAACGTGTACTAAAAATTGGCAACAAATATAATTTGTTATTTGTTTATATATGTATATATGTTTATATATATAATCAGACTATACCCATCTCATTTCTAGTGTTAGATGATAGTCGCTTTGTTTTTGTTTTCTTGATTCAGTAAATTTTACCGTGTTGTTTGAGAAGGGACCATCGGTGGACATAGATGAGAGTAAACTGCAACAGGTCATTTCGGCCAGGACCATAAGTGGACAGAGAAAGAAGTCTGGAATGGTATGGTTCCCGGCTAAACTGGCAATAGGTAATAACAAGTTGGGCGTCCAGATGGCAGGGCAATTTGAACACGAACGTTATTTTGTCGAGTTAATTATTATTATTAAAACGAGAATGAAACATGTTTGCAAATCGGCACGATTACTGATTTCCAGGATCTGCTGAGCAGCAGACAGCACCGTCCTAACAGAAAAACAAACATTCTTATCAATTTAGTTGAAATCACGCATTAATTTTGCCAGTATTTGCACTTTTAACAAACCAGTCAATTTCGTAATGGACAGCCTGACACGAAGTATGTTTCCCAGGATCAGCCTTTGTTTCAGAAGCGGAATTTTCATTGACATTTCCTATACGGCAGGACAATCGGCATAATGGGCCATATACATTTAAGCCTATTGGGGCAAACAGTTTCAGACCATTTGAGCATACAGGCTCAGCCTGTTGGGCACGCAGTTTCAGATTACTTGATCATCTTGATCTAGTTGAACATACGCTTGAATGTCAGTTCTATATTACGGATGGCTGTCTTGGGTTGCCTTTAACGACTATTCGTCCAATATACCTGCTTTGACAGTGGCTTAGTACGATCGGCTCGACAACCATGCCCCGCACACTGCCATTATCAACGTGAGTTAAAGGTTGTATTGTTTTGTAGATGTAAAGATGTAAATAAATAAATATAATAATTAAATGCCTTGTCATATATGCGTTTACTGTTCGGGACGCGACATGGGTGAACGATAATATTTCTGCCATTGTTGATCTTAAAAAGAAGGCATACTTGTCTATTAAAGATGTCAGAGTGAAATCTGTTCGCACGTAAGGCGTCCTTGTTCTCTTAGAAATAATATAAGTATAGTTGCAGTATGGAAACACTTATGCAGCAATGCATAAGCCATCCTGCATTTTATGAAAATATTTTACACAAGTTAAAGAAAATCAAGGGTCTGAATAACGTGTCGGACCTCTTTACAAATCTTCTGAACATTTGGTCCAGACAGTTAAAACCTGGAAATCCATCGTTGTACTGCAATGATTGCAATTGAGCCTTATACTGTCAATAACTATTAAATTACGCGATGACCGGACAGGTCATTGAGACGAGATGCAAACAGTGACTTAAAACCGTAATTGGAGAGTCACTATTGAATTTCTTGTCTATTCATCTCTACGGCCGTGCCCTTTACAGGTGAGAACACTTGAGCAGTCTCCATGCGCTTGTCGTGAAATTGCACAGTAGGTATAGCATCGGGATTTGTTGTAACTTTCATACAAAATATGTTTATTGCGGATATGTCTTCAGCCTTTAAGGATAAATAATTTGAATCTCATTACTGTTAACTCTTCTAAATACTATATTTTTTGTTAGTTTGCGGTTTTTTTTTCGATTATCTTTTTCATGTTGTCATTTAAACTTTATTTATGACTTTTTTTTGGCATATGACGACAATAAATCTTTCGTATTATACGTCATCGAATTGGCTGTTTTATTTCAACTATTCTCTCCATAGCAATTATTATGTTTGCGAGGCTCTTATCTACTGTATATAGTGTATATATGTTGAGAGGTCATTTTATTACTAGTTATTGTGTCTATATATTAGTTCATTTCATTAGTTTTAACGCCCGATGCAGGTGCTTACTGTAAGTTTCCACACTTTGAAGGGATATTTATATTTACACTGTTTGTTTGTTAGAAACACCTTCAGGAAGTGCGAGATTAAAGAGCTCCACAAACTACGTTCAGACACCCCAGTCGGTCGTTTTGCCGACTGACCGTTCCAAGGCGGTAACTGCTGGTTTTCGTATTTTGCGTTTGTCTTGTCTCTGTATTTTGTCAGATTTACCCTGTTAATTTTCATGTGATCTTTCCGTATTTCCTCATTTAAATCTCCCAAAATAATGTGTTATACTGAAAATGAATCCTTGAAATTGAAGGTATGTGTCGGATGCTAATGAACTTGGTATTAACTTGCTATTACCTACCAGTATGCCTAGCGGTTTATTACAATTGCAACACGTACCTCAACAAAACACGCTGCACAGCTGTTTTATATTTGTTTTACATTGGAATGATGGAAATTGTATTATATAGTGCTAGAGCTAAAACGCTAAAGACCCTTTGTGTACTCTACGGTACAGCGTAGTGTTTGGTACCCGTTGCAATTTCGGGCTCTGTCTTGCAAGAATGGTATGTATGTAATGTGAGATAACATAAACGCATTAGCGTTAGACTTTGAAAAAATATAAACACATAAATCACCTCTTTTGTTTCGTTCATCCGTTTTCTTTTTTTTCATATTTTATACATTGTCACCAATATCAAACAATTACCATGTTTGTACATGTTCACGTTTTGTTTGTTGTACCTAGTAATATAGTAGTGTACTTTGAAACAAACACATATTAAACCAAACTGAATATAAACTATTTCGGATAAATAAAATGACAGAGAACCGCGATCTATTCATGTGGAATCCTGCATTTATGCTTTTTTGGTTAGAGGTCATAATCTTAACACCTGAGAAGGGCTGTGATTTGTGTCATTATCTTTCAGAGACTGGAATCGTTCACGGTTGTCTTCCTCGGTTGCCTTATATATGATTTCTGTTTGTTATTTCGATTTAATTTTTTTTTTTTTTTTTTTTTGCAATGCGATGATCACACATCAATGATTTAGTGTTACCAATATTATATATTGGCATGTTTTTGTTGTTGCGGTCATCCCTCAATCCTCATATTCGTAGCTTAATGTGCTTCTGTGTAAAGAACTTGTGTCTTACATCAGCGTTAGAGAATCGTGTGTGTGGATCAGTGGTTATGGTATTGGTTTCTTTTATCAGCAAACCATGTTCGAATCAGGCTCGGTTCTAGGAACCGTTAAGGCTGTGTATCCTAGTACTTTCTGTTATTTGGCATTTGGTCTCACGGTGCATATTTCACTGTTACAGTAATGCGTATTTGCCTTTGTTTAAAAGTGTTCTAATTTGCATATATGATGTAAATCTCAAAGGACGTGTTCATTCTTTCCTATGCCTTTTAATTGATATGAAATATATACTTTCCACTTTCGACACATTCTCGTGCGTTAAAATGGTAGTTAAACATGATAAGAAGTTGTGTTCATATCTTAACATCAAGATTTATATTGTGAAATACACGGTATAGAATAATTTTGGAATGTAATATAAACAATTACAACAATCTCTTCGGCAATATAAAACATTAATATAAACGACGACAGAATGAACTGATGCTCATTGCATCTCATCGTCTATCATCAATCCCCTATCTAAATTATAGTATAAAGTGCGCTAAAGTTAAGCAAAAATGACACTGACGGACTATAATACAGTTAATATTCGCAATAAAAAATAATACCAGTTCATAACATCTGAAGGAATTGTGCGATTGCACAAACAACGAATTTATGATTTAAAGAAAGGAAATTTTTGACGCAATTCGTTTGGCCTGAATAAATACCAGTTTAAAGTTGTTTGAACAAAAATAAAAACATATTCTTATCATTGTATGTCACACAATACTACTTAGAAACAAGTGAAACAAACGTTGATTATTTTATGGTTTCCTTGACATGGCGTTATTCTGGAGGACTTTATTAAAATGTGCTATCAAAGTGTTGTTAGGGTGGATGTGTGAATAATATACATGTACGAATGTATACAATGTTGTCCTCAAAACTGTGTGCCTTTTTATCGCTAACTTGACAACACGCAACACGAAGCTGGCAGAATGTTCTCACATGAGTACACAACAAGTATATCGTGGTCTGTAAGACACAGGCCAAAAGAATGGCACTTCTTCAAAGTTAATGTGTTGTCCTAATTGCGAGGGATGATTGACTAACGAATTAACCGATTAACGAATATTATTATGACATACTACTACCTGTAACATATATGACGAACATTATGAGACAACTACAGAAAATACAGCCTAAAATTAGAATGTAAAAACTATAATTCGATTATCTAGACTGTCCATTTTGAAGTGCTATCTATTGTAGACCTTACATTTTTCCGGGTTTATTGAAATACTATACCACCTGTGCTTGGCACCGAACACGTATCGCAATTGCCACATCAGGTATTTATTGTTTCAAGGTTGTTGTTTTTACATTCCATAATAACCCAATTTAATTCATTAAAAAATAACCACAATGTCTATTATTAGACAATTGCATGCCTTTAACTACTGTTGGTATACAATGTTATAGTTTTATTTTTTTTATTATCTATGTACATATTCATAGATAACAGTAAATAGTTTTATTACGATATAAGTAAGATATTCTTCAAAATAATCACTTCAACATCAATTATTGCAAGAAATAACACTGCAATGTAAGGAGACAGATCGATTTAGGTTACCAACGATGCTTAAAACCCCTTAAATGGTATCAGGTAAGGCAATTTCAAACAAAGAAATTGTCTCGGCGGTAGGGTGTTTTTGCTAGACAATTGGCTTTGTAAATATAATTTGTGTGGAAATTCTGAGAAACTTTTCACTTGGTATACAAATGGGTTGCAAGAAAATTGTATTAATGTCTTGTATGATTGGTAAAACTAGATGTAACACTGGTGCAGTTATTGACCAAATAACGAAGACAAATAATGTCAGAAACGTAAGGACAGCAGGCAATTAGGCACTTAATTTTTATACGTACAGCAGTGATGGTGTAGAAATTCAATTCAAATCAATTGAATATATTATTCTAAACCCAAGATTGTTGATTTATGAACAAAGTAAAATTTAAATATATACCGGACCTGGTAGCGCACTCGGTAGAGCGTCAGCTCCAGGTACGGGAGGCCCCCGGTTCGATCCCAGGCCGCGACATACCAAAGTCGTTAAAAATGGTAGTGGTATAGCTCCCTTGCTAACGCTCAAGCGAATATAAGGGTAGTTCCACGACTGGTTGGCCGGGTGTCAAGATAATGTGACTGGGTGTGGTATCATGCAAGGTGTTAACGGCATGCTATACACAGTGAAGGCAGCACTATATCTGCTTCAAGTGGACACCGTCTCCAGATAACTGAAATACTGTTGGTGGGACGATAAACCCACTAAACAAACAAACATACATTTAAATATGAAATATAAAGTTTATAGAAAAGGGTAAACTCCAATTTGTTAACGTTTCTTTATTTAGTAAGATGTCTTGAAGATTGTATTTACATATTTTAAGATCGCCCACGCAATCGCATTCATAGACAGATATGGTTATATTACAATGTTGCAATATAAATAGACTTTATATCGAAAAAATATATTCAAAGAAAGGCGAAACCAGCCGTAAACGTGCATCAAAAATGTTTCGATACCGTACTTCTAAGATTTAAGTTTAGTAACAGTACACCATCAGTTAATAGGACGTTGATACGCCTAATCCACGCCTGTTCAACGTTTAAAGAACGGTCGTATTGAGATGACATTTTACGTTGGCCAAAGTAGAAATCTGAAAGGACACTAAACGCAAATAGACATAGAGAATATTGCTAAAAGTATATTACGATATGTAATGACGTGTTGCTAATAATGGGATGATGTCCCATTGGTCCACGGAAACGAAAGACAGTGTCGCTATCATAAGATAAAGCTGACATACTTGTGGAAATGATGGCGTTTCAGGTCAATACATTCCATAATGGAATAGAAGATTTGACTCTCATGCAACTCAAGTCGTGTATGTATAGATAACGGATAAACAGTGGATCACTTAGATCGTGTATCGCATATTCAGTTCAAATGTTTATGTTACACTCTTGCTAGCAACCGTTTATAATTCATGCTTTTACAATTATATACAAACTCGCAATATTATTGTTGGCTATGTTGATGGAGCAATATGTAGCAAACAAACAAAGAAAGGACGACATTTCGAATAACAGTGTTAAACGCTAATTTAAACATATGTGGTATACGGTAAAGATAGGAAAATGATGAGCTACAAGAAGAAGTATTTTGAAAAGTATAGCTTCCATTGTTTTCAGATGCGTTCTAGGAAAAATGGGGTTGTAGTTATACTGTTGGTTTATGTAATTATGTGATTGTGATAAGAATTTATATTAAATATTAGCTAACAATGTATCTTTAATATACAATAATTCCCAATACCAGTTTAATTACAATTTGGCGTGATATATTCAGACACAGCTAAAATTGCAATGGATACGTATAAGTTTGTATTCAACGGATGGCTGTCAGAGTCATTTCGTGTGCCCAATAATATATAATGGAATAATTAAAAGTAATATGCATGTAAAATTATTAATTATACTGTCATTAGAACAAATCCGTAATATTGCCAGAGATTATTGCTTTCTTAATACGTGTTGTCACGTTATGACACATCAAACGCACCTCCATTAATGGCGACATATCTGTTATCAAGAAATGAAAAGACGCAAAAAGGCAAAAGTACATTACATTTTAATTAATAGACTTATTCATTACATTGCTTTTGGCATTTCTTCGCAAAGTTAGAAAACGAGGTTCTGTTTTTGTGAATTGTTTAATTCTAAATGCATGCAATTATCAAATTATACTGTACAATAATGAAACCAACATATTTAAAGTGACAAGACATTATTTTGTATGACAAATACCAAGATACAAAATACAATATATTTAAAGTACAAACATATTGTATTACATCACATTAAACCGTTACGTTTTGTTTTTGAGCTGTTAAACAAGGCACTGACAGTGTTGTTCATATAGTCAAATCAAATAACTTTTGACTATGGTAAAACTGTCCAGGCATTCGAGCTTGTAATTAGTTATATAAACAGCAAAACAGCATACACAAGTTTATAACAATGCTGCTTTACCCATATTTGCATCAAAGTGTCAAATTTAACGTAGGGTGGCAGCTTCTAACAACAGAATAAATCAGTCTACCCCAGTCACTGTATGTGACTTTAATTGTTGTTATCTGGTAACATTGCATCAAACCATTTTGGACAGGACCTAGTAAAGCAATCGATAGTGCTGCGGATCCAGGTACAGGATGTCCCAGGTTCGATCTCAGGTAGCGACAAACCAAATTTGTTATAAATGGAAGTGGTATAGCTACTTTGCTAACGCTTAAGCAAAGGTATTGATAGATTCATGACTGGTTGGACCGGTGACAGGATAAACGATACACCCAATAAACAACCAAACTAACAGACATCTTGATGAATATATTAATGCCATTTCTGGCATAAATAAACGTTAAATCGTCACCACATACCGATGATCCTTATTTAGGATATTTAAAAAATCCATGCAGAACAAGTTATAGTCAAGAAAAGTTTCCAAGATGTAATAAATAGAGAGACCTACTGCCGACATGAAAACACACGCTGCTTCAGATTTCCTTTTGTTAATTTTCTATTTTCTTTCTTCTTGTTCTTAAGTAGACTACATGCTCTTCCCGCCTGCATGTGTGTTCTTGCGTCCGTTCATCCATCTACGTTATTTGTTTAAAATGCTATTCCTACTACAATTCAATAAATTCAATAAAGGGAATTTCATCCTCAACAATATATTGCTTTTGAGTTGCACAATTTGTATTTACAGATTTAACCAATTTCCTCGTTGTTTTGGGTTGCTTATGTTTGCTCTAGTAAATTATTCATTGTCAATGAAGGTTAATAGAGTAATGGCGTATTGGTAGAAATATCTTCTAGTAATTTACCTTTACAGCTGTTGTATTATATGAAGTAAATTTTGTTAAGTTCGTGTTACTATCGTATGTGCTATTATGCTTGTCAGTTAGTATGTATATTGTACTTAAATCGTCAATACACTGCCTTCAGTTTTAGCATAGAGTTATCTAGTTGTTCCTGAATGACTTAATATTGCATCGCCATAATCTACACATATGCATGCATGTGACGTTTATGCACTTTACGATTTATTATTTCACACATAATTGCAAGTCTGACATACAAAATAATGTATTGAGTTCTTTAGTAAGAAACAAATTCTTCCTTGAACACATAAGTATATCTGGTACTTTTTACCAAACCAACTTATAACTTTTAACAAAACTCGAATTTTAAAATAAACATAATTACACATTATTAAATAAATTTAATACGTCAAAAAAGAACAAAAATACAAACATATACTGAAAGTACTATTTAAAATGTTGCTTTTTGTTGATTTCCAACTCTACAATCTAGTGGTAGTTCATCGCTCTCCTGCACTAACGAACCTTTATAAGTACGTTTTGAAAGTTCAAATGTTGAAGTCCGAATTTAAATATTTTGCCAGTCGCACTGCAACAATGCGGCAATCAATTTCAACTGATCAGTTCATTTGATTTAAACCATGCCCAATTAATGATCATTTGTTTTCTTTTTCGTTAGTCCTCTGTTTTACAACTTTCTGGTATTGATTAAGTTTCGTTTAACATAACTTTGTTTTTTTATTATTTGTATGGAATAATTAACTAATTTTAAAGTGTTTGTATTTCCAGTAAAACTTTATCATTGTATTATGTACGCAGTTTTGTGCGCAGTATTTTTTCAATATTTACATTCCATATTGTTAACGTATTCTTATTCACCACTACGGTTCGATATATTCTTCAAAGAAAACGCAAAGTGTAACGATACCAAAATATATATTTGATTAAATTTGCTCAAGGTTTCATATCCCGTCTGTATTTGCATCGACCTAACTGGAAAACATTTACTTAATATATATTGGAACGAAGTATTTTTGTTGGTTACGATGGTATGAACAATGAAATGTAAATTGAACGCAAAACAAATCAGTTGCTGCACAAATACTATTAATGTCACCGTAACTGACATCTTTGTCTCGGCTTTATGTACTTTGGAGGCAAACAATATACGTGTATTGGTCTACTGGGATTGGTGGTCCTATAAGTGCTGATTCTGCAGGTTCTGATTGGATTTGTCTGTGGCGAGATTAACTTTTCATTAGTAACAACAACCGCTCGTCTAGAGAACTTCCTTTTCAAGTGATCCAATATCTGATTACTATGATTACTATCTTCCGAAAGTATAACTGCTGTGTCGACATATGTTTCACTTTTCTAAAAGTCATTTGGAAAATGAGTTTCCATTGTCAGTGTTACATCTATCAAGGCTGTCGTAGAATCTCAAATCTGTTCAATGAGACAGGGTAAAGAATTTTATGAATATTAAGACTGCAGATTAAATTTCACCCGGCGGGCTTACTGCTACAAAAAGGATGTCGTGGTCATGCGCCACGCGTATAATTCTTACGATCCAAAATAACACAATCACAACAATTTATTAAATACACAACCTCAGGGCGATCGCAAGACGACCTACGGTCAATGTACAATGGCCTAGATGCGCACTCTGGCATTGCCACCATATATAATTTCTTCGGCTTCTGGAAAGTTGAAAGAAAGGCTTATCGCTAAATATTATTTCACCAACATATCGTCATACGCCTTACAAAGACTGGTACGCTAGTACCAGAAGGCACTTATTGAGTGTCTCAGGTTGCGGCAAGCATCACCCGTAGCACAAGCAAGAACGGACACAATTGTTAACGTTCTTATATTTAAGTTGAGCTTTGTACCTACGCATGTTGCATGTCATATTGTTATACCTGTTGAAATACTCGTGTTATATTGGCAAAATTGTTATTTATTCTTAAGTTTACTTTTAGGCATTTTTTATATACACTATTGAGAAAGGCATTAAAGGAAAGAATAATTTATTTATTTATAACCAGGTTAGTGTTGACATACATAAATGTTATCATGCTAGGCCCGAAAATAAGAAAGCACTCGGCAGACCCTTATGGTTTCTGATGTTTTAGCCACGCATAATAACATTTATCTATATGAACAATAACCTGGTATTCTCTATATAAACTTAGACCAAAAATTTAAATCATGTTATATTGTTATCTGGGTAATAGGCTCCGACCGCCATAAATATTTTTAGCATAGAACTATGTGGATTGTCATTGTGCTTATTTAAATATTTGGTAGGTACAGCATTTAGAACGTGTGTCTTTTCGAAATGTGTGCTTTATATGGGCAGTGTATAGAGTCGTCTTTACTTTGAATAGTGTATGCGTTTATGATGAAATTCCCGATTGATATCAATTAATTACCCTTATCTCACTCCCAGTGAGGCTCCAGGTAGTTAACGCAGGGATACCGGATATGAGGTATGATTCTCCCTTCATTAACGACTAGCTGTATTATTTGATTTTCTATTAAATCGGCCAGTACAGTACTGACATATTTGTTTCCTTGTAATCATTCATTATATTCTATCTTAAGTAATGGACAGTGATCGATACAATACATACATCTGCTGTTCAGCCATATTTATTTGGGCCATTGGCCTAAGATTTCGGGAGCAGGCAAGCGATACAAGCTCATTGGTATGCGTCTAACTCAGAACATGTTTTGTTATAGTTTAAATTGATACGTTTGCGGGCACTCTAGTTTTAATGATGTTGCTGTGAATTTAAATAACAGGAACGTTTAGTTATCATATGTGCATCTGATCTGATACTCAGTATGTCCATCGGACAATAACAATACTTTATTTCCATTGATTTAATTTCTTAAGCACCAACAAGATTCCAATTGTGTCCGCAATGTTTTTGTGCAGGTCTCTGTTCGTTCAAGCGTTGTAATGTCAACAGTAAAAAAGAGTGTATGATTTTGAGTTGTATGACCAACTTGTTGAGACATATTTTGGAACATATATTTTACAACATATGGGTTTTATTAGAAACTTAACATGACCTGACGTGTTCTTCCTCCGTTTTGAAGCCAGAGGTAGACCTTTTTCACCTGAAAAGGCTACAGCGGTTCTTCACTCGATAGTCAATACTCATATAAATTAATAATAACTTTCGTAACAAAATTGGCCGTCAGTCCAGGCTGTCACTATTTTGTGTAATTTGTGTATGCCACGTTTCTATCTAAGTTTACAGCAGAAAAAATATGTAACCTTATTAATAAATAATGTCTAAATGTCCTTGTCTAATCCCTCGGCATTTGGTAGATAAACTATTGGCACCCTGCCATGGGCAGTGGTTCTATAACCTATTTTTTTGTTACGACAGATCATCGCCAGGTGTCAAGCAATGCAATCAATCTGATAATGTACTTAGTTCTAACTAGCACTAAGTGAAGCCCATTTCAGGTACTATATATCCCCAAAGCTGTGATAATCACCAATGTAACATTCACACAGTTAATTTGTGTTATGTTCTTGTTGACATGAACAAATAAAATAAAAACTAGAGATTTGAAGAAATACCAAGGTCACAATACCCTTGAAGTGGGGATATTGTGCACAAAAAACTTGTAAAACTTTACCTTTAAATGACTTTGTAGGGCTTGCGATTTGCCGGCATTTTTGCCATTACTGTGCATTGATATCATTATATCACACTGATTGAACCCGGCCGGTCCATTATACTGATACCGACGAGTCAGGCGTAATGTTGTCCCCTTAGCCCAGAGCGTTAGAAGCCCAGAGCTGTATCCACATAATGCAAGCGCTTAATCGATAGCAGATTGTATATCAGCCCCTATTGCTTCTTAAGCTGACAGTGGTTTGACTCAGACTCAGATAACTGTGCTATAAGTATGGTAGTTTCAGACAGTACATAATGATCTAAAGATCAAAGCGTCATTCACTTCCGTTTTTTTTCTCTGGTGCTTAATTATATTTGTCTGCGTGAAACAAAGTTATCGGATAATATAGAGTCTCAGCTGACGGTACCGGTCATGTGTCCTCTGGTCAGTGTGTCAAAAGAAGAGCGTCTTTACGTTACAGTGTTGCGAAATCGTTAAACACATGATTTGATTAGTTTGTGTTTGATTTCCCATGCATCAATTAAGCAACGAAGTCATTTAACATGTTAAATGCTCCTGGAGGTACTTCTAAGAAAGGCAAACAAGATAAAATATGAAACAGAACAGAAAGCGTATGAACATGGAATTATGACCTAGTATTCAACATTTGTTAAACGTGCGATTCACCCATAGAAGACAGCTTGTCTGCTGCTGCACTGTTATCACATATGCATATTAAATCACACTGATTCACTTATATATATTACCATAAGGTTATAAGAAATTATACAAATTATAAACGTATCAGACACAGCACAAATGAGACTTATTTTCTATCCTTTAAAAAGTCTTTTTCAACTTGCACTGATCGACAATTCCTTCCTTTTTTCTTCAGAAACGTGTTCCGAAATACCCGGAGAAGGGCTCTGAGGCTCTCAATGAAGTTTATATACTTTTGTTTTAAATGGTCGTGATCTCATTGTTCTGAGTCCACTCTCCCACATAACCTGTTTCTACCCGGCGATCCAGGAAGACCAAATTCTTGACAAGCGGTATTGATTAGAATTTTCTAATTAGGTCCAAGGCTGCTGCCCACATTTGATATCGGAACTACGACCTGTACGTTTGTCCTGCACATATAAAACAGTGAGAAAAATATCAAGATACTATTCTAAACCTGCATTGTTTTCAGTTTGTCGGTATTTCGAAAATACAGCTTTACCTGTTTCAATCAGAAACACATTCATCGTAATTAATGCGTACACTAGTGTTTCCTAATATAGTCAGACAGTTTAAGCACATGACTGTTACGCACGAGAACAGCCAATTAAAGGTATATTTTCTAGTGTCCACTTATATGTAATGGCGATTCGCTGTTATCTGTAAACATTCGTTATCATGAAGGATACTGTAAAATAAATGCACTTAAAAGCGAAACAACTCGAGAACTAAGGCCTTACTTGGGTTTGGCTAAGAAAAACATTAAGCTCTTGGTAAGGTTCGTAGGAACTTAGAAACCAAAGGGAGCCTTTTGCAGTTATTTTGAGGCAATGATGTTTTAGGTAAGTAATTCTGTATCACGCTCCATTACTGCACCCTGTTTAATCTGATTTAGCATTAAATAACAACGTGCTATCAATACATGGAAAGTTGCATAACAAATAACGGTAGGATTGTGGCATAATATGTTTCTGCCATATTTCAAAATCAGCTCTTTAGGGTTCGTGTCAAAAATGCAATGAACAGGTATGTCAGTCTAGGCGAGTAATATATTAAGTTATTAATGAAACAGAATAAGTGCGTTCAAATGAAGTTATTGACCATATTTAGGTATAGATAATATATGTAAATTAAGAAGGGATTTATGACAGAATAAACAAGCGTAGGTATAAGGAAATTTTAGGCGGACGTGTATGAGTGAATGTTCATGTATTTTAAGACAATGATTCTAACCACTTCATTTCTTTAAAACGGGGGTTGATTTAATACTGCAATATTCAAAATTAAATATATGTCTACTCTCTTTATTACATGTTTTATAGTGCTCATTGTGGCTAAAATTACATCAGAATCATTATTCGACGTTAAATATTTTACTTACTGAATACTCCTTAATCAAATTTAAATATATGTATAAATCATCAATGTACTGTTTGATATTGTGCATCTTTAATTTGTTGGCGATATTCCCAACACAACTATTGATAAAGGAACATATGGTACACAGACTTTAATTGTGTGTACCAATTTAGTAAAAAAAGAGACATCCGAAATTGAAGCTTTTCCTAAGCCAGGCGAAAGCAAACTTTAGGATACTTTTGTTGATTGAGAGTAACAAGACGGATATGTTAAGTTGGTCGGTTAGTTAACGCCTCGGTCTCAACGTGTGAGTTGCATTCGTCTAGTGGTAAATAAAATATCAAATCAAATATTAATAGTTGTGAATTTTCACTAAGCTCTCCCCATTTTTAATAGTTTGTGTTGAAAAGGCAACAGCGTCTAGGTGTGTTTAAGTGTAGTTTGATCCCACTTAAAAAATCTTGTAAAACTATAAACACGGAACTGGGCAATCCCTATAAATAATGTACAGCTTTGCATTCAAAGCAATATTTTACCCTTTTAACCTAGTTGTAAGATGTTGATAAAACAGTTCTTATTAAAATTCTCGCCAGACCTTTCAAAGAAATGTTATAATTACAAATTTGTAATAGCCTGACATTCAATTCAGCCAGTAATATAGGCATAATGACAAAAGCGACGTATGACATATCAAGTGTCGGTGTGCCATAAAACCCCAAATCCATAATGACAACACTTTATCAGAGGCATTCATTTTGAAATTAATGGTTCTTTTCCAGATGCTAGCTGTTCGGCAAGGAATTAAAAAATCGTAGAGGCAGATATTTAACACATTTCATTTTAACCTAATAATTAAAACCAGGTTATGTTATGAAATTATATATATATATATACATAAATATTGTTTTATCAATATGTTACAATTCGAAACTAGTTTAAAAGTATGAAAGATTGCTTTGAATATAAAGTTGTATATTCTGTAAAAAAACATATATATACAAAAATATACTTATTACGATTATGTCTTTTTCGCGCACAAAAACATTTATGATTCATTTTTTTCTAGCTTCCCTATTTATTTTAATAGTTATTATTGTTTAATCTTAAGCAATAATGCACCTCCTTTGAAGTATTTTACGTTTTGTCATTTGGTATATTTAGTAACTAAAAAGACAATTTAGCCGGAACCTATTCAGTTTAGAAACCTCGAATTGTTTTCTGGTCTTGATCGTCCATTACTGATTAAAATATGTTGATAAAACACAGAATGTAAAGGTATATTTTTATTAATCTGCAATCACGTATGAATATCTCTCGAGATTGTTCATAGCAGTTATTTTATCTAAAGGCAATTCCATAAATGGTACATCAATTAGAATATACTCTCCAGACAATTACGATCGGAAATTGAAAAGAAAAAGACATTTAAGATATTGGTCACGATAATGGAAAAGCCAACTTAACTACGACATAGTTTTTTTCTACTAGGGACAACTCTCTGCTTAATAGAATATTAGATTCATATTTTATATACACATCTCCTCAAATATGTATCGACGCACGCACTGGTTTTAAAATTGTGTTTCTAATATTCTTATATATGCCCATGTACCATTACTTCACAAAATGTCTGGTGTAAACAGTTGTATGTGTCTTTCTTCCGGCTATATATCATTTAAAAAAAGGAATGGACAATGGACACGCATTTTGTAATACAGTAAATCATTTTACTAATGCACTAATGATAGTTTCTTACATATCAAACACGTGATTAATTCGTTTCTTGTTATGATTTGTTTGGAAAAAAAGGACTTTGGAAGACTATTGGTTCACGGTCTAGACTACAGATGCACAACATAAGTATAACTTTGCTCGTACTCATTGTAATTACAGATTTAATATTGACTTTTAAGATATTGTGGTGTTAGAGGTTGTGCTGGATGTCCACATGTCGTACCGTCCTTGTGATACCTTTAGGTTATGTTTTGTTTGTTAGTTTTTGATAAAATATATTTCACATGTTTGTCAATGCCGATACGTTAGGTGCAGTCTATCATATTTGCATTTAAGCAGGAGTTTAACCAAGAATTTGGGTTCAATCGTTTGTTATTTGTTTTGTTTTGTTTTGTGTCTGATTTTGTTTGCTGTATTTCGTTGTTTGTGTTTATCAGTCATCTAGGTATTATGATTCTTGCATTGCGATGGACTTTTTTTTTTTCGATTAAAGGAACTTTAAAAAATTATCAAGACGAGAGCTTCACATATTACTCCATACAAATTATTATATTAAGTCTTTCTTTTAATATTTGCATCAACTCCTGTGTCTAAGCTATGCACTATTACAGAAATCCTTGAAGTTATTTCTTGAACGTGCAAATTAATATTGAAATTAAACTATCGCACATACGCAGACCGTACAAATCTACTAGTTCAGACAGTTTAAAATTATTGTGAACATTGTATTTATTTTTATCTTGTATTTCTTTTTTAATGTGCCTTCTAGGACCATGAGTAGATATCATGGCACAGCGAGCATGGTTCACAATACGTTTGCAGTTCATACATTAATTCGAAAAGGTTTATTTAGAGCCAAATGTTAAATTATTGGCTTTCATATATGTAAAAATGGAAACACAACTTAAAATAAATCTTCATATAAAAGGAAACACATAATCATCATTAAACACGCATCACAAACACACACACACACACACAATTCTTAATCATGAGAAGAGTTGCATTTTCGAGTTGCGCTATCCCATAATGTATACACTTCGAATTGTTGTCTTTGACGTTGGCAGTCAATCTCATGTAATAAAACCATTTTGACATGACATGCATCAACACGTTTTTGCCATAACTCGCAATAAAAAAGAGCATTCAGGAAGTCCGTCTTAAATAATCGATACACTAAACAGGGACAATTAAAAACGAAAAAAATAAAACAGAAATTGGTTAGACAAAAATAAAATGTGTTCTTTAAAAAAACTTCCATTACTATAAAATAACTTTGCCGAGGCTTTTACTTACTGTACATACTGTACATATGTTGATAGTTTAGGTTATTACTAGATATTATGTAGGTATATAAGTTCATTGTATCTGTTTTAACCCTCGATGCAGGTGCTTACTGTTATTTGTTTCACTTTGACGGGATATTGTTATTTACTGTGTTTGATTGATAGAAAAACCTTCAGGAAGTGCGAGATTGAAGCACTCCACAAACCAGGTTTAGGCACCCCAGTCGGCCCGTTTGTCGATTGATCGTTCCAAGGCGGTAACTGATGTTTTTTATGTGTGTTATGTCTCGTCTCTGTTTTGTCCCATTTACATTTACCTTGTTTGCCTTTGTCCACTGGTAGATAAACTTTAATATCTGTGGAAAGGACCTTTTCTTTTCTACCTATTGTTTCTAGAAACACAATCGCTCAAAATGTCTAACGATTAATTAAGAACAGAAAAGCAAATTCACAATTGTAAGAATAACCTTCAACTATTCACTAAAAATATTCCGTATGTGTGCATGTGTGTGTGTTAATCTTAATGTATTATCAGGTCCTCAATAAGTCACCAAGGCAACCCAGTGTATTTTGAAAAAGTCAATGTAATATAATATCATTAGTCTGTCGATCTTCCGCTAGATGAAACTACGTGCAAAATGTCTATTTGATGGACAATTGATGTAATCTGATAAATGATTCTTTAATTTGATCGCTGGGCATTTTATATATTAAAACTACGTCGATATAAATAGATGATATTATTTGCAGTGCTACGATGTAAGATTAGAATAAAGAAATCAACCCTGAGAATAACGTGGTAAGTGCCATCAAAAAAGTTGAATAACCACTATAACAATAAGGAACTCGTCTAAAGAACAATTTCATGAAATTGTTTTTGTAGTACAGTCAACTCTCGTTATTTCAAAATCGGTTATTTCAAATATCCGGTTATGTCAAACTGTTTTCTACGGTCCCGTTTTTTTCCCTATAGTTTCTATATAGTTTGACTCCGCTTAACTCAAATTCGGATATGTCAAATTATCGGATAACTCAAACTAAATTATTTGTCCCTACACGTATCAAACTGTTGAAATCAGTTGGTCTATCTCAAACTTCAAATTGCTATAAGATGTAAATCGGCAACAATAGTGATTTTCACACCTACCGTGAAACTCGCGAAGATTTGGGCGCGAGTTTTATCGCCAATTATCGGCAATCAGGATTTCACATAATTAAGAGGTTAATCGATTATTATTTAATTAGCTGATTTAATGAACAACAATTTCGTTAATCTTTTAACGCTGATTAAAGTGTTTCAGTTTGTACTTGTTGTTGTAAAAGTTTTTGAGAACTTGCAGGTATCAGCTTTAGGTAGACACAATTAGGCCATGCACTTACGACGACGCAACAACCTACAATAAAAAGAAGAATATTAAATTACATTGTAAAAAATCTAATAACACTTTAAACATGCAAAACCACACAAACTTGCAGAAACTTAGTTTACAGTGGCAGATATAACAAGGAATTTCAGTCATTACCAGTCATCGTGTAGCAGGTAAGATTTTTAATATTTACACAAACTATCCTTAAATTCGGATATATCAAACTTCGGATATCTCAAACTATTTTCTACGGTCTCTTGAAATTTGAGATAACGAGAGTTGACTGTAATTGATAAAAGCTAATTGTTTTGATTAAATTGAACTTTATCTTAATAATAATAACGAAAGTAGTATTTAAACTTATTTGATCTAGGAGAAACATAATGTGCCCTGTCATATATGATATCAGTCTGCCTTCATTTCTCTATTAATTGTATGAAAAGACAATACCTAAAAGCCGCAAAAAAACCGCCAGCTCTTTACAATGGCTATTTTTTTATCTTTCTAAGAACGACTTAACAATAATTAAATAGCACGACTTTTTTCATATTAATTTATCGATCATTGAGATTTATATGTTCGTCATACAGATTTCAGAAGTTTCAAAATACAGAAGCTGAAGATGAAAGTGTTTACCGTGGTCACACTTGACGTCTGAGAGTTAGCACTCTGACGATATTGATACTGTAGTAAATTTATCAATGACACATATGTGCATTCTTGACTTTACATCTAGAGAACGAGACTAGTGACTGTCCTCTGAGTAGCAAGAGCGAGCAAGTTAAATATGTAAGCGTTATAAGAAAGAAAGCAAGGGATTCCAGACATAAAAGGAACAAAGATAAGAATATATATGACACAATCCTATAAACATTGCAACATATACAACAATTCGGAAAAAAAACTGAGGACAAAGATATTCACATGTAAGCCAAATGTAAAAGAATAAATTTGTGATGAGACATTTAACAATAACAGAAAACTTGTCAGTTAACGCCTTGGAACGATCAGTCGGCAATATGGACCGACTGGGGTGCTTAAGCCGGTTTCACTGCTATTGTAATTTGTATGCATCTGTGAGAGCATACCTATTTTGTGATACAAAGTTAATAGTTGCACATTGTATGTGTCAAGAAATTAACTGTAAAATACAACCGTACATACCTTTGTTATGTCAAATTTTCCTTGCCAACTTTGCATATACAAAATGGGTATATATTCTAGGCGCCTAAGTAACGGGCAGAAACAAGCAATGCATTGTTTTTACTCTAAAGCCATGTTGCTTACGTCCTAATTGCGAACAGGAATGTCGAGCTGACAAATATATCGGTCTTAATATATTCACCTGAAGTTTGATTACCCTTGTCAACTGTCTGTCTGGTTATGTTACCTATTTTATGAGCACGTGCCTGAGATTTGCTGTGAACTGACAGAATGTGCAAATAACATAAGTGACATCGATCACCACCTATTTAAGTTATTACGATGTCGATATTGATCTCGATGACCAATAGATAACTGGAAAACAAATATACCGGACAGAGATCACAGTTGATGGCTCAGAATATTGACACATCTTACAATTGTGTATTGAAAGTGAAACTCAGAGGCCATATATCATTCAATATATAATAAATTAAATACAAATTAGTCTTTAATCTTATTCCATAATTGAGTCGACTTCTCACTACGTGTAGTGTTTGTGAAATATCTTGACAAGAAAGACGAAATTATGAGTGATATTTAAAAATTCATGAACGAAGGGTAGAAACGTTAATTCGTATTCTAATCTTAAGAGAACTGTTCGTGACAGGTTTAGGATTAAAGTCTGTGTGTCAACATTCACAGAGACGCTGTCTTCCCATAGAAATACGTCCCTGTGATAATGGAATTTAAGTCATGTGTAAAAAGCACAATGGTCATGTGCTATTCGACGCAAGGCAATACTGAAGTATATTTCTAAATATTCTAATGTGTAGATTTTGTCTTGTGTCAAATATATTGTAATATAAAAGATAAAATATTGTGTTTTGTTTCAAATTTATTGTTTGTTTTAGTCTAACCTATATTTAAAACGCAGTGTTCTTGTAAAAAAGGAACATCCGTTATCAACTTATAACAAACGTGATTTTTTACAATAATTCCAAGTAAAAGTGACATTTAAGCAGAATAAACATGCAACAGCTGAATGGACATGTGTTGTCGTTAAGCAATGCTGATATATTTTTCAAAGTAGTATAATGTGTCGGAAATATAGTAGTTTATTTTGTTTCAAATATATCTTTATATTTGATTTGTTTTGTCCAGAAGTATATTTAAATGCAGGTGTCTTGGAAAGGACCAGCCGTTATCGTCTAATTACACGTTTTCATTTGTATACACTGTATTGTATTTTTAATACATAATTTGTAATCATTCTTTGATTTGTTAGATAATGTTTTATACAAAACTAGTAACGGACATGAAAATTTAAATGTGTTTTTGCTTCTTAAAATAATATTGAAGACATATATTTTTAAAATATTTGTATTTTTGACCGATGATAATCTGATATATAAATTTGAATGCTGTATATTGAATTGCATTCATCTAAAAACGCAAGCCAAAATATAATTGTGGAAAATTAATGTTCACATTTTTAGGAGTTTCCCATAAACAGAATACAAAGTACACATACAAATAGCGTTCACTTAAGTCTTTGTGCGTTATTTTTATTCTTTGGGGTTCTCTGTTTCGTTTGTGCTTCAAATCACTATCAAAAGATCATGGGTTTGATTTTAACATCTTGGCATCTTTTAAATGAAAGAGTTACATCAGTAATAAGTATAATAAAGAACAGAAGACCAAGTCCAAGAATTTCTACTAAAAGGACCTACCTACCATTTGGAATACCTCGGATATTAAATACCAAAGAAGACCATTGCCATTTCACCAATGTACCCCTTTTAGCATTGTTTGGTTAAGTCACCTTACAAGGATTTAATGTACCGTATACGGTAACTATACCAAACAATAGACAACATTGCTGCGATCATATTCTAACTTTCACTATATGCATGTTAAAATTAAACAGGTGTCCAAGTGCCACTGAAAACTCAGAAACTTGCAAATAATGGTTCAAATAATATTTTTCTCAATATAAGCATGAAAGAGGCCAGCAAACAATTTTAAAACACGCATACATCCATAAATTTATAACTGATTAAGTATTTTTATTGAAAATTTGACTGACAAACGCTTATAATATATTATATCCTTCACTTTTATCAGACATTTTATATATCTTGTATGTCCCTTTTTTGTTATTTCGCAATATATTTTATTCACTATTGTTTAAATCGCATGTGTAAGGGACCATTTTATGCAAGCAATTTAGTTCTGTGGTCATTTTCCTTTTTCTGAAACTGGCTTTTTTAAGTTACCTTGACTTATTACCATTTGTAAAAGGCATAAGATGATATAATAAAAACAGTAATTGCAAGTTCAGGTTACATTTTAGATACTTATTAGCTTAGAAATTAACACAGAACCTGATAATTTGAGTGCCTTTTCATGACTAAATCCACATATCGAAATACACTTCTATTACACGTTTATTGTATTTAATATGCGTACTTTAAAAAAAAACCAGAACGTCCAATTGTCTACGTAGTTTGGTTTTTATAGGAGTGTTGATTTATACAGCTGCAATCGAATCTATGTTTATTGCATCTTTTGCTAAGGTACGGAGCTTGTTTTTGTATAAAAACGCACAGTTTGTTAAAATGTCTACCCTCGTAAACTGTACTTTTGCTGTATTAATTTTGCCATTATATTTCGTCATTAACGACACATGTATACATGGTAGGTTTTACAGTAAAATATCAAGTGTTTCATGGCTGTACTTACAAAGATTATTACCTGTCTCCTTTCTGTGAACACCGTCATTGGACGAATGATCATTATACGTCGTCTAAAGACATTTTAAACAAGTGTTATGTTAGTATGCTTAAATCATTCTCTTTTAAAAGGACATTATATATTGTACATTTAAGTACTACCATTAATAGCCTCTGAATCGACAGCAACAGTAAAACAATTAACACAAATATTTGATCGTATCCATCAACCACGATAATCACGACCACTTATCATTGTTGGCCAATTATCTGTACAACAGGACTTTAATAACTATGCAATTACTTGGTCCAAATTATCATAGCTCAATATGAATGAAACAAATATGAATGAATCACATTCTAGGACACTTTACACACAACAATGCATTTACATTTTAGACGCATATGTGGATTTTTTTTATCAAATTAGGACACGCTGTGCCTTCCAAATCATAGTTTACACATACAATGATCATTGCATTTATAAACTATGACTTGAACATTTGACAAATGTATTTGAAAACAATAGAAAAGAAATTCATACAAAACCGTACGTAAATTCATTTTAATAATTTGTTAACAACAGAAATATATACTGCTATATTGTGTTATACATAATTGGAGATGCCAATTAATATCGGATGCCTTTTTGTGTTTAAAAGATAAGGAGATGTTTTGAGTAATACGGGTCGATTAATCTTAAACTTCTTTTTTTAACCCGTGTTGATGTCCCAATTTTGTATTATTTTTTGGGGGACAATTGTTTTACTTTAATAGTACAATAAGCATGTCCATACCACTGTTTAAAGTACTATAGATGTTGGCAATATACAACTGTTAAAAAGCAGCAGCGAATTCGCGTCAAAAACACAACATTTTTGCATGGTTCTAAGGGTCTTATTTTTCATTAAAGATATTGTCAATACCAGTGCTAGATTCCATCACGCAAATGTCAATGTGCAATTAAGGAAAAACTTATAAATGTGTGCACTCTTGAAATTACATCTTTATCGACACAATATAGCCTGTGTGAGATATGTTGTTGGTTCTGTAATAACATTTGGACATAATTAAAGTGGCTGGAATTGTTAATGTATTGTAAAAACAATATTCATTTTAAGATATGAGGAAGTTATATTAATAGAGTTTATAAATGAGCTTTGAAAACATAAAACATGATAAAAAAATCAGAATATTTAAAAATGTAGAACATGCTAAAAAGAATGTATTATCAAAATTAATATCCACTTAATTGAAACATAACACGGATTTACACCGTTAAAACCACCCTGTGTCGACACTGAGTTCCTCGATCAATCGACCCGGTTGCTATATCATAACTGTGCATGATATCGTAAACAACTTCACAATTAGCTATACCCAGACAATACATCAGTACATCGGCTTCAAATATACTTCATTTATAAAACACAAATCTATTAACTTTGGCGGGATGATAACCCGAACACAACACTTATTTACAACATCTGTGTCCTGCCGCATCGTATTTGTGGTTTAGCTGTAGTAGAACTACGACAGCAATTCATCACTTTATTTGAATATTAGCTAGGAATACAAAGCGATGTATAATGATACGGCAACGTCGCAGTTTATAGTCGAGGGTCATATTATTTATATTTTAACAGAACATGATGAATGTGTGTATATCGAGAAGTGAACATAATATAAAATTAATGAGTGCAATTTACGAAAAACGAACCTTACTCTAAATACAAAAGTAAACCAAAATACTAACCGATATTGCCTTTTATAAATAAAATATTTCCTAATTAAGACCAACCCCGTTTTGTGCAAAACAATAATTCACCGATTAATTAGGCGATTTTGTTTATTCATTATTTTTTTTTTAATTTGCTACTTTATATAATAAAGCTAAGCAAAGCCCATCATTAGTCTTCCCCAAGGCAACCTTAAAAGTAATATATTTTGGTTTTATGTTGTTGGACAATAGTTGAAACATAAACACATGACCATTTGAATTGCTTTATTATCTTATCAACAAACATTGTACAATAAAGATACACACCATCTAATTGATAACCAAACTTTATACTGAAAAGAATGCCTGACAACTACAAATAGTTTCAGTGTAGTGTCATAGGCTGAACGCTTGCAAATGTACAAACATCCATCTAATGTGCGTAAAGTTCTAAATATACCTTATCTGCATAATATTGGACATTGAGTGCGCTGTTTATCTCCGACTCGTGTCTTCAGTATACATGCGTAGACGTAAGAATCATACATGATACATGCGAAATATAGTTTATATATAATCCTTTGGCATCTTTGCGGTGATAATCTTGATTTGCAGCATATGCTTCTCAAAGAAAATATGTATATGGGAGTAGAAGAGCTTGTTTGACTCATGTAAAGTACCCTGCCTGAGTAAAGATCTTCCTCCAAGCCTTTTAAGTTATATTTTGAGACTGTTCAATCGTGTTATTGAAAAGGTTATAAGAAGGTAAACATGTTTAAATGTTTATGTTTATACAATTGATCACTTGTTGTTTAGATGTTGTGTTTTGTCATATTCAACTGGCAGGCGTTACAAGTAATTATTTGAAGTTGGAAACTATACATATTCTTGTTTGTCTGGAATAATTCGTGTATCATTTCTTCAACTTGCTATCGGCGTAAAAGTTCGAATATATTTTTAAACCCATCAACGGCTGGTTTTATCTCGCGATAAAGGAGAATTGCATGTACTTTAAAACCCAGTTATGCATAAACAAATTATTGGGGGGAAATAATTATATAAATGTTTGAAACAACAAAATTGGGTTATTTATTCTAAATATAAAAGGGTCTATGGCTTTGCAGTAAGTCGAAATCAATGTAAATAATTTAATCATGTTATGCTGACTTGCAAAATCGACCATATTTTAAATAGTCAATATTTTCTTAGAATAATCTTGCTAACAAACTAATATAGTTTACAAGTACATTGTCTTCAATTTTGTAGCTTTTAACAAATTGAACTTTAATGTGTACATTTACCCCCAAGGAAAAAAACTGATATATAGTTGAATAGGATTACATGAATTCAAAATACTATTCTAAATTGGTCGAACAAAATAAATAAATGTATTGTTTATTCTTGATTTAACAAGCGTCGTACTGCTTTCATTTGATTAGGTAAGAACTATTAGGTTTTCAGAGGATCCCTCGAGGAACCAGCTTGCATCAAAATGTGTCGAAGAATTATCATTGCGCTTTATGCGTAAACACAAAATAATACAACAGGAAATGTTGATGGACGTATGACATTTAAAACTGATATCGTATCTGTATTATAGCTGAAATAAACTATTATTGTAAAAGCATACAGACAACAACAACATAAGAACATATCTGAACATATTGTACATCAATATATTCACATACAATGCAATTGTTTGATTTTGAACATTCTTGTGGCATTATTATAATACATTGATTTTTTAACTAAACAATTCAATATTAGGTGGTGCTTAACATTTGCTCTCGCGGTAGGCCAAACGCAAAAAACAACAATACGTCCAGGTGCAAGTGTGTTTTTTACAAATAATACACTTTTCATTGAAAACAACTATACAGTTGAGATATAAAATCAATCACACCTTTTGTAATTCGAGCTTGCAACTGTGGACAATATTTACATAGGAAAAACGCCAAGCTTTATCAAGTCGTTTAGCACTAACAGCAAAAACACGTTAGATTTAGGTCCTTAAATTCGTCCTAATTTTGCTGTTGAATTGTTATATTAAATGCAAACATGTGTCCTTATAAACACTTTATATTTTATTTTACTGTGTATACATGCAACTTAACTGCAAAGACGATTCCGCCGGCCATGCATAGGGAGATAGCATGAACTAATAAATGGAGATTTGGACGGTCACTCAGATTTTTCCGTTACTGCTAAATGCTCTATACTCAGTGCATACATATTATAATAATGTACATGTAGCTAGTGTTTGGCCTAATTCTCCAGCTTGAGTGAAACCTGATACTATCACAAATGGCAATACACTATGCAAGTTATCATATAACCTGAACAAAAAATACGTTTCAGTATTTATAACCGAGTGTCGGCTACTGATCGTACCTATGTAATGCTATCCCTGTTTCAGAGATCCTTCACAGATCTCCTTGCATCTACTTTAAAGCTTTCAAATTTATAAACATTCAATACAACATTCACACAATTTCATGGCTTAGAATTGCATTACACATTTTTACTTAGTGCGATTAATTAGGACTTCTTCGATCCTTACTTAGCGTAAGATGCATTCAGCTGGACCGACCCGCTCTACCATTTCTATTTGCATCCAAAAAACGAGCTACATATAACTGCACAGCGTGTTTTGGCAGATATGCATTTACCGTTAACAGTAAGAAACAATTACTATCCCAATAAATTATTGCTGAATTTCACAAAGTCTTTGTCAATAAATGGTGTTCATTACTCTGGGTTTAAAATAATAGGCAAAAGAGTCAAAGGTTTTAGTAAAAATATAGATTATGTTGAATGCTTAAATGTCTCTTAAACTTTACAATGTATTTTTTTTTTATTTTAATGAGAGATCAGAATAGGTTTGAAATAAAGGATTTGAACAAAGTGCATGGCCTTTAGAAAGCAAGAAAGAGTTGTATTTGCTTCCTGAAAACAATTTGTTTACAGATACTTCATGTGATTTTATTTGCTGATAAAAAAGCAAAAAAAAACCTTGGCAGCATAGTGATACTTATTTTAAAACTGGCTTTGACTTTGAAAGAAACAAGGTTTGTTTGAAAGTTCAATATAGAAAAGGCGAACTCGATTTTATTTTTGAGAAAAAAGAAAATTGATCTCTTAATTCCGAAAACAAGATGAACAAGAGACTAGGCAGCAATACTCGTACAAAATAGATTTCAGAATATTTGAAAAAAAAAATACTTTTCATTTTGGATTAATGTAATGTGACATATTTGAGTAGTTTAGTGTTATTTAAAATAAGTTGCTTTGACTGTTATTATTGCAGGTGTTTACATTGTTGTCAAGCATTATAGTAGATAATGTGTTATGTATTATAAGATATAGCTTCCGTTTTTAGAACTATAAAAATAGATTGATTCATGTGGGTTCGCAGTCTTTCAAATTTCATAGGTGTATATTTACCGAGTAATTCAATAACTGTCTTAAAAAGGAGGGACATTTGAAACCGGTCTTTGGCTCGATCCCAGGAAATGACACGTGTTAAATATCTAAGCAATTTACACATCTTCTTCCTTTCCAACATGTTGCAAAATGTCAATGTCCGCTGGTTGTTTTGCAAAAAAGTGTATATTGATCTTTTACTTTTAAATTCGGGTGATTCGTGTCTCATGGAGTTTTTCCAACGAATTATGTGAGAGAGTAGTCTGCTGTACTGGGTTTAATATGTAAATTCGAAAGGCCTAGTGCGATCTGAAATACTGGATATCTTGTATCCAAGTCGTTTGTGCTACTCCCGTAGAGTGATTTGTTCGCTAGATGTGTGTCGAACACAAATACACCATTATAGAAAGTGTCTAATATCGTAAATAAACTAAATCTAATTTCCTTTTTCGTAATTCAACCTTTAAAGCGACGTGTTTTTCTTCACTGATGAAGCCTTTGTGGCTAGATTAAACGAACACTAAGAAGAGAAGAAAAGTATACAAAGGTTGCTATGAATGTTGATATCAACCTTTTCACACAATTACAATTTGACCGACATCCAGACAAAGATTCACACACAACATGCATGTATATGTAACAAACCATAATAAAATCCGACTAGAGCCATTTCAGAAATAGAACAATTCTTTTCCATCTTGGACTAGTTACTTGTCGAACTTGAGGGCTAAATCCTGGTTTACGAAGCGCTTTAACATCGCAAATTATAGATTCGTTTTATTAAGACAAACACAAGTATAGTAAACATTGGGTCAATTTAACGTAAGCACCTGTAGCAGATGTATCTATCTGTACATAGAGTATTATATACATATGTGTCATGTCATCCTAAAGTTATAATATTATAAACTATATATTAAACCGTTCATAGATTTAGACAAAAGCAGAAAATCTGACAATTAGCAACTTTTTAAAACACAGGTTAAGTCAAAGTCATTACTTTAAGCGTGTTTGTTCAGATATTGAATAGTTTAACAACTTTGTACCGTACATACCACAGTTCACCAGTAATGCTCCTGAGACCCAGTGTAAAGAATGATATTCATATAAGTTTACTCTTGGCCAAAGTGAAATTTTAATGTTTTTTACTGTTTTTTCGCTGTTTCAAGGATACATTTCTGTTGTTGTTTTTAATCTGAATAATAGCCCTTACTTGATTGATCAATATACTATAATTTGATGCAGAATTTTTGTCTGACTTTCTTTATTCTTCGTCATTAAGTGTATTAAAACAAGATATATAAGACTCTCCTAAAAAGATGTTAAATTAAACAAAGAAACTGTAAGATACGATCAAAGGAACATACACTTTTGCTTACAGACGTCGCTTTAGAGAACAACTGCCATAAGAAATGTGAAATCAAAATAGCCTTTAAGGTTATAATGTTTAAACTAGTTGACTTGAAATCAGTTCGTTTACGTTCGTATATGGTCTTTAAGTGAATACGTGCGTGAAAATATTATCCGAATTGAAGTAATAATTTGATGTGACAGAAGAAAAAGGTCCTGTTAATTAAACATTGGTTTTCTGCAGATTTGTTCAGTGATCGGTTGAGACTTTGCGTGTTTATTATTTTGACAAAACACAATAAATGGATTTAATGCTGGACGAAGGAAACGGGCATGTCTTGCATAAAGATATTAAACTGCACTAAAGTTGAACACCGCAAACAGAACAAAACCATCAGACAAGAAACAAGGACAATATAGTGTAACATGCCATCGTCCAAGTGGGAACACATAAGAGGCAAAGAACGGGGAAAGTCACTCACTTATAACACCATAGCCCTTCATTGGGTGGCTTCATTTCATATCGAGCGAAAACATTCCTATGTGTAGAGTTGGTGTAACTGTACCAGAGTTCTGACAAGACCTATGCATGAGAAGCTCCACAGTCCCCACCCAAGCTATATTTTCACCAAAATGACAACATAATGTAGTTGCATTGTAGCCACCAATCATTATATGTTGAAGCAGATATTTGTTATCTTACAGCGGCATATGTTTTCAACGTTTGACAATACGATTATGTGGTGTTTTGATGACGCCTGAATCCACCTTGCGATATATATTAACATTTTGAATTATTGTTTAACTGGATTAGAATATTTTCAAATAATGTCACAATTATCTACTCATTATTTCCCTTTTTCTTGTCTGTTTAACGTTTGTTACTAATTTCTAATGCTGTTCTATGTCTGATTTAATTTAATTTATATTAGTTATAAAGCTACCTTACTTTCGGGACATCCTGTACACTAATTCAAAATTGAAAAAAAAAAATCATGATTAATGTCAGTTTGTTTAGTTTCTGCTTTTGTAATAAATGGAGATAATTTAGCAGCATAACGTAATCTTAAATGTTGACACATCAATCTGAATGAAGGCTGACATGCCGAATTGACCAAACAATTATGTGTCGATATATTTCTTGTAATTAATTGAGTGCACTTGTTTGTTGCGATATAAAAAAAACTTGCTGTAATCCTTCTGTGTTAATGACAGTATCTCTATTGACAATAAAGACCCTCGGGAAATACAACACACTAAATGTGTATGAAGTCAATGCAGCAGACAGTTCTAGACAGTTCTGCTGTTTTATTTAATAATATACTGGAATGAACTGTGACATTCCATAGCGTTTTAAGAGATGTTTTTTATGGATATAGATAAATACACTAGAATCGATAGAATCGGGTCAACGAAAATGGGATTTTTAATGAAAAAAGCATTGAAAACATAACAGCTAAAAAGGTTCAGACACTTTGAAATAGAACGTAAATGAATTTCACATACCAACATCTTGATTTGGGAAATAATTTAGTTTACTTTTATTCTCGAGAAAAGATAAGTACCACTGTACGTCTTAACTTTAATTTATAAAACAAAACAAAACATGGCTGATCTTTAGTATTACGGTACAAGTCTTTAAGATATAATGTTCATTATTCAGATTATCAGCATACTAGCAGGAAAAAAACGTCACAACTTGCAAACCATGTAAAACACATCTTAAATGACATGTGTTTTAAAACTTGTTATAAGGTGCAATCTTTTCGACGACTATCCCTCATATTTGTGGGTTCCTTTAGGACTAAACAACTTGGTAACTTTTTCATGGCATATGGCCGGTTATAGAAAAAAATAAGAATATCTAGCCGGATGATTAAAATAGAATGACTATTTTATGGAACAATGGACATACATAATAGTCTTATGATTCGAGTCTTTAAAGCTAAAAACGCGTAAGGAATCTTCATGTTACATAAGCACCGCAGGGGATTGGGTTTTGACTTGACAAAATGACCGCTTAGTTGTGTATATCAAACTATGTGCAATTTCAACTTTTTTGGACGTAGTAAAGATATTATAACCAAATAAGAAAGTGAGACACAAACAACCTGTTGTAGTTAAGGTGAAACAAATATTGCCTTGCAATGCCTTACTCAAAGTTTGTTTTAGCCTGATGTAAACCCGATGTATAGTATATCCACAAACTACGTGCAGTGAACGATTTAATACAGAGGCAGCATACAAAAGCAAGCAACCACCTGTTTTATTACACGTCAAATATTAATAAAACTGAGAGAAATATAGAAAGGCATTGATTGTAAAACAAACGGGGATGTTAATAAAGGTTAAGGCTAAAATAAAGCCGGA
The DNA here is from genome assembly GCA_007844125.1 of Sinonovacula constricta. Lineage (NCBI taxonomy): Eukaryota > Metazoa > Mollusca > Bivalvia > Cardiida > Solecurtidae > Sinonovacula > Sinonovacula constricta. The sequence continues at coordinate 3,075,284 of CM017564.1, forward strand.
ATGCGGATAGAGAAGCGGACAAGATTGTGTGTCATATGTCCCCGCTGGTACTATTGTTGCAAGTTTGATATAAATCAATCCCACGATTAAACACTCCATTGTTTTTAACTTGTTTGATAAATGGGCATTATCAATAAATCAACATTGCTACAAATTATTACCTTTCACACGAAGTTTTTTTTTATACATGCTCTATTTATGATTTAAAATAGGTCATTTTGCGCTGCATGTTATAGTTGTTTTCAAGTTTAAACATGCTGAACATGCACAATATTTGATCATTTTGCACTGGTAAGAGATTCTACTCACTTTCGTGTTACACCATATAATGAAAAAGGCTCTAGTCGCGTTATGAATTGTTGAACTCTGTTAGATCTGATCCCGCTTTTCCGTGAATAATATCCGAGTTTACCATGCTCCTCTAACCTCTTATAAACTAGCATATGTATGTCTGAATTCAAGTCGTTGAAGTAGTTAGATTCACGTTTTTTTCAACAACCGGTGTTTTATCAATCGAATTGCGACGTTTACTGCAAGTAAGAAACATGTGTGTGGAACAAATGAACTTAAATATCGTGTTTACTCAAGGGGTTACCTACTCTGATCAAGCAATATATATAAAGGAACTAATAGTCTTACATTTTATCTTTCATTCTGAACATCGTATATAACATTGAATGAACATAGAGACAACTATTAACACTATTAACACTGGCTAATCTGATGTGTTGTCGGTTAAGTAATTAAGAATATGCTTTTAAGGTATAATAACAAAAATCTACTTGGATAAACATCGCCTATTGGGACGAACATTATTGCATTAAAAGTGTCATTTGACAAAGCATTAATGGGAAAGGACATTGTTAGTATGCAGTATTGCTAAACTGAAAGCGTGCTCAATGTCTCAATGTTTATCTTTTTAGTTTGCATTTTTATGCTTAACACAAGTGTTTTTTAATACATATTCGTCTGTAACTAGAGTAAGAATGTATCATTTGGTAAATTGTGCATGTTAAACCTTTCAAGTTGCCCATTTGTATTATTGTACGTAGTCACATATATACAGTAGATTTATGTATGCGACGATCCCTGCGTTTTTACGTAGAACTTAAATATTGACTTATAAATCGTGTTAAAAATACAAACTGATGTAAACATGCCAAAAGTATTATAGAAAGCCCATATACAAGAGATAAAGACAGGACAAGAGTATAATATTATTCTCTTTAAATCATTCTGATCAATACATCAATATCGCACAAATTGGCGGATTTAATAATTGTTACCCCTATCATGTGGTGCAAGAGGGCGTTTGTGTTTGTATTTTGTTGTAATTATACAACATCAGTCATTCAATTATTAACAATATCTTCTACAATGGGCGTGTTTAATATATGTTGTTAACACTTAAGTTAAATATACCAAAACAGTGATACTGTCGACAAAATCATCGATTTTTTGTCATGTTAATGACGTTTATACAAATCCATAAATCACAATTAGGTACTTTTTAAGGATAATGCATTGCAAAAAAAATCAAACATTTCCACAGCAATACTTTAGCGATTTTTCATCTGTTTTCTTTCCATTGAATATTTATTAGGTGACAGGTTTTAGCAAGTAATAGCATAACAAACAAGTCATTACGTAAATGTTATCTTTAAGAAAGATTGGATAACGTATTCCAATTATTAAAGGTAAATGATACGCATTTAACAATTTTTTCATCCGTTTCTTACATAAAGCCTTTATTACAAAACATTTTGATGATTTTCAAGTATCCTAAAACATACCTGGCAATGCTTACCAAAGGTCCGACAGCGACCTTTGATACTTCACATCAATGCCTTCTTGTTTAAATGTTGACTATATACATCAATATGTACGTACAACCCTCACAGCCTTGGGGCTTTAAATACTACACTTGTTCGACCATGTAAATCAAACTAGGTTTAAATCAATATCAACTTATGTAGTATCATGTATAGAGAAGGATTGTGAAATAAAATTAATTATTAATCCCTTCGAGATTCACTGGTTTGATGACGGTCAGCGTACTATGGCGGTAACAAATACGTGATCCAAACAACCAATGGTATGCGATCGATAGTGTCCACTAGGGTTTTAATTATCATTAAGACTAACCACACCATGTTGTTTCTCTAGGAAACAGTCATTTAAACGTTATGGACATGTCAGTGAGAGCTTTTAGTTGCCTATCATCAAAATATCTACGTATATGAATATACCGCAGCATATTTAGGAGGCAACATTAAATAATCTGCACAAAATAACCTATATTTAGGTATTTATACAGCAATGTTTTTGGAGTGAACCTCTTCTGTGGTTGTCACTGGATTTAACAAATTATTGATATACCAATTTTGTTTTATATGTGGTAATTGCAATATGTAAGATGTTTTAAACAAGCGGTCAAAGTGTTAAAGCATCGGACACACGTTCTTAAGTTATTACGTTAATTAATAAATATATATTCGATACTTCACGAATCGGAAAAACACTGACGCACGAGTATGCTACTGTATAATACGTATTGTGTTATGGAGCTCATGTTGGTTTTCGCATGTTCAATCATCTCGGCGACTGATAGCAGTTTTTGGCAGACTAACCAAACCAGACTAGATCCACTGACTGTCGCTATGTTAGGTCCTGTTTTCGCCATGTCTGCGATATCCTGCAACAGTTACTGCGACAATCAGGAGATCGGATTCCGAGTATTTTATTTTGTTGAACATACTCACTTATGTTACTGCAGTCAGGGACTGGATACAAGGCCTGGAAACCCAAGTGTAGCTTTGGTAATCTATGGTCGTAAGGTAAGTCCGCACTTAGCACATAAATACAGGTTGTCCCTCCTATGACGTTTTAGTATTTTTTTTGTTTAAATTCACACTCTAATTTCCTTAATCGAACACGTGTAGAGTATGATTCGTTAATCGTTCCTTCAACACGCCCTTCACAGCGACACTTACTGAAATACATTTAAAAGAAAAACATTGCCTTATATTTAAATTGTCCTGTCTGTCTGTCTGTATGTATGTATGTCTGTCTCTCTCTTTCTTTTCCTCTCTGCCTCTCTTTCCTTCTGCCTTTCCCTCTTTCGCCCCCGCTTTCAGGAAGTCCTTACCCCTTAGCAATGACACCATTTTATATTTTGTCTTTAAATTGTAATCATTTTACCATCTTCCCAATATCGATAACAGACCTTTGATAATAATTTATAGTTTGAATTAACAGCTTAAAGGATATTTATCTGCACATGGCTACACTTATATGACGTAATTTATTGATTTTGTCGCAAGTGATTTTTTGCATTACTGTTCATTATGTATGTATCATGTTAAATTGATATCGACGTCAAATGTATAACAAATTTTCTTTTTAAATATCTAGACAATACCGAGGGACTGCCTCGAGATATATGAAAAGGGAATCAGGCAGGACACAACGTTTCTCATTGAGCCGAGCCCGGGTTCCCTTGCAACAGCCTGGTGTGACTTAACGAATGGTGGCTGGACCGTAATACAGCGACGCCAAGATGGGTCGGTGGACTTCTACAAGAACTGGTCGGATTATGCCGCCGGATTTGGAAATCCCTCAGGAGAGTACTGGCTTGGTCTGGACAGCATACATTACCTGACGAGGAACACGACGGAGCTGCACATCTACATGCAGACATTCGGAGATGTTTCGCCTGTTGACGGCTTCGTACAATACAGTAATTTTAGCGTGGCCAACTCGTCAATGAAGTATCGTCTTAGTCTCCAGGGCTATGAAGGCAGTGTTCAGGATTGTATGCTTGTGAGGGAAAATGGAATGATGTTCTCGACCTATGATATTGATAACGACAACTGGGCAGCGGGTGGTTGTGCGGACAAATATAAAGGTGCTTGGTGGTACAATTCATGTCATAATAGCAATCTTAATGGACTGTATCTCTCTGGTGTACACACTACGTTCGCAAACGGTATCAACTGGAGGAATCCATGGGGAGACTTTTACTCACTCAAGCAAACTATCATGAAGGTGAGAAGATTACAATGAACATTAGACCATTCAAAGTGTTACCTGTTCTGGCTATTTGAGTGCATGAAGAGTGTAGGTTAGCAGTAAATTATATACATTTGCTTTCGTGATATATTTATAGAAGAGCAGACAACCCCACCCTGTATTCGTATTATCAGAAAAACAAAGTCTAAGATATTGAGAGTATATACTTATTGCCCAAATTGGCAGAAGGAATTATCGTCATTACACATTTTTACGCAATTGTCCTCCTAATAGAATCACACCTGGTATATATTCAAAATTCGATGCATCAACTGTAAACTAAAGCACACATGTTTTACATTGTTATGGTGTTATTGCTCCTAGAACGAGAGTTTATGAATATATGTTTATGTCCGCTAATGTTTGCCTTTGTTGCTTAATTAGTTGACTTTTTAAAAATATTGGGTAAATAAGTCATATGACCTTTGCAATATCTATCCAAACTTGAAACGGGACAGGACAAAGGTATTCAGATGCAAGCCATAAGAAATGGTAAGAAACAAATCTATCACGAGTCATTAATTAAAAAGAGCAAACCAAACCGTTACCGCCTTGTAACGGTCAGTCGGCAAAAGGGGCCATCTGGGGTGCTTAAACCGGTTTTACGGAGCTCTAAGCTCGCACGTTCATTGTCTTTTAACATAGAATATTTAATCTCATCAATGATTCGGCATTGTATCCTTATAAAAATATATTTAAGTATTACATTTTTAAAAGAAAAAAATATAATAAACACGCACATTTTCTAACGTATTACCTCTAGCTTTATTCAGGGAATAATAATTAAAGGTGAAATAAAAGTTAAAAATCGTTAGTTCATATTCGGTCATTAAGCTTCCAATACCAAATACAGGCTTGTGTTTTCACTCTGGTAATTAATAGCAAATTACAAAAACAACAACATGATAACCTACAATTTTCCTATAAATAAATATCCAACATAAGATATATTTTAAGAGTATTCAGGGTTTATTATTTTATTTAAATTTGTGTTATAACCTTGATTGACCATCATGCTGTGATGATAAAGTCATTCAACAATCATGGACAGCTTTTTGAAACAAACATGTGTTTTGGTTTTTTTTTCCGCTCTCAATTGTTCAACCAGATTTTTTTTTATTTAAACATAAGTTTACCTTTTACTTGTTTGATAAATAAACTACACGTTGACGCAGTTTTTGTTTTTTGTTGCTGTTGTTGTTGTTGTTGTTGTTTTGTTTTTTGTTTTCCTTGTTCTTCGCCATTGAATGTAATAAAATCAAGATAAATCATTTCACTCCTGAAACCACGTTTCATTAAAATTATGAAACAGTAAGATATGTTAAAAGGATCAGACAATATTGCTTACAGGCGTTGGTGTAGAGCACAACTCATATCAACATTAGAGAAATCAAAATTGTATTTTAGTTATAACCTTTAAGCTAGCTACCTGAAATCAGTTCGATGACCAGGTACTTAGTGTTTTAGTAATATATAAAAAAAACGTTATAATTTGGTGTCAAATAAAATACAATGTCCGCTTTATGTCCTGTTAAGTAAAAAGTGGTTGTCTGCAAATGTGTTTAGTTTATTGCTTGAAGCTTTGCGTGTGTAATGTTTTGCAGAAACACAATGAAATTGATTGAATCCTGGACGAAGGAGACGTGTATGTCTTGCATATACATATCAAACAGCACTAATTGCTCACCGAATCATAGCCCTTCATAGCGTGGTTCCTTTTCAGATCGAGCGAGAACAATTTAATGTCTGGAGGTTGTATAAATGAGCCAGAGATCTATCTTGACATAATAATTAGTGCCCATCCATGTAATTCACTCACTCTTTGCCCCCTCGGTATTTAAGCTCAATGTTCGCTGAATTTATCACATCATGATCTTTCATTGTAGCAAAGAGAACATAAGATGTTGCAGAGAATATTCGGTGTTTTTTTTTAAACAAGGTATGGTTTGAAAGTTTGTCAATACCATTATGCGGCCTTTTGCTGACGTCCGAATTAACTTTGCGATGTGTATTATAACATTTGGAAAAATTGTTTAAATGGATTAAAAATATTTTAACTATTATCAACTATTTTGTCCTTTATTTTATTGTATGTTCAGAGTGTGTAACTTCTTTTGTAAATTCTTCGTGCAGTCCTGTTTGTCTTTTCTAATTTAAGTTATATAAGTAATAAAGTATTAAATCTGTATTGTATCGTCTGATCATAACCTTTATATTTAAAAAAAATGCAATAGATTTGAACAAAATTACAACGATAGTTGTTTTCATTGTATTTGTTGTTTCAATTGCATGAAAAATTAGTTCGACATATTTAACACAGAAAAGAACATAGCGGGACGTCGCACTTATACCTTAATATGTCACTTTGATGCATTTCTTTGGCAAAAAACAAACAAACACCAACAAACAAACGAAACAACAACAACCCATAAAATACACAACGAAAAATAAAAAACAACAACAAAAAAACAAAACAAATACAATGTACCTTAGCTAAGCAGAATGCTTGATGATGCCGACAAATAAAAATCGTAAAGATCGTTAAGATAATCATGGTAAAGTGGGTACAAGATTACGGGTTTAACGACTGGGAAGCATTACATGTTATCATTAGATTTGTCGAAATATAAATGATTCAGCAGTTTCTCCTAGCATATACCAGATTTTATAAAACATATATTATGTAAAAGCCACTGCAGCAGAAGAAAACATCAGCCGAAGACAAGAGCAACAAGAACTAATAACACAAACAAAACTACACGCAGCATATTTTGTTTGTGTTTGACCATCAATACCCTATTTATGTCAAAATTATCTTATGCAATATTGCAAATTGTAAAAAGCTCATGGGCAGTAGCGGGTATTTGGTTACTGCTCGTGCATAAATGGAGATAACTTAATAGCAAAACGTAACCAAAAATGTTGACACGTCGTTCGGAATGTAGACCGTCATAATGACTTCAACAAACAATCCTGTGTGAATATATTTCTTCATTTATTGAGTGTACTTATGTGTTGCTATTTAAACAGCGTAATGAAATCCTTAATTAATGACAGTCTCCCAAAAGACAAGGAAGACACTCGGGAAAATATAACTTGTAATGGGTCTGAGGTCAATGCAGCATATAGTGCTGCTGTGTTTTACTAAATCATATAATGCAATGAAATGTGATGTTCCATACCGTTTAAAGAGTTCGTTTCAGCTGTATGTATAAATAAACGCACGGCTAACGATAAATTCGGGTCAAAATGAAATGTGTTTTTTACTAAAAAAAGCATAGCAAACATAAAAACTGTAACAGTAAACACGCTTTGAAATAAGAATATGTGACAAATTCCTGTGAGCAATGCAACATATAACAAACTCTGACAACGCACAGGACACAGTTACTCGCATGCAAACCAAATGTAAAAGCAAAAAGAAATCTATTGTGAAACATTTAACCAAAAGAACACATCCAACAGTTACCGCCTTGGAACGTTCAGTCGGCAAAAAGGACCGACTGATGTACTTAAAACGATTTTATAGAGTTAAAATCTCGAAATTCCTGAGGGGTTTCTCAAATACAAGCAATGCGAAGAAAACCGATCTGTTTGAATGCAAAATATTATAGCGCTGACGTTTTCTTTTATATTTTATGACGGAATTTGTAACGTCATTTAAAATGAATGTCCACATAGAATAAAAAAAAGAAAGAGATGTTTTATTGCTATTAGAAGAACTAGATAAAATTGCTGACTGTAAGTTGAATTAGTGTATCTCAACATACGAACAAGTTCAGAGAAGTGTAAATGGTAGTAGCAGAAATACACATTACAAGTATTAAAAGATGAATTAAATGACACCATGCACAACAGATTACATGGAAGAGGAGTTTTCCTACGGCTGATACACTGCACAAATATCATTGTTGTAATAATGAAAAAGAATATACGACAAAACCCTATCAGCACTGCAACATATATCAAACTCTGAAAAGGCACATGACAAAGTCTCCCACATGCAAGCCAAATGTAAACTGTGATGAGTCTTTTAACAAAAACAACATATTTTTTACTTGGCAACTTCTTGATTTCCGAAATAATTGTTTTAAAATATAAATACTACGTTTTTACTTTAATTATAAAACGATAAGTATTCTGTCTGATTCTTTAGTCTGATTCATTAATATGAGGATAAATGTCGTTAAGAAATGTTGTTTATTTATTTCTATTAACACGCAACAGCAGAAAAAAACGTATCATGCCAAATGCATCTTAAATAACAAATATATCTAAATAAACTCTATGGGCTCGTTTAGTATTGGACAATACAATGACTAGTGAAAGGAACTTTGGATTTCGTGAACATGCATATTGTTCTTATGACTGGAGTCAGTTAAGCTATCAATGCGACAAGAATCTTAATAATACATAAGCGCCGCACGGGATTTGGCTTGAACGTTAGCTAAACACAGCGTAGTTGTTGGTGAAACGCAGTAATTATATATTCGATAGATCTAAAAGGATACACCATTGATCCATGGTGCATACGTTTGACACAGCGTAGTTGTTGGTGAAACGCAGTAAATATATATTAGATAGATCTAAAAGGATACACCATTGATCCTTGGTGCATACAGTTGACGGCAGATATAACACATATTTATTTGATATGATTCTCGATACATTCAGGACACATCTTCAACATGTTTTCATTGATATAAATAATCGATGCAAAACATAATTAAGATGTCAACAGTAAGTATTTAGTCATAGACATTTATTTATCCTAATTTTAGTTGATGTTTAAAAGAATAGGCATTGTTTTAATTCGTTTATAATGGCTAATGAGTATATGTACAGATATTGTTTATCTTTTGCAGACCCCATTAGATCATGGAGTCTAATGATAAATATGGTAAGTTATGCCAAATTGATGTACTTAGATACGCAACTCGACACAATGATTTATCAAAAGACGATATACAACCCTACACCACCCTGTTTTGTTATGCTGAAATCTCAATTATGGAAATTACATCGTCCTTGTAAACATATTATCACCAGATTAGAAAACAAACTGGGATATTGAACGAATCTTGTTCGAAATACGATATATATAAGCCCGAGTTTAGCGATGCCATCGACTCGCGGTGAATTATACATTTAAAACATGCAGAAACTTAAATGGCAAATGCTCTTGAAGAAAGGCACATGCTTGCAGTCTTGGTAAAACTTTACCCAATTTCAAACTATCAAACTTACTATCAAATTCAATACATATTACTGTCTCAGCTTGCGGATTTGGGTTCAAACCCCGGCCGGGTCAGACCAAAGACTTTTAAGATGGTAGTAGTGGCTTCCCTCCTTACGCTCGGGGCTAAGAGGACAGCATTACGCCTCAATCGTCGGTGTCAGTATAATAGACAGGCCGGTTTCAGTCCCTGGGCAACTCATAAGTGCCCCTGTGCTATAATGATAGAAATGTCGCTGCACAGTATCGGCAGTATCGGCCAAAATGCTAATCTCAATCCCTATTACTGTCTATATAGGGTATTCTGTATAGTATGACTTAATATGACATATATCTAATAAACGTGTACCAAATTTTGAGAACATAAACAACTTAATTATATGAACGCGCTGAAAGTACTTTGGTGTTTTATTAGTTTTGTGTTAGCCTCTTCTTTATAGATTCAACTTCGTATTCAATGTAGTGGGTGTTCTGATAAACAGAAGCTGGTCGAGGACAGAGTCGGGTAAAATAATCACTTTGGCCCTATGTTGGGATCTTTACACGTACCACATTTGACAGGATACTTTTTGTCTCCACTCACTGTACATTTATGTTTAAGTAGGTCATTTTTGCGCTGCATTTTATAGTCAGTTTTGCATCAAGTTTAAATAGACTGAGTATGTACTGCTACATGAATCGACTCTCTGTCGTGTTACACCATATAATGGGAAGATATGGAATTAGTTCTAGTCGCGTTTTGAATCTTTGAATACTGTTAGGTCAGCTATTGATATGAAGTCTATTTATTGCATTTTCTTTTATTTTCAAGAACCGATGTTCTCAATCAAACATCAGCTGTGTCGAACCATTGAACTTGTATATGGTGTTTACTAAATGGGTTACCTACATTGGACTTTCTCAATTCTATCTTAACATGAACAGGATGATACACATTTATTCTTCTCTGGTCATGTTTTTTCTTGATTCAAAGATAATTTAACTTATAATCAACCATTTTTGTAGGTTTTTTTTTACGATCGAAATGATAACCCTTTCTTTTTCTAAACATTATGTGGACATTGTTATTTAATGACGTCACTACTTTCATCATAACTCATCAAAGCAATATCAGCGCTTGGACATTTTGTATTCAAATAGATCATTTTATTTTTTATTGCTTGCATTTGAGAAACATATCAGGAAGTGCGAGATTAACGCTCTGTAAAACCTGTTTCAGCACCCCAGTCGGCCCATATTGTGGACTGTCCGTTCCGAGGCGGAAACTGTTGGGTTTGCTCTTTTCGTTAAATGTCTCATCGCAAATATTTTCTTGCTTTTCACTTGGCTTCCATATGAAATACCTTTGGCCTGTGCCTTTTCGGAGTTAAATATGTTGCAATGCTCATATGACTTTTCATATATTCTTATTTGTGTTTTTTTTTTTTTTTGTGTGTCGATCTTCTGCAACAACTGTCATTTAATTATTAAAATAGCTTGTATATTGAGCAGGTTAAAAATATATTGTTATCAGCTATCTTAAATGCAGTGCAGCAATGATTGACACATTTATTGATTTTCTGTCATTGTAATTATATTTTTTTTATAAACTCGTTAGATAATATTTAAACTTATGTAATGCAGAAATCACGTAAGGTTAATAGCAGTACATGGTTACAAAGTTTTCATCCGTTTTCTTTCCAATGAGTATTTCTTAAGTGACATTTTTAGGCCATAGTATAATACAGAAGTAATGTCATAACACGAAGAATGCTATCTTTGATAAAGATGAAATAGATATGTTTTCCATCTTCAAAGGTAAATAATACGCACTTAACAAGCACCCATCCATTTCTTCTATAAAGATAGCACAATTATTTTACTATCACATATCCAGTTTTACATATACAATCGTTTTGTTTCTAGACCGTAAACATTTTGAGGGCCGTCACAAGCGCATAGTTGCCCTTTAAGGTTTTAGCGTTTTCGATGTTTTGATTTCCAAATGTACAGAATATATCAAAGGCAAAACAAAATTTGCCTTTACCAGCATGTGCTGCATAAGTTACTTAGCAAGTTTCCAGGTCATATCTATAAAAGTGTAAACACGCGTTCAGTTTGATATGATCAAATATTCAATCGATATTCACAATACTAATAGTGGACGTTGCAACGTACAATATTAGGATACGCTTTGTCATACCTAAGTCAATCACGGTAAAATCTAAATTATTCATAGTCGCACACAATCTGACAGACAGACCGGCATACAGACAGACATCATATATACATACAAAGAGACACACAGACAGACAGACGGACAAACGAGGGAAGGTCGGACTGACGGACATACAGACAGACAGACAGACAGGCAGACATGCAGACAGATCGGACATTTACTTTTCTCTTAAAGCATCGTCCAAAAGACATATAGACAAGAACATAGTTGACGCGACTCATCAAAGGCGACGCACACGATTAAAACAAATTTGAAAGAAATTGTGGCATTATTTTTTTAACTTAAATAAATACAATAAAATAATAAAATGAACAATATATCTCCGTGTACCGAATTTTGACCCGTATTTTTTAAGCTGTTCATATATTGGCGTCGCGCTCCAGTGTGTCGCCAATCAATGCAATAGATGACGATAACTGTGTTGCCGCGCATGCGCAAGGCTTCTGTTTAGTCTCGTTTCTGGAAAAGTCCTGTGGATGGCGCCATGTTGTACTACAACAACTAAAGTGCGGCGCTTTGATCGTTGAAATATCAGGCCATTTTCATGTTTGATTAATATTAGTATTACATTAGTTTGACTTGACACTGTTTTATTAAGAGAAGCATATGACTGATTAGATTCAATTGCAATTTTTGAAAGAGATTATATGATTTTGTCAAAAAAACTTTACGTCTTGCCTTTTATATTACACCGCTGCCTGTGTGTCCTTTATAATGCATTTGATGTGGTATAGGTATATATTTAGCAAAACCTTGAAGACACGACAAGCGAAGATTAAGTGTGGAATGTATTAAACACTGCATGCTGTTGTTGGTGAGTCGTTCATTTCCATTGATCATGTATCATTCGTAGTAAGAAGCGGGCTGAAAAAAGTTTTGGGGAAAAAATGATACAATAAACTACCCCATAGTCAGATATCCTGTATGCGGTTAATACGTGGGAAATGGGTGTATCCTTATAGTTCATGAAAATAAAGTAAAACAGACCAGTGAAGAGAAAATGGTATAATTCTGTGTATAACATATACATGTCAGACAGCAAACGCTAAATTTGACGGCATACTGATTTGTAACGACACGTTTTTTCTGTTGCTTTGATGATCTGACATTAGCCAAAATGTACACCGATGAACAGAAGTTTCTTTGGTTTTAACTATATACATTAATATGTACGTACAACCCACATAGCCTTGATACTTTAAATACTATAAATGGTTGACCATGCAAAGCAAACTATGTTTTAATCAATAGCAAAGCATGCATTATCGTACATAGGGGAGAATTGTGAAACTAAAATAATGCAATAATATCTTCGCGTTTCAAGGTCTTCATGACATTGCACGTCTAATGACTGTGCCAAATGCGCGATTCAAACGACCATTTGTATGTGACGGATAGTATTCATTGGGGGATTTATCCGTATAAAATTATCATTGCGACTCACCACACCATAAAGTTTCTCTCGTAAACAATCATTTAAACATAAGGTGCATGTCACTGACAGCTCTTATGTTCATATCATTATAATATCTGCGTATATAAAGCTACTGAGAATTCTTTTCCGGTGGCAGCATTAAAGGAAGATCAAGAAAAGAACTTACATTTACGAAACTTTAGGAAATATTCGTGGAGGGCCATGCTAGTGTGCAATATGTATTCTATTGTGAAATTAATGTTGGTTCTGGCGTTTTCAATCATTCCGGTGACTCAAGGCAGTTTTTGGCTGATTAACAAAATCCGACTAGACCCATTGACTGCGGCGGTGTCAGTTCCTGTTTCTGCAAAATCTGTGATATCATGCAACAGCTACTGCGACAATCCGGTACTCGGCTTTCGAGTATTTTATTTTGTTGAAAATACTCACTTGTGTTACTGCAGTAAGGAGCTTGATATACGACCTGAAAACAAAAGTGTAGCTTTGGTAATGTATGGTCATCAGGTAAGCCAGCATGTTGTGCATAGATACAGGTTGACTTTTTAGTATTTTCCTATGTTTAAGTTACAGTATTTGTATATAGTAGCAACATAACAAAAATATGTCGAGCTTATTTTTTTTTTTGAAATACATTGCAGCGAAGTAATTATACGCATGATAGCGACGCCCAGCGAAGTCTGTGCAGAACAACCATCGCACAGCAGGTCAGCTAGGAGACCTCAACTCGGACCGGCACTCGACACCACGCAACCATTCAGATGCGTAATTACTCCGCGAGTCCAACCGCACGTCACGGAAGCATCTTAAGCAGATGTTAAGCTTGAACAAAATGTGGGGCTCCACCATGTTCCATTTATCGTTTGTTTAATAAAATACACAAGTTTTATATTGATTCGTTTCTCAGCGTTGACATAATTTTGGGGTTACATCATTTCAAAATATCTGTTTGTCTGTCTGTCTGTCTGTCTGTCTGTCTGTCTGTCTGTCTGTCTTTATGTCTGTCTGTATGAATGTATGTTTGTCTCTGTCTCTTTTCTATCGATCACTCCCCTTTCCTTGAAGTAAAAAAGCAATGTAGCTCGGGGATTTCAATCTCCCAAAAATCGATAACAGACCTTTGATTCCAATGATTTATACTTTGAATTAATGAAAAGCTAAAGTACATTTATCTACAAATGGTTGCTCCTTGATATTGTTATATTATATATATATATATATATATATATATATATATATATATATATATATATATATATATATATATATATATATATATATATATATATATATATATATATATATTTAAATTATATATTGTATGACGTATTTATTTGATTTTCTAGCAAGTAATGCTTACCTTTAGTGTTCATTCTCTATGTATCGCATTTAATTGATATCGACTTCACATGTATAGACTATTTCCTTATATATATCTAGAATGTACCAAGGGACTGTCTCGAGGTATATGTAATGGGAGCCAGACAGGACGCAACGTTTCTCGTCGAGCCTGGGAGGGGTTCTTTGGCAACAGCCTGGTGTGACTTAGTGAATGGTGGCTGGACCGTAATACAGCGACGTCGAGATGGCTCGGTGGACTTCTACAGGAACTGGTCGGATTATGTCGCCGGGTTTGGAAATCCCTCGGGAGAGTACTGGCTAGGTCTGGGCAACATACATTACCTGACCAAGAACACGACGGAGCTGCACATCTACATGCAGACATTCGGTGATGTTTCGCTTGTTGATGGCTTCGTTAAATATAGTTCTTTTAGCGTGGCCAACTCTTCCCTGCTGTATCGTCTTAGTATCCAGGGTCATGAAGGTAATGTTCCTGATTGTTTACTTGACTTGGAAAATGGGATGAAGTTCTCGACCTATGATAATGATAACGACAAATGGACAAGGGGCAGTTGCGCACAGATTTATGAAGGGGGTTGGTGGTATAACGCATGTCATAATAGCAATCTGAATGGACTTTATCTCGTGGCGTACACACTACGGTCGGAAACGGTGTCAACTGGAAGAATCCATGGGGACTCCTATATTCCCTTAAGACAACAATCATGAAAGTGAGGAGAGTACTATGACAATGAGACTATTTAAAGTGTTACCTGTTCTGGTGAGAAAATGATCACGAAGCTATTGAGCACATACAATTATGGCCCAAATGGGCATATTGAATTTGCCTTCATTACAGTTTTCTACACATTTGTTCTATGTATAACACCACATTTGATATAATTTCAGATCGATTTTTATCGAAAAAAGGTAAATTCAATGCATATATATTTTACACTGCTATGGTGTCATCGTACTAGACCTAACTTTTATAAATATTCTTGTGTCAGGTAATGTTTTAGTGCAAAGATATTTCTTCAAGAATCTTATTTCATTGCCTTTATTACTTCACTAGTTTGGTTTTGACTTTTCTAATTATGGGGTACATAAGTCATATGAGCATTGTAACATATACACAAACTTGAAAGGGCTCAGGAAAAAAGGTACTCACATGCAAACCAAAAGTAATGATAAGAACAAATCTAGTATGAGTCATTAAATAAAGAAGAGGAATCCCAAAAGGTACGGTCTTGGAACGATTCTTCGGAAAAAGAAACCTACTAGGGTTGGTGTTTTACAGAGCTATAAGCTCGCACTTCTTTTGTCTTTAATCATTGAATATTTAAATACATAGAAATTACTCATGGCCAGATGCTATTTTATTGCATTCTATACATAGACCGTCATGTCACTATAACATACAGCCTATTTAGTGGATTCTTTTATTCTCGTATTTGTTAAAAATAATTAAATTTAAAGATTATACTTTACACACACACACACGCACACACACACACACACACACACACACACACACACACACACACACACACACACACACACACAAAAGAAAAACGCACACACACCATACACACACCATTTTAATAACCACGCACATTTTGTAATGTGTTACCTGTCACTTTAGGCAAGGCAAAATGAATATACGAGAAATATAAGTTAAAAATCGCTAGTTCATATTCGGTCATTAGGCTTCTAGTACAAATACCAGCTGACACACTTTTGCTTTCGCTATGATAATAAATCACATGTTTAATTATGCATTATTAGTCATAATTTGTTTATTATTAAATAAACAACGTTAGATATAATTTTTAACTTAAGAGTAAGTATTGCTTTTTCTTAGTATTTTGTTCTTTGTATGAATCTTGATTCAACATCATTGCTTCATAATAGTTCAACAATTATGAACAACTGCTTGAACCAAGTTTGTTTTTGGTCTGTTTTTACACAAATGAACCGGTTGGTATAATGTTTGATTACAGTGACTTTTTTTCCTTAAATTGTGTCATTTATAATTAGGAATAGAACAAAAGCTATTACAAAAAATATATTGTTCCAAAATGCTGTTTATAGTATAACAAAACTATGTTAATTAAAGAGAACATTGTTACTAATAAACTCATGTATTTGTTTAAATTCGTCAATGAAGCTAGGCACGTGATAGTTTCTGGATTGTACGCTGTTGGAGAAATAGTGATTTGTATGAGAAATAACGCAGTTACATCATGTTTGTTAAAACAACCTTCATGTATGTCTGGAACAGTCATCATTTTTAAAGACGATATGGTTTGAGTGTAACATTGATCAACTGGTCGTTCTAAGGAAAAAAAACGTTTTTGTTTTCTCTCTATGTGTTGTATTTCGTCTAAGCGTTGATTTTTGTAACTTTCTCATGTATTTGTATATGAATGTGTTTTCTGTTGTTCAGATTGTAATATTTGTGGTATATCACTTGGTATAAGTTCTTATTGAAGCTCTAAATAACATTTCTGGTAAGCGCCAAGCTCCGATCCTAAAATTAAAAAGACAAACATAATAAAACACCAAGGTTTATGATATATGTTAAACATATTTTTCTTTCGTTAGTTGTTGTTTTCTTGTTATATTATGACATTGCTTGACATAAAATAAAACTAATTAAAGCAGTGTTCCCTGAATTATTTTTCTTTAAGATAATTCATTATATAACTCTGTTCTCTGCAGAAATTGATATATCAATCGTTTTTCGTTGACACGGAAATGATAATTAGTTATGACGCACGACACGAGAAACCGGACTTATCATCCCAATTTTTCTTTTTAATGAATTATCTTATTATTTGTTTTTTGATAGTGTTTTTTCTGAATTGGCTTTGTATTAATACAATTATAACAAATAATGGCCCATGCTTAAGGTAGTTTTTCATAATAACAGGATGAATAACTTACTCACGCACACAATAAAATTGAGATTTAAGCTAATATGGTTTAATTTACTTTGTTATTTATTTGCATAAATATGTGTGTGTAATGTAAAAGTGGGTTAAGTAACAGGTTATAATTCAGTAGCTTTAAAACATATCAACTAAATCTTGGCCGACACAAACGGCCGGGTAGTGCACTAGGTATATTGTTTGTCATGACGTGTCAATCCGCCAAGTTGAAATAGGTTTGGCATTTCTGTTGTGTTTTTTTTTTCTAAATATTTGCTGGGAATCCCTGTGCAGCATAATTCCTTCTGATCGCCATCTGGAGTGCTTCGCAAGATTATAATGTTAGCTTTTTCTTTCATAAAATCGAAGATATTGTCTTAAAATGCAATTTGAATCAATATTATGTTAATGCCTATGGCTCGCCAAAAATACAAATCTGATTATATCAATGATTTTGTTTTGAGTGATTTGCCATCGAACAATTGTGGTTGACGACACCCGTAGATAAATGTTTGTGAAATGAAACTACTGGCGCATCGCAAGCATCTCTCCCTTACCGGGATGCTAACATATGCAGTGAAAGGCTGAAACATTACGAGTCTGTGCATCTAACCTTTCGGCTACGAGTAGCGTTTTTATATAAACCGATTGCTTCAAATATAATCTATATATAATATAATGCTGACAATGTTTAATATCGTTTACGGCATATAATATCGCCACACCGTATTCCTGGCAAGGCCTTGAAGTGTTGCCCATGGGAACTCTTCCAACCTCTCCAGTTCCAGTTCCTGTTCACCTAGGATACAAAATGGGCGAGCTGACCTTTGGGTATCACTTCACATTGTCAGCTAGCTCCCTAACATTCTTGCAGTCATATTTTCGGTGTTTAATTATGAGTTTGGCAAAACTGAAATTCACAAGACAAAGTAAAATAAATAAACTGTTTTTACATGTTTACATTCCTATTTATGTATGATTATTACCTTTAACTCTCCATATATGCATATTCTTTGTTGTGTTGTTTCTTTTGTTAACTACAGTGCAGTGTCACAATTGTTGTCATTTTAACGACGTCCAGCTATTATTGGTGAAGGAAAACCTGCGTAGAATCAGTACACATCGCAAATCAGCTGGAACACCTAACTACGTGAACGTGTTTAGCCCGACCGGAACTCAAACCAACGCGGTGCCGATTTATGGAATCAGAGGAATAGCAAATCGTCGATTCTAACCTTTAGACCATTAGACCACGAATGTCCCCCTATGTTGTTTTTGTTATTCTTGTTGCTGTTTTTGTTTGTTGTAGATGCCTCGCACCAATACAAGTAGTGTCGTATTTGCAATAATCCTGGTGGAGGAGGATACAAGGATATATCCACTGGTGGACTGTATGTTTACATAGATAACTCCGGCCATAAATGTTTGCGCTTCGACCGGGACTGGAACTCAAGAGTTAAACTGTCTTTGACCCTGCGTGCTCGGCAGAGGGCGACACGTATTTGATTGTGCATACATTAAATGTCATGAGTGACTCCCATACTAATAAATCAGCCAAAGGAAACAAGTCCTGGGACTTGCATGTGGTACTTGATCATGCTGTTTTGTCCTGTCATTGTCCAACATATGAAGTACCCAAGAAAATGCCCTTTTTCGTTTTGTCCTAAAAGTATCAACTTTATAAGATATAATGAAAATAAAGTCGTCACATGTTTACAGAGTTGCCTAATAACATTAAACAAGTACATCATTTTGTTATTGCTTCAGTCTTTTGCTCGAATTAATTTGAACGCAATTAATTTCGTTATTAATTTCATGTATTTCGATTATTTTGTTTTGAATAAAATATACTTGTTATCAGACAGTGAATGTTGCGGCATTGTAAATATTTTATGAACATAATGCTAGAAATGTCGATGCATAATTCCTCTACAAAATAGAACTAGAAACCTGCACTGTATGTGTATGAAATGGCGAACTAGTTTCTGCTATTTAATTTAAAGAGATAATGCAATGTTGCATGCATTTATACTTGTCATGAATAGTCGTTAGATATTAAGTGTGTGCAAACAACGTTAATTGTTGCTGTTTTTGTTTCACTTTAATGTAAGCCCAAAAAACAGGAGTCAATATGGAAATGTGTTACATTTAATGTTTTAATTCAGAACATTATTAAATGATATAAAAGGCATACAATTATGTTGGAAGAAAAGTAAGAAAATCGGTGGGGGCAGCATTTGGAAGCGAACCGATAACCCCGTCGATACATACCTGTAAACCGAATTGCTTTCGACTAACCAAAAACGGTAAGCGCTCAGTGTTACCAGCGTGCATAACTTAGTCTGCGTAAGTATAAAAAAAACGTTCACGTGATACTGGTCGACTTTATATGCAAAACGTATATTTGGTTTGAAAAATCAGTGAACTTTTTTTTGATGTACTTGTTAACGTTCTAATTCGTTTCACATAAACTTCTAACATGATTACTTGGGATAGAAATGACAAAAAACATCATTATTATTATGTTAACCTGTATAAACTATTTTCCTGTTAAACCTTGATTCATGCCTGTTCAGATCTTTGTATTCAATATGATTCAACTCATAAAATATAAAGATTATGCAATCACAATATAACGAATAAATCTTACCTCTACTTCCACCTCCATTCTGGTTTGTCATCGCTTCTGACAACCAAAAAACATTTAGTATGAAATAAGATAGTCCAAGCCATGCTGTCAATGTCGAGTAAAAATACTCCATAAAAAGTGACGACATTTAAATAGTTGATTTTCCAACGTTGCGTCATAATGCCATAAGCCAGGTTTTGTTTTGTTGCGTCGTACGTCTTTTATATACTTACTAGGACAGATTGTTTGAGAGTCGATCGATGACTCATTCAGGAATTGGTCAGTAAATTTGTTACTGTGTTGACTGGCAGTACAATCTGTGCTTCAATGTTGTTGTTTTTTTCGGCAAAGCTGTTTTAACTAAAAATATATATGTCAAATTCCCATGAGCATTACAACGTATACACAAATTTAAAAAGGCACAGAACCAAGGTATTCACATGCAAGCCAAATGTAAAACGAAGAACAAATCCGTGATAAGTCATTTAAAAAAGAGCAAACTCGACAGTTACCACCTTGGAAGGGTCAGTCGGCAATATGGACAGACTGGGGTGTCTAAACGGGGTTTACACAGCTCTTCCTGGTGGGTTTCTCAAATGCAAGCCATACAAAGAAAACCGATGCATTTGAATATTTGTCGAAGCGCTGACGTTTACACCACTTAAAACTACTAACACAATTATCAATCCGCATATCTATTATAGCATTTGTTTATGTTTGCATGCATAAACTAATTTGAAAAAGAAACGCAACATTAAAGAAATCCTTGAGTTACAATGTGTGAAAATATCAATATTTATTTCTGTACTAACGCTTTTATTAGGCATATGTATTGCACAAACGATACTTTCCAGGATGATTTTGAAATAATATTCTAATAAAACAACTAGTTTAGCAGGTAATTATATCTTGATAGTTATACGAGATGCGCGTTTTATTTTAATTACATACATCGTATCTAAAATTTTACAAGTTCAATAATAAAATTATTTATTTAGTATAAATCTCCAACGATAAATGGTCTAACTTTCGGCGCCGTCTATGTTTCTGTTAATCATATAAAAATACAACAGCTATATGCAAGGTGTTAATCAAACCATCAGCGAGGCCACTTTAAAGGTAGTTTTAATAATTCGATTATACTTGTGACACCTCAGTGATACGTATAGCTTGAATGGTCCGTTGACGAGCATAAACGTATGTCATTACTTATACATGAACATCGCATGGTGTGAATGCTACATAAATCTACGATCCTTAACCTTCTGTTAATGTCCACTATAATGACTGTGGAGATGTATGACTTGAGAATCGACGGCTCTGATATACCTTTTATTTACACTGGTTCTCATTGTCTCGAAGAATAAATTTGACGAAGCCGGGTATAGTGCTTACATATCATTCATTATATAGTTTTATTTGTGCTATGAATTAACATACTCATCATTGGATGGTACCCAGATTTATGAGAACACTGTTTTCGAAAGCATGAAGGTTTGAACCTGCATTACTTTGAGTACTTTGTCTTCTTGCCACTGAAAAAGTAGGCGTGTACAGAAAGGAATAACTTAATAAAGTAGACATATATTTTGCGGATCTCATCTCCAAACCTTTGCATGTTTGACAACAACCTATTGGCGACATATTATATTGCAAAGGAAACCTGTTTCGTATAAAAATAAACATGTTTAGGTCAGTAGAAGAAAATACAGTATGAATATTATGGGCATGAATGTCATTGTGGTAAAAGTAAACATGAAGAACAAATAACTGGTCAAGATGAATGGGGAGTTGGAAAATTTATTTCAGAAGACAGTATATTTTAAGCAACACAGGTAACACGGTGCATATACCGTGTCTTACACCGACTGGTCAAATCTAACAAGTTAGTAAGAAAGAATATATGAAAGTTTTTGTAACAAGTTAGGACTACTATTATCTCACATCATATATGAAACGTTTTCTCTATCTTAGGGAATAGATACATTGGCTTATTACACCTCAGTGATCCAAAACCCCCAGGGTCTCGAATTTAAACGTATCGGAACGAAACTATTTATCATATAAAACATACATTATCCTATGCTGCCATACACTTTATACTCTTTTAAGACTTGTTATGAATAAATATTACTCTTCTTGACTTCTTAAATGTCCGGTTACGTTAACGACCTTATTCGTTTACAAAAAACAACAACAATGGAAATGGTGATGAACATATGTTTACCACGAATCTAAATAATGTAAATAATAAATGTCACAGTACGTTTTTTTATACATAACATTAAAACAATATGTAAAATGTATGAACAGAAGATCACACCTACATAGTGTAAACAATGTTGAAATCAAAATGAACGCATGTTTATAAGCATGTGCAGTATATTAATTAAATGATACAATCTTGAAAAATCACAAGAAAACAACGGTGTGTTTTATCGCATCATATTGATCTCAAGTACAGTATTTATTCAGAAGAATTAACGTTCTAAGCATAAAGCCTTATGAATAATGATTTAAGACTTTAGATTTTTACAGATTTGTATATGAAACTATTTTCCTCTATCAATCATACAGACATGACTCTTGAAAACAGAAAGGGGTAAGTTGGTCTGGCTTTTGAAATAGGACTTACCCTTAAATATCCATTAAAAATATGTGAAGCGAACTATAATTGGTAATAAAATCACTGTATGAAATGCCTGAATACCACAATTTACCTTGGATTTTTACTTCTTGTACAATTCCCTAGTGCTAGTTTTGGTTCCATTAATTACGCCCGAATGAGTGTAATCGATATGGCAGCCATTCAAACAAAGTAACTAGCAATAAAGATCATCCAAGGCGACGCAGACAGCATTCGCTTTAAACGAGAAGATGGCTATTCTGGTAACTAAACACGCAATTAAACTGTCGATTCGTTAATGTTTTAGAATCCTCGAACCGTAACTCAGATAAAAACCAGACTGCTACTTTACTTTCCCCCTTTACTTATGATTATTATGAATATGTCATCAGTGTAAATCAAACAACCAATTTTAGTTTTTTGAATATGCATATTTTTTTTTATATTTATCATCATAAATCATTTACCTGTTAATAATAATTGTTTATTGCAGTTGTGTAAAACTAATTGTCAGTGCGGATTTGTCATTCATATTTACACTACTATGATTTTTGGCAAAGAACATTTTCTGTAAGTCAAATTGGTCTAGAAACCGTGTTAATAAATATGTAATTTACCCATTGCTAGAAAATATATCAGATCTTGTGTTATAAAGTTAATGTCTGAATTAATATCTCAATGTCTCACTGCAATTACATAAGTCAACTTCTCAGATAAAGTATACAATTTTAGGTGCTTTGCTGTAAAATGTATGTATTGTTTGGTATTTCGAATGTCTGATAGATGTTTCTGCATCGCATATGATGGCATATTTATGGCATATTTATGTTTCTAGATTTATGTTTCTAGATTGTGTAGATTCACGTACCGCGGGGATTTAAACACAGGTGAGTTGTCTAAGATATGTTTATATATTTTATTGATACAGATCAGTAACTAGATGTAATTGTGACTGAAACTTTTAAATAACAAAACTATCATAACATAGTGTGAGCTATGTACTTTTGACACATTTGACTTCATTTCCTCTGGCTGAAAGTTTGGTACAGTTTTAATGAAAAACATTCGGAACGTGAGCCTGAAATAATGTATACTACACTCAGTCAGTTTAAACAAGAAAATCTCGTGTTGAACCTATGTTTTTCTCAGTCCTTCAGTGGTAAATCTAGTTATGCTCTATGAATGTACTGGTGAATTTACACATGGCAATTAATGTTGTTTTGCGAGTTATGCCTTGTTGATAATAGTTTGTCCTGAACAAACCAAAACAGGTTTGCACAGCGTCCAACAGCTGTTCCATTTATTACACACCTTTGCATTTCAGTACAAAAACTACAAAACATTTCAGACTATATATACATAAAGAGAGAGAGAGACAGAGACAGAGACAGAGACAGAGACAGACAGAGAAAGACAGAGAGGGACAGAAAAGGAAGAGAGAGATTAAATATAAAATATGAAGCATTTTAAGGCATGCAACGTATTTTAAAAAAAATGACAAACGGACTCAGTATTCGCATGCTAGTCAGTAGTACAGGTATCGAAGTATGGCAGCAGACGCCTGAAGTCTTCAACAACAACTGTGTCTGGATCGATAATCACATTAAACAGTTAAAACATCAGAACGCATCGAAATCAGTCTCTATTAGACTTGTTATCGATGTGCATCCATTAGACAATTGCTCCTGAAACATAATGATCACATTAATGGAAATGTTAATTAGTTGAAACCGGACACAATTTAAACATGTCTGAAGACTATCGGAGGCATTGCACTATAAATAATAAAAATGTAATAATGTAATAATGATATGTTGACAAGGGACATATTAAATATGACGACTCTCATAGAAACTGCCAACCTGACTGTTCTGAATCAATACACACACTCCAATGACATTTACGTAGCGTAACATGGACATCAATCTTTTACAGCTTTGGCTATGTACAACCATGTGCAGGCTAATCGAAATAGCAACACATAGCTTGTTTAACATGAAACGTTATATACGTCTAACTTAAGACAATTCACCTAGACCTGCACGGAAATGTGTAAATTGGGTTTCAAATGGTGCTTCATGTGTTGCACACCATTCTCTGCACACAGATGGTAGCCTGTCGGCCTCAAATGAGGTGGCTGTTTGTTTGACATGGGACAATGCAACACAATGCAACACAATTTTGAAATACAGTTTTAGCTCTTAAATATTGTTCATCAGTTGTGTGACATTTAACTCTGGTGATATATCAATTTGTTCACGGTTACATTCATTTAACTGATAAGTGTATAGTTTCCCTAGGACAAAAGCACAGATATAACCGTTTAAACGTAGTCTTGGGAAGACATAGCTATTGATGAAGTCACAAAACGTTCTACAAAATAACATACATAATAATAACAACAATAATAATAATAATAACGAGCAGATTTTTTATCATGCAATCTCTCTTTTTGTATTCTGATTAATAAACATTTTTTAAAAGTCATATTAGCTTTGCAAAATATATTAAACTCCAAAAAAGCACAAGACAAAGATATTTAACATGTAAGCTAAGTGAAAAGCAAGAACAATTTAGTGATGAGTCATTAAAGAAAAAGAACAAACCTATCAGTTACCGCATTGGAACGGTCAGTCAGCAATATGGGACCACTCTGGTGCTTAAACCGATTTTACAGTGCTCTAACAAGACAGCTTTCTATTGTCGTAATCCATGTTCACAATAAAGTGTTCTGTCATAATTGCTTACATCATCGTCAATCGATAACGCATTCAATTTGACGCGAAATAATGTTGTTTTTTTATTTTATCTACTTTGAAGAGAGTCATTTAGGATTCCGTTCTATGTTTAATTTAGTGACGTACATATTTATGCGGTATCTCCACCTAGCGTCCGAATGTTGTCGATTTTTTGCTTGTATATCAGTTATTCGTGATTCTAGACTTGTGACATGAGACGTGTAGGATCGAAACTGTATGGGAAATGTGAATTGCATATGTGTAAAAACGAACGTGTTTGTGTAAAAAAAAAATAACTAATTTAAGAACATTCAGTGTATACAATGTGCAAATAAGAAATTGAATATTGGTGAATGTCCCATTGTTTTCGTAATAAGTGCTAAGGATTTAGACGTAAAGATCTTGGCTTGTTTGAAGAAAAGAAAACGACACATTTGTCAAATGGGCACCCTAAATAAATTGGTTTTAGATATATAGACTATCTCCCCATCTCCCCTGTGACGACTGATTAGTGTAAAGATTCCGACGACTCATCAACCACCGCCATTTGTGACTGAAATGTGTTCCCATGTACGTCATTAAAAGTCAATAAAGGTAATAACTATAAAATTGGACGATCAAACAAGTTAAAGGTATATTATTCTGTTTGTATAAAAGTTTTAGAAATACATTTAAAAAGAAAATGTTGTACATGTATATATATCACATCGTAGCCCTCCGTATATTGATAATTGTGTCATAATTATTCCTAAATTGTTATTTAATAACCTCTGTTATCTCCCCTGAATAATTGCCTCCCTTAAACGCTCTTTAGCGTGGAGGCATGCATTTCATTTCCGGTGGAGAGCAAATCAAAAATGTCAACGATGGCAGAAAAGGTGTTAAACTCGACTGAAAAAAGAGACATTATTGTTGTGTGTGTAGCAATTACAAGGGAGTGTTGACAGAAGGACGCCACCTTTCACGGTTTTCCAACTGACGATAAACTGAGAAAACTGTAGATAAGTCGACATAAAACAATGAGCCAAATTTCTACTTGCAATCTGAAGAATGGTCGACTTTGTTCAGAGCATTCTCTAGAGGGAAATACACAATGAGAATCATATACTGTGCAGATTCATCGTAGACAACAAAGTTTCAAATGTGGGTGGGAAATTGTGTGTGCATCATTCACGGCATAATCAAAACTCCAAAGCGTCTCAAAGATTTGTTTATGGAAAATGTATAATCTATGACAATGTCGAAAGATAAAAGAATAATCGATGCATGTATTATTATTCAAGTATAAAACAATGGCTGCGATTAATAGGTTACTTGAGCAAATCGAAACAAAGACCATCACGTGACGTTAACAGCAGCGAATTTGCACAAAGGTCATTAACATTCACACCTCTAATGCATGACCTCAATAAAAACAATTGACGGTCACACATTGACTTTCAGGTTTTGTTGAGGGGCCGCTTATTGCATGTTTATAAATGAAAGAATTGTCAGTTTAAGATAACCGCTGATTGGACGACATTTAAAGAACAAAGTTAATTACGATTAATTTTAGTCAATCATAGATACGAGGGAACTTGTAAGTAATGAACACTATGCAGTTGTGTCTTATGTCAACAGTTTTTCAAATAGGATATATATAGAATCCGATTCTGATGAAAGTTCAGTCTCTCCAAACAAGCCAAACTGTAATGGCTTTCCAATGCGTAAATTGCAACCGTTTTGTTACAGCAAAAATGCACGCTATCCAGTGCGATAGATGCAATGCCTCGCAGCAATTATTATTAATTATCAGATTGACACTAACGCATTGTGACATAACTATGATTGCGTGTGTATATTGGTTCAGAAAAAGTACCAGTATAAGCTATGATCTTGTTCGAAAAGGTAGCCGATTTTCATTTTAAGCACACTACAAATAATATACAGGTGGGGTTTGTTCATATCCTTTCCTTAGGCATATTTATAGAATATTTTATCTCATTAATATATCATTTCTGAAAAATATAGTTACAGAGATAAAAAGTGTGTTACGATATACGTGTGTAGATCAGGTTAAGCTCCAATTAAAATCCCTTTATTAGTCTCACATGACAAAACTTGTTAACTACCTAGTAAACAAATAAAAAATGAAAAAGACAGCTTTTTAACTGTCAAAGATTTTCAAGAAGGCAAATAGGTTCTGTGTTAATGGATATTCTAGAGAATTAATATTCATGTTTACATTTTATTTTGATCCGCCATTTCTTAAGTATTTAATTACATATTTAATACACGTTCACCTATTCAAGGCTGGGGTGTATGATTTGTAGAATTTACCTGCTAGCGAACAAATATATAATTATGTCTGGGATCAATTTGACACACTCTCCATTCGTACGTTAAGTCAGGGAATATGTCATACACATGTTGTCCACGGGCTCGGAATGTCATTATGGGATGTATGCTTGTGAATTAGTTAAAATGGCAACAGTATCATGTCTGCTTGTTTTTGTAAGTGGTGCATGTAGCTGCTG